>OW387781.2:13600000-14200000 GCA_936446665.2 Synanthedon andrenaeformis | reverse complement strand
TACGGGCGGCAGGGCGACACTGCGCGTGAGAGAGGGGGCGGTGCCTGTGTTTCACCGCGCGCGGCCGTTGCCGTACGCACTGCGCGAGCGCGTCGACGCCGAGCTGGATGCCATGCTGGACGCCGGCGTAATTGAGCCGGTCGACTGCTCTGACTGGGCCTCGCCGCTGGTGCCTGTCAATAAGGCTGACGGTACGTTGCGAATTTATTTCCTGTACTGTATGAGGAACTAAATTGCATAATGTGGGGACACAGGGTTGTCATTCCGGAGGCTTGCTACAGTAAAGTATTAAAAATGATTCATGAACCGCACATGGGCATCGTAAGATCGAAATCGTTGGCGCGTAGCTACGTGTGGTGGCCCGGCGTGGACGAGGCAGTGGAGCGCGAGTGCCGCGCCTGCGAGGTATGTGCGGCCGTGGCGGATGCACCGGCGCGCGCGCCACCGAAGCCCTGGCCCTGGTATCCGCGACCTTGGACCCGGTTGCATTTGGACTTTATGGGCCCGATTGCTGGTAAAATTTATTTAGTAGTCGTAGACTCGACGTCTAAATGGTTGGAAGTTTTCCCAGTTCCCAGTACAGCCGCGGGTAGCACCATAGGGAAACTTAGAGAGTTATGGAGTAGGTGGGGTATACCTAGGCAGATAGTTACCGACAATGGACCGCCATTTACGAGTAGAGAATTCGCAAATTTTATTAAATATTGCGGAATCAGACATGTGTTTATTGCTCCATATCACCCATCATCGAACGGTGCGGCTGAAAATGCCGTAAAAATCTTAAAAAGGGTAATTAAAAAAGCCCTAACAGAAAAAACTGATATTAATGAAGCATTAAACACATATCTGCTATATTATAGGAATACGGAACATGCTACAACGGGAGAACCCCCTTCCGTGATACTTCTAGGCAGGCGATTGCGTACAAGACTGGACGCACTGAAACCCGATAGAGAGGCGAGGGTAGGAAATGCGCAACAGAAGCAGGTGGAATGTGCGGGGGGGACGAGCAGAGAAATAAAAGAGGGGGAGGACGTATGGTATCGTCAGTACATTAAGGGCGAGAAATGGGCTCCGGGAACGGTCGTAAGTTCGGCAGGTTTAAACGACTATAGCGTTATAGATAGTAATGGGAATCGGTGGCATAGGCATGTCGATCAGCTAAAGCGTAGGTCGCGGAGCTCGCTTGTGGTCCCTACAGGTTCGTCATCGCTGCCATCACCACGACCGCAAACGGTCGCTATTAGTCCCTGTAGACGGGACGAGAGTACAGGCGGGGAACAGTCGGAGCTGCCGACGGCGGAGGTTTCGCCGGTTCACGTGGCGTCTCCTTCACCGGTTCGTGACGATCAAGAGGTTTTCACTACGCCACCTGCCGCCCCTGTACCGCCCGAAGCCCGACCAATTCGAAAGTGTAGGTTAAAGAATATTAATTATAAGGTTAGATTTTAATGTGTATAAACTTTAACTTTTGCTATATCATATTTGTTGTATGTTATGTTATATGTTTATTTATGTTATTAGGTAGTGTTAATTAAGGTGGAGAGATGTAATGTAGGGTATTTATTATTATTATGATTTCATAGATAGGGTATCTCATAAGTTGTCAGTGAGTCATCAATTATACGTTTGAATGTCAACCGCGTTTTATTGCCGTCCGCACATCTAATACCTAACAATTTGTTCGTGTTAGGATGATGTACCATAAAAAAACATTAAGGACCGCGTCTGCCACCATGACAGCCCTGCGTTGTCAATTGAACGACGAACTAATCTCCTGGTATCAGTAATCCGGTTGTTCACGTCACTCGAACTGTTGAGCCTCCTCTTGTATCAGTAGTTCGGCGCTGGTGCTTTGTTTTCTAAGGTACTGTATGTACACATAAGGCTCTTATAATAATATCAAGGAACTTCAATAAGTGTCCATTATTCAACCTCTTTATTTAATTAGCCACTTGTTATCAATGTATTTTGTAGAGATTCCTTGTGCATCAAATGCTCTAAGTATGGCCATATCGATTGACAGTGTAACTCTTCCTAGCATTTGATTTACAATTTGATATATCTTTTTTATATTTTTAAAGTTATTATTAATATACATATTTATTCCTCTTATCTTACTTCGAAATGTTAAACAATCGTCATGTGTGTACATACATCAGTACTTTAGAAAACAAAAGTTTTTCACCAGCGCCGAACTACTGATACAAAAGGGGGCTCAACAGTCCGGGTGAGGTGTACAATACAACCGTACTACTGATACCAGGCGGAACAAATCATATACCAAAATGGCACCCAGCTAACCATTGTTTTTTTCGTTCACTGCTTCTCTGCTACTCCGTCAGTCGGCGATAACCGTAAACTGTATGATAGTAATAAAGCGATGATTGTAATTATTTGTTTTTTTATTTGTCAATAAATAATATTTAAAATTATGTAAGGCCTTTTTTTGGGATTTTCATAAAACCATAGACTATAGAGTCAATTATACTATCGACCTTATTTATCGTAACAATAGCACATCCTTATTTTTATGTTCGTTATGTTGGCAGCATCGTACTTGTTAATTTTGGTTAGGTTGGTATTGGAGCAGTCCATCTTTGTCATAGAACAGTGGATTTCATTTTCATTGTATGGGAGCAGAGACATGGTATTAGGTACCATGTCTCTGTATGGGAGTCCCGTCTCTTAAAACGTAGTGATTATATACTCTTTGTATATAATCATATAATCACTACGTTTGAGTTTGCGTTGTAGGACTAGTAGTATCTTCTATATAGTTTGTGGTTGTAGGTCGTAGCAGCATAGCAGGTCGTAGTTTGAATTGGTTTGAATTTGAAGTAAATAAGATGTAAACGATGTAATTTTTTTGTTATATAACATTAATATATTTTGATAATTCTACGTCTTATAATGCTTCATATACCAAAAAATTCTTTATTCGAATTAAGCACCTGGAGCATAGTTATAAAGGTAGGTAATTAATTTCTAATTTCATTTATCCTTAGATACACTTGATCATGTTATTATTTGAATGGTAATACATTTCAGCAAATAAGATGTAAGCACTCAAGTAGATTGGATGCCATTAGAGAGAAGCTTAGCAATGGCCCCAGTTTAGCAGAATTCGTTTCTGAGGACAGACCCAAGGACTGGGACGAGTATGAAGGAAAATTAAAAAGACAGAAAGGAGAAAAGGAACGTTTAAGACTTCCACCATGGCTCAAAACCAATATCCCAACAGGTATGTAGTAGCTTTTTAAGTAGTTACATAGTAAAAATTAGTGGATCTACCTGGTTCTAATATAATAATCATACTTACAAACAACAAAGCAAGCACACAAATAAGTCAAATTTGGTTAAATTTTAAATTATTCGTACAATGTTATGTTTATACTTTTGAAACGTACTTTAATTCCGTTGGTCTGTGGACCTTTAAATGACACCAGTGAGCCCAGCGATTACAAACAAAAAACTTGTAACAAAATGCAAATCATATGGTTTTTTATTTTATGTTAAGGTCTTCAGACAGGCTGACGATCTGTTTGATTGTAGATGGCTACTGTTGCCTATAACACAACCAATGCCGCAGCTGCTGCAAGTTGTCAATGACAGTAAGATTAAGGATAAGGGATTAGGAAGGGATAGCAAAATTGGCTCTACTTAGTTATTCACTCATATTCACTCGCAGAAAGACATCCTGTTATTTTATTGAAGGGTCGGGGAGTATATGGCATTCCCAATCTGACGAACAGATTTGAAATGGGGAGATAGGAAATCAATGGATGTTGCTGTCAAGAAAAAAAAAACTACAAAAGATTGGCTCATTGTTACTTTTGATAGATTGCCAAGTTACAGTGTAAACAAAAGAGATAAAAAAAATGGTAGTCTTTTATTACTGCTGCCAGATGAGCTGCCTAAATGCGTAGATGGAATCCATCTAATGCTACCTAAGCAATAGTTGCTTAGGCACTGTCTAATACTCTCAGTAGAGCGTACCGCTAGGGACAGATAATCCTGGAGTATTATAGTTACAGAAAAAAAAATTACAGGATCAAAGTTTAGCGAAATAAAGCAGCAACTACGTAGTTTAAAATTGAGCACTGTTTGTGAGGAGGCAAGGTGTCCTAACATCGGAGAGTGTTGGAGTGGTGGTAAAAATGGGACATCCACAGCCACCATTATGGTAAGTTAATGTATCTATAGTGTTAAAACAACAATCACATTGACTCATGGCCATTTATTATTATTATTGACAAACGGTGAAGTAATCTCTGCTGTAATTTATCAGACTAGTCTGATCAACTTAAAATTAGGTACACTGCAGAAATTTTGTTACTTGACTCGTTGCTGCAGTCACATCTATGTTTTACGTTTATTATACTTTGCAACTTTTATTTTAAAATCTATACTTATATTATAAAGCTGAAGAGCTTGTTTGGTTGAACGCGTTAATCTCAGGAACTACTTATTCGAATTGAAAAAATATTTTTGTGTTGGATAGTCCATTTATCGAGGAAGGCTTTAGGCTATATAACATTTTGAACGCATACGAAGTCGTGGGCACCAGCTAGTGAAATATAATGGGAAAGTAAAAATCTAGACATATTAAATATTCTTCTGGACATGTCTGGACATATCTAGACTGGTTGTAACCTTATGTCACAGTTAATGGGAGACACTTGCACCCGTGGGTGTATGTTTTGCTCGGTGAAGACATCGAGAGCCCCTCCGCCCCTAGACGACCAGGAACCAAGGAATACGGCTGTGGCTGTGTCCCAATGGGGACTGGGCTACATTGTTCTCACCTCAGTTGACAGGGATGGTTTGTAACATTTTGTTTATATACTAATTGCTCGCTTTTCTGTCAGCATAATATAATAATAATAATAATAATAAAGCTTTTTAATTCCAATAACTATAACATAATACAAAAGAAAATTTCATTTTTATTTTTTTTTATAAATATTTCAATTTTATAGTTTGGAACCCGTCTGGGTATAAGCCTCCTCCATCTTCATCCAGTTTTCCCTGTTTTTAGCAACCTGTAACCAATTTTTACCAGCTACCGCCACTATATCGTCCCCCCAGCGCATCCTTGGTCTGCCTGTGTTCCTTTTTCCTACAGGTCCGGTCCACTTTGTGGTTTGTAGTGTCCATCTTTTATCTGTGTAGCGAGATATATGGCCTGCCCATTTCCACTTCATCTTTAATGCATATTCGAGTGCATCTGTCAGTTTTGTCCGTTGTCTTATAACTTTGTTCTTGATTTTTTGTACCTTTTTAGACTTAAGATACTTCTCTCCATTGCGTGTTGTGTAGTCAGTAGCCTATTTCTGATCTTATTTGTGTAAATCCATGTTTGGCTTGCGTAGGTCAGGCTTGGCAGAATACAGGTTTCCATTACTGTTCTTTTCATCTCTATGCTGTAATCTCCCTTTAAAATTTCTTTTTGTGCCCAAAACTTCTTCCATGAAATATTTATCCTTCTGTTGACTTCTTCTTCATTACTATCTAGGTTAAAGGACACTTGTTTCCCTAGGTAAATATATTTTTCCACATATTCGATTTGGTTACCATCTATTTGTATTAACTTGTGTTGATAGTTCGTCATTACTTTTGTTTTGTTGGCGTTCATATTTAAGCCTACTGTTTTGCTTTTGTCACTTAAATCCTGCATCATTTGTTGTAATTCTGATGCTGATTTTGCAATCTGATTTTGCAGCTGAGTCAGCATAATAGTTGAGATTAATTTCACAGAGCATCAGGTATTAATTAATGTTAATTGTTAAATTTACAGATTTACAAGATGGAGGCTCTTCACATTTTGCCAAAACTGTTAGGGAAATAAAGAAAGAGTGAGTATTTATTTATACACACAATAATGAAAAGCAAAGGGAAACGTTTACAGATTAGGATATTAAATGTTAATATTAAATTAAAGCACTATAATTATTTTTTCAACATTTCAGCCTTTAGTAGAGTTCTATAATTCTAGTGTGAGTTTTGGGCATGATGGTTAAATCAATGATGATAAAAATATAAAGAGAAATTGCCTACTATTATGCCTACTATTATTTTTTTAAATTATAGTGGGTACAATAAAGGTCATTCATAATATTTTTAAATTTTGTATTTTTAGCTATAAATATCTTTAGATTTTAACATAAATGTGTCTTTTAAGTCTAAATAAACTTTGTCAATCCCAGATATATTTATTGATCTTTTCTTTTCAATTTGTCTTTTCCCAGTTGATTGATTGTTTGATTGATTTTAATGAATATGTTGGCAATATTTTCAGGAACAAGGAGATTCTAGTGGAGTGCTTGGTTCCAGATTTTAGGGGGAACAGGGAATGCATAGAGAGGATAGCGAATTGCGGTTTGGACGTGTTCGCTCACAACATTGAAACTGTGGAGCGGTTGACGCCATTCGTCAGAGATCCTAGGGCTGGGTAATTAATTTTATTTTTTATCTTTTATGCGGTCTAGCAATGCAACAATCCGCCATCTCTTATTTTTAATCAATTTATGATTTGTTAAAAATTGTTAAAAAAAATTATTGATGATACTAATAATTTTGACAAATTTAAGAGTCCCACCATTAGCAAAAGTTAACAGTTTAACAAAATTTGACCTGAAGATTAATTTTTTGGTTATTTTGTATACATCCAATAACTTAGTCACTTCGAAAGTTAGTAGTAGTGGTAATTTTTTATATATATATCGTTTCAATTACAGATACCGTCAAACATTGAAAGTGCTGGAGACGGCCAAAGAAATAAACCCCGATCTGGTGACCAAGTCCTCGATAATGTTGGGTTTGGGCGAGACCGATGAGCAAGTGGAGCAAACTATGAAAGGTACAATTTAATGTATAAAATGGCTTTTGTCATCTCAAAAGTATAGATTTTTCAAATAGGCATAAAAAATAATTTGACAGCAGCCTGTCCAGCGTTCGACGCGTTTGGTCGAGTAAAACTCGACTAGGCCCTCCGGCCAGTGGTTACTGGCCACTAGACGAAACGTGTGTAAAATGAGATGTACATACTTTTTTGTATTTGTACGAAACAGACCTCCGTTCGGCGGGTGTGGACTGTGTGACGTTGGGCCAGTACATGCAGCCCACGGCTCGCCACCTCAAGGTGTTCGAGTACGTGACCCCGGCCAAGTTCCGGCAGTGGGAGGGGCGCGGGCGCCAGCTGGGCTTCCTGTACACGGCCAGTGGGCCCCTCGTCAGGTCCTCCTATAGGGCCGGGGAGTTCTTCATCGCGAGCCTCCTCAAGCAAAGGAAGGCGGAAACCACGTGACACCACTTATAGTTTCAATCAATACAAACAATCATTGTAGTTCATTGTAGGTTTTTCTTTTTTATTAAAATGCTCCCTTAATTTACTTGATTGTCACTCAGTGGCTACCGTCGCCTATAAACACAATAACACCCCGATAGGATAAAGGATCTGACATAGAAAAACAGCACAAGTGCTGTTTTTGCACGGCAAGGGGCCATGCTCACTTAGTGAATATATAACGCAGTTAATATTTTTTGAAATAGTATTTCATAAATCATAATAGAGTTTTTTTTGATTGTTAAAAAAATAATTTTAAATTGTAATTTTTTTGTTTTTACTTCTTAAAGAACTCTGAAGAATGTGCAATAGCAATATTTTAAAATTATGTATAAGATACTTACTATATTATGTTTATATTAGGTACCTTGTTTTGTATGTATATATATGTAAATGAAACGAAAAACTATTGGTCTCGAAAGAAAAACCTCATTTTAGTAATAAATGAAAATGGCAAACTTTTTAAATTTCTTTTTTAATTTTTACCTCTATGACTCAAATGACTCTTAACTATACTAAAAAGTAAAACTTTTAAAATCAATTTATAAACTAAATTGAATAAAAAGTAATACACTTTATGAAATTTATGCAAAAATAAAACATTTTTTAGACTTAAAGCTAAAAAATATTTTTTTAGTCACGTATTCTGTCCATGAAACTTTTTTGTCTATGTATTTGTCGAAAAAAAAAACTCGTAGCGAAATGTATACATATTGTTTTGATTTTTTTTAGTTTTATTTATTAATTGTTATTTGTGACTTAGTTTCCATTTTGTTGTTACTTATATACTGTTATAGCTAAAATTAGCTGAACTGTGTTAAAAGTTGTCATATTAAAAGTCATCGCAATTTATCAGATTGTTTTTTTTTTTCCAAAATCACACAAGCATATTCTATCTAGGCATAGATAGAGGCAAATTGTGCTATCTATATCTAGATAGAATAATTTGCAAGACCTATTTCTTGTCTACTCAAAGAAAACCATATAATTATCTTTTGATATAAAGTTTGAGTTGTGACGAAATTATTTAAAAAAAAAAATTATATTAGTTGCAAATTGTCCTGCCATAAAATTATTTAAATTTTTTCAAAAAGTCGTCTTCCAATAAACCGTCACTTAATTTTTCTAAAAAACAAATTTTGATTATGTAAATAAAGTGTCTTATTATGTAATTTGGTATTAGTGTTATTGAAGTGTTATCCCTTTAATATTGTTTAAACAATACTAAAAGGACTTTCAGTGACATTAATTTTCATATTAAAAATGAAAATGTTCAACTAGTTTTTTGTTAAAGATTTGAATGACAAGTGATAAAATATGTTAAAGTTATGTGAAGTTAAAAATATTAGGATTTGAGACACCATATAAAGATATTTATTAGATATTAAACTTTTAATTTAATTAAGAAATAGAGAAGTGTGGATCATCATTTAGTTATTGGTCGAGCAATATATAAAAAAAGTTGAAATTTCTAAGGTTTGAACAAAAACTGAAATTAATTACATAGTTATTTAGTATAATTAATTTCTAAAATGTGCACAATTTTTTACATTTTCGTGGGTTAAATTCTTTGTAATTACTAATTAAAAGCCAATAATGTTTTTCTATGGAAACATCCTATGTAGCTATTATGTTACATTTAGAATTGGGTTGTCGATAGCTACTCTTTGTAGATGTCTATAAGGTTTTAATAATATATTTTTGCAAGTTTAAAAAAAAAAAGTTCTTCACACATTCCACACAGCACCATCTAGTTCCAAATTAAGCAACTATACTCTTGTATTATGGATTTAGACAGTTGATATACTACATACTATTACTTTTTTGTATTTAACATACATATTATAGACACAAACATCCATGACTCAGGTAAAAAGGTAAAATGTTACACATAAACATTTGCCCCTAGCGGGATTCGAACCCGCGACCGTTTGGTTAAAAGCTAGGTTTACTGACCACTAGACCAAATGTGTCGTCTAAGTTGAATAAGTAAGTTCAATATAGTATAACAAATTATCCCAAATTACTGACTTCACTCGCTCGTACAGAAGGTGTTACTTTTTTATTAAGTACACTTTTTCCCGCAGTAACATTTTACAGGAAGGCAAATTGTAGTAGGACGACGGTGTAAGTGACCGTCAGTGAGAGAAGTCCGACAGGCAGTTGGTGCAAGTAAAATATGTTGAACACCGATATAGGATTCATTTGCACACATATTATACGAATTATGTTCTTTAGGTTCCTACGAGTGTACCCTGAAACAATAAATTATATTTATTGAACCATGCACACTTAAAATAACTCCGCCGATTGCCGGTCCCAAGCCCGGATGAGAAAGGAGGAGGGTTGGCTCGAGAAGAGACAAAACCTCGCCGTAAAGCTGTCAACGCCGAACCTCGGGCGGCGGCAAATAACCCGACACTGTAGCCGGCCTAACCAGCAGGCTCAAAGGAGGTGAGGAAATGCCCTCCTTTACTACACCGTAAGCCGGTGGTCATGTCTCACCGGAACGGGGGTCTTGGCTTAACCGCCCGGACCGCGAGGTAGAAAGCCTCTATAAAAATTCACCCCCAACCCTACGGTATGACGCGCGCCAAGAGGGTGAGTGGCTGAGGGGTCTCTCAGTCGCTAGCGGTCAACCTCCGATACCTGGGGACCTCGGAGTGTATATACCCTTAGTCGGTAACGGGAAGGCCGACTGGACGTTTTAATCCCGTATCTACTCGTGGGAACAATATGGATGAACTTTTAACAACATCTTTATTTTCCGGTTTGGATCTCGACGATCCATCTGAATCAGGCTCACTTGGAGGACGCTCCGACGCATCCAATACAGCCTCGATAAAAGCGGCTGACACGGGTGAGAGGCTAGACCATGGGCAAGCAGTGGACTTAAATGCCGCTGAAATGCCTACGGCAACAGACTCGGTCCGTGACAGCACAAAAGACAGTAGGAAGCCGCTTAAAAAGCTCTCAGGCGCCGCAAGGAAACGCCTGAAGAGGCTTATTGCAGCCAACTACTCAGTAGCTGAGGCCAGGGCTATTGCTAAAAAGCCCTGGAATCAGCTGGATATTGAAAGACCCCCTCCGAATCCGACGAAGGTGAGGGTGAGCAGCAAGGAGGATGATAACAAAACTCCTTCAGTGCCATCCAAAGCAATCGCTTCGAAACGCCAACGCTCGGAAGAGGAGTCTCCGAACCAGCCAAAAAAGGCGGCGAAAACGGAGGAAGCGCAGGCTGGCCCGTCAAGGACTAGGCCTACGTTTAGGGAGGCTGTGGGAGCTTCGCGAGTGGGAATTCGCAGTAGCGAACCCATGAGCGAAGAGCAAATGAGGCTGACGCATCGCAGCATCATCCTCGCTATCACCAGGGCTGAAAAAGGTACTGGTCCAAGGTTCTTGGGATTCTCGAGAAAGCCTTATTACGTGTGAGAACCAGTACAGCCAGGAGTGGCTAGTAAGCAGAATACCAAGCCTTAAACCGTGGCCTGAGGCGAACCTCTCTTATATACCAGAGAAGGAATTGCCTAAGCCCACGATCTGTACCACTTTTGTGCCCAGCAGTGAAGCAGAGAGCCTAGATGAAGCTCTGCTGCTGCTGAGGACGCAAAATGTGGGGCTCAACACTGAGCACTGGAAGACCATCAGCAGTAGGGCTGAGAAGGGCGGCACTGTAACGACCTTCTTCATAGACGACCCTTCTGCTGAGGTCCTAAAAGCTGCGGAGTACAGGGCCGCTATTGGCTTTAAAAAGATACTTTTTAACGTCAGAAGCGGCAATGACAACGCAGCAGAGTCGCCCGCTGAACCAACAAAGGGCTCCAGCCGGCGCGAGGGACAGCAACTGTCTGTTAAGGCAGGTGATGCCTCTCAGGTCGCTGGCAGGGGGGTTGGTACGGGGGGCCGTGGGTCGCATCGTGGTGGGGGGGGGTCGCCAGAGGGCAGGCTAAGTCTGCAGGTGGAACTCAACGTCCGCCGAAGACGAAAGCCGGCTCCAAGGGCCCCTTTACCAAAAAGGGCAAATTAAAAAAAAAAAAAAAAATGAGGGTGATTCAAATCAACCTTCATCATGCGATGGCTGCCACAGCAGTGCTAGAGCGCCTTCTCCTGCGGGGTGAGGTTGATATTGCCCTCATACAAGAGCCCTGGACCCTAAATGGTGTGGTTCTGGGACTCCAGTCTGCAGGTAAAATACTTTGTAATACCTGTGGCTCAAAGCCCAGAGCTAGCATAGTTTTCAACAAAAACATTGAATGTTTGCCAGTGCCAGAGTTATGTACTGACGATATGGCGGCAGCTTTTGTCAACATCAAGGGCAGGGAGGGAACTCGCATCATCGTCTGTTCTGCGTACCTACCTTATGATGGACAAGACCCCACGGTGGAGCTTGCGCGAGTGGTGGCGTACGCGCATCATCACAAAGCCGAGCTACTTGTTGGAGCCGATGCCAATGCCCATCACGTAACGTGGGGCAGCAGCGACACAAACAATAGAGGTGAGTTACTGCATGACTTTCTCTTAGTTAACTGTTTACAGGTACTCAACAGAGGGAGCAAGCCGACCTTTGTGACTACCGTAAGGCAGGAAGTTTTAGACATAACCTTCGCCACTGACAATATGGCCAAGTTCATATCAAACTGGCATGTCAGTGAGGAAAGCTCTATGTCTGATCACAGACACATTCGTTTTGATCTAGAAACAGCTACAAAAGATCAAACTGTAACGTACAGGGATCCGAAAGCTACAGCCTGGGATGTTTATAACAACAAACTAAGGCAAAATCTTGAGGACTTCCCTAAAAGTATATGTACTCCGGAGGAGCTAGAACATGCAGTGGAGGTTATCACGAGGGCAATAAGGAGTGCCTTTGAGGAAAGCTGTCCACTCAGAACAAAGCACTCTAAAAGGAATGTACCCTGGTGGAACTCCAGGCTCAAGAAGCTAAGGGAGAAAACCAGACGTCTATTCAACAAGGCCAGAAGAACCCTTGAATGGGAGAACTACAAGAAGGCCTTGACTGAATATAATAAGGAGATAAGGAAGTCCAAGCGTGCTGCATGGAGGAAGCTCTGCGAGGAATTAACACAAATGCCTCAAGGGGCTAGAATCCATAGACTGCTCGCGAAGGACAAGCCTAGTCAATTAGGGCTGCTTAAAAGACCTGATGGCTCCTTTACGAATACTGAAAAGGAAACTCTTCAGCTGCTGATAAAAACTCACTTTCCAGGGGCTCACAACTTTTCGACCGGGTCAGACACGACGCCTTTACACCAAAGGCCTCGAAACGAGGACCGTAACAGAGCGGCTGTTCTCATCCGACCAAAAGTTGTGAAATGGGCTATTGGATCATTCAATCCCCTGAAATCTAGTGGTGAAGACGGACTGTTGCCCATTTTATTACAAAAAGGCATAGACGTACTCACGCCGCATCTGGTAAAAATCTACCGGGCAAGTTATGCCTGGGGATATATACCGGAACAATGGACCCGGGCTAAGGTATTATTCATACCAAAGGCAGGGCGGAAGGATTATGCTCTGCCTAAGTCCTTCAGACCAATTTGCCTAACGTCCTTTATGCTTAAAACTCTAGAAAAGATTCTAGATAAATACATAAGGGACAAAGCCCTGGCCTTGAAACCCATTCATTCCACCCAGCACGCCTATCAGAAGGGAAGGTCCACTGAGACTGCCCTGGTTCAGCTAGCTGACAGGGCGGAAAGGGCTCTGGATGATAAACAGATAGCTCTGTGTGCATTTTTGGATATAGAAGGCGCTTTTGACAATACTCCCACCAACACACTAGTGAGGGGACTACAAAACAAAAATGTGGACCCGACTACAGTTAGGTGGGTGAAGGCCATGCTATCCAAACGTAAAGCGAAAGTCGAACTACACGATACAGCGCTTACTGTAGCCACTACAAGAGGATGCCCGCAGGGCGGTGTTCTATCGCCACTGCTTTGGACTCTTGCAGTTGATCAGCTTCTGTGTAGGCTGGCAGAACAGAAGATCGACACCCTAGGTTATGCTGATGACCTAGTGGTGATCATAAGAGGCTTCTGCCAAAGCACAATTTCGGCCCTACTACAGAAAGCTCTAAATATCATTTGCGAATGGTGCACAGCAAATGCACTGACAGTAAACGGTGACAAAACCGTTATAGTACCGTTTACCAAAAAGAGGCTGCTGAACAAATTAAAGCCACCTCTAGTAAATGGCAAACGAGTTGAATTTTCCACAGAGGTCAAATATCTGTGAGTCACTTTCGACCAGAGACTAACGTGGAATGCACACATTGGAAATGTGATTAATAAGGCTAAGGCAGCTTTATGTATCAGTCGTCGAATGGTAGGGAAGAGTTGGGGCCCGTGTCCAAAGCTCACCTACTGGCTGTACACTGCTATTGTGAGGCCGATGATCGCATACGCCTCTATAGTATGGTATAGAAAAGCCAACCAGAAGACGACTATGGATAAGCTGAATGGCCTACAGCGTTTGGCATGTCTGATGATAACAGGAGCCATGTCGAGTTCCCCCGGAGCATCTCTGGAGGCAATCCTGGGCTTACCGCCTCTAAATCTATTTTTAGAGAAAGAGGCGAAAACCAATATGCACAGGATGTCGGGGTAAACACAATTGGCTGTCCGAGGTACTCAGAGCTCTAGAAGACTCAGTACTAAAGGATCCCATCCTAGGCATGCCCACTGATACAATGTTACCACAGTATATAGAAGAAAAATCTTACACTGTGGAGTTACTCTCAAGAGAAAACTGGTCAGAAAATAAGATCTCTTGGGAGAAAGGTAGCCTTTCTTGGTATACTGATGGGTCCAAATCAGGACCTGACGTAGGCTGTGGAGTGTATGGCAGGGACCAAAATTACAGGACCAGTGTAAATTTGGGACAATACGCCAGCATCTTCCAAGCAGAGGTCTTCGCCATTCTAGAATGTGCGGAAATCAACCTGCGTAGAAACTACGTCAACCGTGTAATTTATATTCACTCGGATAGTCAGGCTGCACTTCAAGCACTGGACTCGGACTTTACAGTCTCAAAGCTGGTGCGAAACTGTGTAGACTACTTAAATACTTTAGGGCGCAAGAATAAAGTGGTCCTAAGATGGGTACCTGGCCATATGGGGATCGAAGGCAATGAACGTGCCGACCAACTGGCTCGAGCAGGCGCAAAAGGTAGGCTAATAGGTCCTGAACCTATGTGCGGACTACCTAACAGCCTAGCTCGCTGGACCATATGGAACCAGTGCGTTACTAAATCTTACAAACGCTGGACTAACTTGCCAGGTCTGAACCATTCCAAAGCGCTCATAAAAGCCTACAGTCGAAACGTGACGAACCAGGCTATGTCGCTTAGCAGGAGCAATCTGGGTATGCTAACGAGGGCTCTAACGGGGCACTGCCGCCTCAATAGGCACCTCAAAATAATGGGTCTCACCAGTACGGGAGAGTGTCGCTTCTGCCACGAGGCAGAAGAAACACCAATGCATATCCTGTGCGAGTGTGGCCCCTTGATGCACAAGCGCAGTCACATCCTAGGAAGCCACACAATGGCTTGTGAAGATGTGAGGAATGCCTCTATCAAAAAAGTACTACAGTTTCTAAACGCGGTAGGTATAGGTAGAGAGCTTTAGTTTACGTGGCGATCACAATATTTCAGCAATGGACGAAGTGATACTGGCTCTCTAGCAGACCAGAAATAGCCGCTAAGAAAATAATAATAATAATGCACACTTAAAATTCTTCGGAAAAACCATGTTACATACATGTAAACCGGTACCTAACATCCTGTAGATTATCTTGAAGTTGCTTGCGTGTCAATGTTAAGTAGTGCTTAATGTTAGCACTTAAATATTATAAAGCAATTTCTCACACCAATAAGGGACTCATTAGGAATCGGGCATTGGACCTTAGAATACTTTAGTCATGCACCATTGAAACATAACATAGTATTATTAATTGAGTGGAATATCACAGTGAAATAGGATGTATGCAGATGGGTTTCGATGAGTAAGGAATGTCAGAGTCGATTTCCCTACCCCTTCTCTTTTCATTTATCGTATTAAGTTCAGTTGCACATTTTCAGCACCTTTAGACGTTGCTTCATATTAATAGGCGTTTGTTAGCCTGTCTACTGATCTTTACACAAAGAATATTTATATATATTCGCAAACAACATTACTGGATTATTAGCTGTTGTATGATTCACATTTTAATTTTATTTTCATCTTCTAATTATAGTTTGTGTTGTTTATTATTAGTGATTACATACTTATTTCGTTTAAATATTATTTTTAAATGTCTGGAAGAGATTGTTTAACATATGAAAAAGCATTTGTAAACCGTATGTATAAGTTTGAAGAGCTCGAATGCAGCATTGCCTCGTTTCAGCGACTGCTATGTACAAGTAGTTGATGCTGATTCCGAGGATTATTAGACGAATGATCAACTTTATAACGAGACCATTCAATTGAAAGAAATGGAACCATTTTATGTTCTGAAATAAATAAATTAATCTGCTGAAAAGATTAAAGTTTTGTAAGGTATCAAATCAATGTCTGTTCAATGTAGTCCAATTCAAGTCACAGTTCTCTTCGCTAAACGGTAAGCAAGATGAGGAAATTCAGAAGTGCATTGGTACATAATTTGGTAGAAAGCTACTCATTGGAGGTATACTCAAATTTTATGTGGATTTCTTCATGTCATGCTATCATTTCATTATGGTCTTCCATATGCAGGTGAAATGTAGTGTGATGGAACAATGCTGGAATAAAATGTCTAGACAAACCAATAATGGTTTACAGACATTGTTATCATCTTGTGTGTAAATACGTAATAAATAAATAAGTTTGTAAGTTTCAAATTCCATTAATTAAAAATCGAATTCCTTTATACAAAATATTAAGTACCTACTAGCGGGCTTGACAGACGTATCTGAACGTTGTCTTGCCTGCTCTTAGAAGGTTCAACAAACAGTTTTTAACCCGATCGTAGCGCTTAACATACAGAAAATTTTATCAAAATCGTTAAGACCAACCATTTAGTTACATACATACTCGGGGAAGTTATTAGAAGAGAGAAAGATATTTACTTTTCCTTGCTCAATATACTCTTCTACAGCCATCAGAAGATTACAAAACGCATGAAATGATAAGAAAAGCAGCTGAAATTGAAAGAAAATATTAATACACTGATGAATTATTTTTTTATGATAATGGTAGTTGACGGTCCACTACACAATTTAATACGAACCAACGGTAATGCAAATTTACTGTTGACTATGATGAAAGGGTCACAGTTCGCACTATGTCTTACTGAGCTATAACCAGTATATTGTATTTTTTGTTTTTTAGTCGTATATTTCATTTATTAACTTGGGCGGCCATTTTATGGATTGGAAATGAGGTCCCAACAGAAGATCAGGCGCTGTGTCTCCTGTAGCATACACAGCATATTATGCTGTGATGGGCGCCGATTTGAGGCTATGCAGTACTCAGATTACATTCTCGTAATATTAACACCAACGCTCGCTTCTTTCATGGGTAAAAATATCTCTGGTGTGATAATATTTCACTTACCTCCCTTGCATATCAATCTAATATTATACAATCTACTATTATTTATTAGTATCACTTTAAAAAAAAACCTACCAATAGGCTGAATGTTTCTTTGATTAACCGAAAAGCGTTAACCACACATCTATAAGCCATGAATATCCTTCGAAATGTGTCTGAATCTTTTGTCGGATTTAATTGTTTTCCCTCAGAATATAAAGATACATATTTTACTATTACCTCGTTTATATAACGTACTCTTCCTGTTAGAAAATAAATGAAATACAGGAAGAGCAAAGTTTCAAAGTCTTCAACGGATAAGGCTAACATAATTGGACAAGTGATAAGAATTTCAAACAAGGGCAGGTTGTAATTGACATAGAGGAACGGACACAAACTTATAGTGGTATGTATGAAAACTATTAAAGTGCACGTGTACAAAGTAAACTTGTACAATTGTTTGTAACTTCCCTCCTTTCCGACAAATTTTAAGTTACGGTCCAAGCGCTGCAAGTTAACAAATAACAACATTTTTTTCCGTATACACAAAATTGTTGACTACCATAACGCAGATATAAACACCTAACGCCGTGTAGAAAAGTCCCAAGTATAGATAAATTTGCAAATCCGATTTCTTGTCAATGTTAACCACGAAAACATGTTGGCTCTGCAAGTGATAGCAGGCCAAGCAGCAGTACGTAACTAGTATAAAACTGTATATCTTCTGATATACAGTCGGTGGAGTGATATAATTTTGCTTTAAATTAATTTTGACTGATCGTTGAAATCGTTTGAATATAGTAAAAAGGTTTTATAGTTTTAAAGAAATCGTCCTCTAATGAATCGACACTTTTTCGTGGTACACATTGTGTGTGCGTAGTCCAAGTAAGACTGGGGAAGAACGTATTTAATCGATTTTGTCCTATGTAGAATGATTATTAATGTTAAGTGCTTTGTAATTTACTTAGGCAGGTACTTTGGATTAATACATTTAATTGAACGAAGTCAATTTTAATATTTTAATTACGTTTAGCCGTGCCTCGTGGTTTCGCCTGTGTACCATTTCACTCGGCTGTACGTAGCTGCTTATAACTATAAATTTCTTTAAATATTTTAATATTTTAATGATTGGCAGAAAGATTGAGGATGTATTTGATTGTAGATGAATACTGTTGCCTATAAACACAAGTTAACGATACAAAAACGTTGTAGATCTTAGGATAACTATTAAGTGGGAATAAAAAACTGTTAGTTTCCTAATAGTCGCGTGATGGTGATGGTACTTTTCTCGAGTATTGGTCTATCAAATGCACAAAGACTTTTCAAATTCGACTAGCGGTTCCAGAGATTAACGCTTTCAAACATACTGAAATTTTATTATATTACCAGCTTTTGTCTGAGACTTAACTATTCAGCTTATCATCATCATACACAAATTTTGTATACAGGCTGTCAGTGATACAGAAAAGGATATTGGATACCTTTTATCCCGAAAAAAAGTACTGCTATCGAGAAATCATTTAAAGATAAAAATAAAAATAATAATAATGCCTGACATAAATGTTTATTTCAATAATCAATATTCAATATACTAATAAAATAAATCTGTAAGTGTAGGTATTGTATGTATGTATGTGTGTTACTCCATAACTCTGTAACGAATTAACTGATTTTCATGAAACTTGGTAGATAAATATTTGGACGTACGGGACACAGGATAGGCTTCTTAATATTTTTCAACGCGGACGAAATCGTGGGCACCAGCTAGTAAAGAATAAATGTTTTTCATCTAATTGTAAGGAAAAGATGAAGTCTCGGACAAAAGTTAACAAATAATAATTCGATTCGGAATAGTATTAAAAATGATTTGGTGTGCAAATTGCAGTTGCTCTGAATGTATTGGTTCCCACCATGATGGCGTGCCTCATCAAATATGCCGCGCGATGCATTCCCGGCGCTCGCATCGCACAAATGCAAACAAGTCCCGTGTAAACCTTCGCAATGCGTATTTTATTGTTATTCCCTAAATTGCTTTGGTGCTTGGCTCGCATATCACTATTTAGCGCTTATATGAACCATACCGTCACTAAGCCTCCGAGTGCACACGATTCGCGCAAACCACTAAGTTAATATAACAATTAAACCTTATTGGCATGTATTCAAAATGCATACAGCTGCATTCAATGCGGTTCATTTTAATATTATTATTAGAATTTTAATATTTCACTAGCACCAGTGCGGCAGGACAGTTATTCTGGAGGCTTTAACCATCTACTTGCAGAAGATCAATGAAGTAACAGTATGTACCAGCAGATGAGCTGTTGTGTTACGGTGAGTGAGTGCCCTTAATATAAATAAATAAATAAATATCTTCACACATTCCACACAGCACCATCTAGTTCCAAAGTAAGCAACTAATGTTTGTATTATGGATACCAGACAGTTGATATACTACATAGATTTTTTTTTGTAAATACATACATATTATAAATACAAAACATCCATGACTCAGGTACAAAGGTAAAATGTTAATACATAAACATTTGCCCCTAGCGGGATTCGAACCAGCGACCGTTTGGCTAACAGCTAGGTTTACTAGCCACTAGACCAAACGTATCGTATAAAAAAATAATTATTTAAAGAAGGCAACTACGGAGTTTTATTGCGGGTTTCTTCCCAGAAAAACATCTCTCCTATCCTGGTGGTATTTTATTGTGGTTAAACGTGAGAAACAACACATGTCTTGTTATAAGGTTGTTGTTAAAATTGAGTGTAAAATGAGGTATTAAAGGGGGGGGGCTGTTATCTGGTGAAATATTTAGTGGCGGCGGACGATGTGAATCCAACTCAGACTGAAAGCGGTTCCAATTTCAAAGCTATAGAATACTGAATAGCGAATCGACCGAATCGAATCGATATTACACACTATTGATGAAACAGATTTATATTATAATTATCAGACCAGGCCTAGGTTGCCTCAAAATTAAACTGCATAAAATCTTTCTTAAAAAAATACCTAAAATTTTTTTTTTAACGCTTATAACTTAAGTTAAAGACAACAAAAACCACAATATTTATTAATGTCGTTTTCTTTGGAAACCTATTCTATTTTTTTCTATTCTATTTCTAACACTTTTTATTTGTTTTCGCATAAATAGAAACTAAACATTAAGAAACCTGCTTAAAACCTATAAATAAAGAAAAACAGTAGGGATAAATATATTTAAAAAAAAATACAAAGAAAAAAAAAACAACGCAGAACGAGAACCATCGAATCATGTTTTTGATAATAATTCTTGATTCGCATTTTTGAACTAAATAGTTGAAGCGCAGACAAGTCAGTGAAATCTTATATAAGTAATCTAAATAATAAATAAAATGTTTTCAATATAACACAGCTGTCTTAGACAGAAAGATTTAAAAAGTGTTTGGTATTTGTGAAAGTAACCATAAAGGAAGAGAGAAAATAAATTTGTGCACTATGTAGTTAGCAGTAAGTTGTTCGGGCGCATAATTTAACAGCGCACTGAAATCTATTTTAAAATATAGTACGCTTTTATTTTTTGGTAAATTCCGCGAGTAACTCTGGGGAGAGAAAGCTAATTTCATTTAGTTCTGGCGCGAGTCCATGCAGCGAGCATAGATCAAGGGACGCCCTTCTGAACAGATCCTATAATCGTACTCTACAAGATTTTCCATAAACTTTTAAAGGACAATCGCCTTTTTCAATGTTATTATTAAAAAATAATATGTATAATCTTAAACAAAAGTTCACTTTGCTTTTTTTTAGTTTACTAATGAAAACTTTTTAAGAACAAACATACGAATATAACTCATTTCATGGTCCATATTAATATCGGATGCAAGCATTCTTAAACAGATATTTTCTTAAATATACCTATGTTTTTAGGAAGAACTATTTCAGTTAACTATAACAAAAAAGGGTATTTTTAAAATAAAAGTAAAATTTAAATTACAAATACGATCCCAATACAAATGTTACATACGTAGTGGTGAATATTTTAAGTATAAGAAAACATCCACATGTAGGATATCAAAATATGTATTACTGGGTAAAAGGTACTCTATATCTTTTTCCCTGACAACGTTTTAATGATGTTCGGTTGAGTGGTTAAAGCGTAAGCGTACAAACTCATAGAGCTTTTCATACCCAACAATAAATTAATGAGTTAACAATAGAAAGGTGTATCGACTGAGGCGTCTGTTTGAATTTCCTAATCTAAGGCAGGAAAGTGCAGAGGAGTCGTAGCGCGGAACTCTCGGGAGCGTTTGGGTTCCGTAGGCAGGCAGATTACGCCCTGTCTGAGCCCCAATACGCAATTCCATTCGTTGCAAGAGGATTTCGCATTTTTATCGGGGCCTCTTCTTAGTGCCACTACAAGATTGTTCTAACTTCCACTTGTTTAAAGTAAAAACCGAGTAACTGATCTAACTAGGTATCGAGTTTAAAGTAATTTTGAGTTATATCACAACCGCATACTTACTCGCTTTTCATCTCCGTCGTTGTCCGTTCATGGATTTTAATTTTATCGGAAGATAAATCTTGTCTAGACATGTCAATCCCTATTTCGTGTAGGTGCCCGAAAAGTCCAAATTCAAATAGATTTACTGTTCACAAGAAGAATGTACTTGTGTTTGAAGACGCAGATGAATAAAATAAAGTTTACTACTGATTACAAGGCAGTAATTTTAGATTATTTAATTATTTAGTAGTTGTTTGTTTTTATGAGCTAATTAAATGTATTGAATAAAATTTACACAAAAAAAAATACATATTCTCCATCTAATTTGCATGGGTTTCGCTGACAGGATTCTTATCATGCATTGTTTTTGCATGCATCTTCTTACCATGAAGCAAGAGATGATCGATGCATTATCTCACGATAAAGCAAGATTAAAAGGCAGCCCTGTCCTGCAGCATTAACCACCCCCTAACACCGTGTTCATCTTTTACATTCTAAATCTATGATTAAATTAGTGACTTTACTAATATACACTCACGGAGCAATACCTCATAAGATTTTGGTTAATTTCAGTACTAAAAAGATATTATTTCTAAGGAACGCTCAGGAAATAATCAATTTCAGAGCAAATTTTTAAATAAAAATAATTTTTTTACTAAATACCTTCACAATACACTCATTAATACACTTAATTAATAGAAATTTAAGTAAGAAAGTAAAAACTTAATTTGAAAATACTATTTTTTTTCCTATAGTATTGATGACATATAAAGGCGTTTGTATAAACAAACTCCACACTCAAAGCAGTCAGCATAACATAGAGCTACTTATTTGAGTATAATGTGCAAACACCTTTATCTGAATCGTCTCGTTAGAACTTGATTAGAGACGCCACAATACACAAACCTCGGTAATGCTACCGAACTTCTGATTATATCGTCTGCTGGGGGTAAACTTTTTAAATGAATGTCGGCCGAATTAGCAATATCAGAAATAACGCCGCGGGCCTGCGGTCCTAACAACATTGCGGGATATAGCTATAATATAGATTTATTTAAATTACACTTCGTGTTTTTACGTCTGGTGGCAATGACGAACCACCTAGCATATTATGTGCTGTTGTGTTTAGTTAGGTGTGTGTTCACCATTTCTTCTATCAGGGATGGCATTTATATATATTTTTAGGCCACATTTTTTCTTTTAGACGACTTCTGTTACTGTTGGGTGAGCGTGAGGCGCTCAATACTTACAAAAAAAATATATACTTACTTAATTTGCAAATCAAAGTAACCAAAAATCAAAATATTGATTATGATTTGATCTAAAAAAGCTCTCTACGAGGCGAACTTAGAAATACACATAAAGTAGGTATATAATGCACAGAATTTCCCACGTACTTACTTAATCCATGGCACATGGCCTAACAATGGCTATGCAATCACAAATGCATTAGTATCCACTTGAGTCCAGTTATAGAAGTGGGTGCCCAATACGCGAACTCATCCCGGATTCGAATCCACGTTTCGAGTGACTTGGATATTTGCAAGTAGAAAACTTTGCGAAAATTCCATTATTTATAATAATATTTTTCATGTCAAATTTTTTTTTATATTTTAAATTCAGACACAAGTAATTGTATTGCAGGTAAAAATTATAAAAGGTCTGTTAAATCCATGAAAAAAAAAATTGTCTGTTCTTTTTGGTTAAAAATAAAAATAAAAAATAAAAAACAATTTGTGGTCATATTTTTACATTCAATAACGTAAAATGTAATATATATATATTTTGTTATATTTCTAATAAGTTCATTTTATTCATACAGACTATTGTCTCATTGTCTTCACATGGCTCAATGCAGATTATTTCAATTTAACGTCTCACTCCGTAAATTAAGTTAAGGATGAACATATTAAAGAACGCTTAAATCTTTTATTATTGCTAAGTGCTAAATGTATTTCCGCCTCATTTAAGTTAAGAACAAGTTATAGGTTGCAAGTAGAGAAATGTAAGGGGCACATTAACAAAAGATAAATCGTACTACTAACGGTAGACAGTGCTTAATCAAGACTAATATCTGTACGCCATCATTTAAAGGGGTGATGCAGACTCTTTGAACTTTGATTAAGTTTCGTATTAACGCTACTAGTAATGGCTTGCATCAACCCAAGCAACACAAGATGTATTATGTCTAACTTTTAGAACAGATAACAGTTTCTACGTCTGACAAATTGAGATAAACACTCGTCTACCTTATCTGGAAGAATCTGCCTTGAATCTTGTCATTTATTGATTTGACGCTATGGCTTATGTACAACCCTTTCACTCGCCCTTAATATACATATGTATATACTAACTACACGCTCCCGGCTTCGCCCGGGTTCAAAATACAAACCATCCTATCTTTTAAGTTGGACTAAATTAAACATAGTTACGAAGTTTTATCAAAATCGATTTACTGACCTGTTAAACTACTGTTTAGGAGTTCATCGGCGACAAACATGTGACATGAAATTTTTTTATATATATAGAGACAAAATTCTCGTGTCACAATGTTTGTAACCAAACTACTACGAAACGTGTATATATGGTAGGTCTGAGAATAGGTCGTAAAGTATTTTTACACCCCTAAGTGATAAGGGTGGCCCACCCCAAAAAAAAAAGTATATGGCAAAACAACGTTTGCCGGATCAGCTAGTTTAATATAGATGCTTATAGTTATCTGCAAATATTGTGAAAAACTAGATAATATGACAATTAAAAACAATATAAAATTTAACGGAATGGACAAAAACATACAATGAAAAATAGGTAAGGTTCTATCGGTTGTGAAATTGGGGTTCCCATAGTACACGGGATTTCCCCGGTGTAAATTATTACTATTCTAATTATCAGATTCTTACTAAGTCGAATATTGATATTTGATCAACAGTCAAAAGCGATTTTTAATCAAAAAGATTCCGCTTATTTATTTGTTCAGTTTGTCATTTAAAAGTGAGAAGTAGTATTTTTATTGGCGACAAGATTTGAATGTTTTCCCTGTAAATAAAGTCGATGATAGCCCGTTTTTAATTAGCCACAGCTTCTGGTATCGCGACGGGAGACGCAAAATTTAAATATCTGTCAGCGACGATAAAATTAAAAAGTAATAAAAATGCAAACGAACCAAGTTTCGAACGGAATGTCGAGAAACGATCGCTATAAAACATTCAACAACTTAGATTACAAACCCTTTACTCACATTTTCTTAGACATTACTCAAAATTATATACGTAGATTTTTCCTCTACTTAGTGTATTCGACACATTATATGATAGGTATATGATAGGTAACATTAAATGATGGTATTAGTAACTGAGGGAGTTTTTAAGTCTATTAATTTAACATACTAAAAAGACTGGGTAAATATATAATATTAATAGTTTCTATGTATATTAAAACAAGTGAAACTGTTTATAAACACGTAAACTTTGTCTGTGATATTGTCCCATACATCATTAGCTGTCAGTTATATTTTATGAGGTCGGATGAAGCGCGGCAGCAACCCCGACACTGCCCAATTTCACGCTTCAATGCGCGCCATATATCCACTTATAAGTCGACCAGCAACGGGAGCGAATGTCCTGAAACGCTTTTCACTAAACTGATTGCTTTTCAACCCGGTAGAGTTATACTCATTAAAGCATTTTAAAAAAATACAGAAGTTTTTGATGCGCTTCGTCGCTTCGCCGTTGGATGCCGCTGGATATAATTTGTATAGAGAACTTCGAGGTTTTCTTTTTAATAACATCGTTTTAATATGTTAAAGCACAAAATTAATTTAATCCTAGATGTTTCCTATTGCAGATTGCCTTGCAAATGGGCCTCAAAACAGTGATAAAACTAACCAAAATCTGGATATATCCGTAAGGTACTGGTAGCACAATAATCCGGTGTCGTAAATATACAACAAGCGTTTTACAGCGAACACCAGCCTCCCAACAACTCTATCCTTTATTTGCATATTATTCCTTTATTACTCTCTCAGAATTCATATGCTAATGCGAAAGGCGAAATTTTCGATCCCCACGGAACTCTTCGGAGCGGTATTCGGATGTGACCCTAAAGATTTCGACACGTTTTATCATCTAACATTTGAATACGTCTGTACTTTTACATCGTTTGACGTATCGCGGAGGTACTAAATATTATATTCCTACAAACTTTCTCATCAGACTTATCAGACTCGACGGTATACTTGCTTGTTTTAATTGCTTGCTTACTGGGCAACGATATGCATCTACAATCAAATGGACAGACAGACTTTCTGCTACACTTTGTTACATGAAAGAAATAGTCCGGGTTAATGTCATGATTTTTTGTTAAATAGCACAATGTTGAACGGTATTATTTTTCGAACTTGGTAGCAATTGGAAGTAGCATTTAATTTTTAATCCGACATGTAAATTAAAGGACGCATGCAGCCAGTAAATACGAGGCTGGATTAAAAGAGAACGGTTCATTTAACGGTCAGCGCCACGGTGCTGAAAGAGCTTATGTCATTCCAATATTCCATTTTGCTAATTATAACCTTATAACAAAACTGTTAAATAGATATCAACCTTTGATATCGGTACACATTATTGTGAAGTCAATTGCGCATATTTGTTTCAGTTAAAATATATTAGTGATGTCGTCAAATGGGGGAAAAGTAGTGGCAGCCCATGTGGCGGCAGTAACCACCCTCTTACAAAAGTCTATCGTAATAATATAATAGCATGTAAGCATATCGGCGAGTGAGTGAGAAGTCAGAGTCCATTCCATATCTCCTCTAGTACCTTATCCTTTATCCTACTAAGCTTATGTTCATAAGAGATATATAGAGCTTTATATAACCTTTACATAAAAAAGAATACAAAAATGTCCTGATAAATAGCATTTATGCAATCAGCTAGCACATATGTTTTGGGAGTTTTATTAAAAAATAAATAAAATAAAATAATTATATTGCTACGCTTGCATTGAAATTCGATAAAATATTTGAAAAAAAAAAAAATGGTTGCTTAAAGTAATTAATTTTTATATTATTTGTTTACTATAACTTTATATAAAAATTAGTTATAACAATTCCTCGTCCCGTTGCATAGATGTCTGTATAAATACAAGTGATTTTTGAAGATTGATTGTTAAGCTTTATAGCAAAGTGTTGATTTCTAAAAAATAACTATATTTCTTAACGGTTTCTCATAAAATTACGCTACGAAGTGATGATAAATCATTACGATATAAATGTGCATAAAAGCCATAAATATCTATCGAAGCAGCCACTCTTTGAATGCCAAGTGTACTTGTTGTACACTTTATTTTTTAAAGTTATTAATATAAAATATAAAGTTAGAAATTCGCGTGCAGTACCTAGGTACCCATACGCGTCAATAGCAAACCGTAGTTGCTACTGTCAAGTGGAAGCTCTTGGGCTCCCAATGTTGGGTTGTCCGCATTATGGGACGTGGATTAAAGATAAAAATAAAAACACCATATGAAATAATACAATATACTGCAGTTCTTATGTTTAATAATAACACAAATATCTTACACACTGCTACAATTTTAGATTTGCATTTTAAAGCCTTATCTAAGCATTTACCTAAACAATTAAATATTTTAATAAATAATTAATCAATATTTTCAATAGAGATAGATAGAGTCGCCTTCTTCATTGCTGAAGGTGGTGCCCGTTCTGAAATGCCTTGGTGGCATCGACCACCACCTG
Organism: Synanthedon andrenaeformis; assembly: GCA_936446665.2. Classification (NCBI taxonomy): domain Eukaryota; kingdom Metazoa; phylum Arthropoda; class Insecta; order Lepidoptera; family Sesiidae; genus Synanthedon; species Synanthedon andrenaeformis. The sequence goes on along the minus strand of OW387781.2, from coordinate 14,172,851 downwards.
CCTTTCTCATGGCCTTCGCAACTGTAAGGTCTGTTAGATGCACAACTTGGTCTGTCCATCGGCTGGGAGACCGGCCACGAGACCTCTTACCATCCATTCTTCCTACCACCACCAGCTTCTTCAAGTTTTCTGTTTCATAATAGTAATTATTACCATATATTTATTTATTTTCTTAATTTTATTTTATTTTATTTTATTTAATAGAAACACCAACAGTACATCAAAATTAGCTGTCACATACACTTATAAGATATAAAAACACGTTTACATTTGTGTACCAATGTACATGCTACATGTTACATGTTGTCATGAAAATTTAGAAACAATAATAATAATAATCAATAATAAATACATATATCTACTTGAAACAAAACATCGTAAAAATGAAAGCAATTAATCATTATTTTTAGACCTTGAGAGTTTCCTTTTAAAACAATTCAAGCTGTCATGAAAAATATCAACCTCTAACTAAGTCATTCTGAAGAGAATGGAAATTGGAAATGATACGATTGACCGGGGAGAACTTGCCCAAGTTTGTGCGTATTATGTCACAGGAAAATACCCTCGTAATAGGATATCTGGGTATAGCACGGGGCACCACCACAGATAGGAGATTCAAGATATCAGGTGCCGAGATAATTCCATTAGCTATTTTATGTAAGGTAACCGCATCCGCAATCACGCGTCGTTTCTCTAAAGACTGAAGTTTAAAATGTAGTAATATAGAATTGTAATCCAGAGAAGGGGAACATTGTTTATCCTTATGAGCCAAGTATCTTGTAAAATTACGTTGAATACGCTCCAGCCTCACTATATGAGATCGATAGGAAAGGTTCCAAATTGGAGAGGCGTATTCTAAAACACTCCTTACCAAAGTTTTATATAGATATATCACCGTATTCACATTCGTAAAGTCTCGGCTGTTTCGTTTTATGAAGCCCGATAGTTGCGAAGCTTTTTTAGCTACAGTGTCTATATGTGAGATGAATGTAAGTCTGGCATCCAAAACCACCCCTAATTTTAAATTCTTAATAGTAATTATTGTCTCTATAAGACGATGCAAGAGCGAACCTATTATGGTTTTTCTGAATTTTGAATGAAAAATAAAAATGTAAGTTACTTAAAGTATTAGAGTGTGAACATTTTGAAAACGTCGAGTGTACCTAGTACCTAGTTACCTTGCAAACGAGACCAGTTCGTAATTGGTTAGAAATTCAGAAGGCTGGCTGCTTCAGTCGAACCCTGGCGTCACCGCACTCCCACCTATAATTTAAATTCTCTCTCTTCCTCCCTGGACCACCCTTGTACCCTAAATTACTTATAAAACTAACCTTAAATGCACAAGTCATTTCCAAGAAACTGTTAAACTGACATTTGAACTCATTCAATATTGTAAAATAAAAATACATACAAGGAAACCTGTGTGTTGTAATATACCGAATGGTATAGTAAGCTTATATCTCAGAATATAATTATCAAACTAAACACAATAATTGGTCAATGATTGCATATGTTAAATCAAAATATATTGTAGATAATATAGTTAGATCTCAGAGAAATGTAACAGGGGGTTGTAGCAAATAGCAGAAAATATATTTTTCTTCTTTTTTTATGTCAAGGTCCACAGACAGGCTGAAAGTCCACTTGATACGTGGCTACCGTCGCCTATAACAGAAAGCAACGCTATAGGTGTTGCAAGTTCGCTGCCGATCATAGAAGGATTGAGGATAAAGAAGGGATGAGGTAATGGGTTCTGGCATCCCTTACTCCCTCACCGAAAAACAACAGCACTTATGCTTTTATTTCACGGTCTTCTGTCTGCCTTAACATAAAAAAAGGTATGTACAATAGTTTGTCTCTACATGCGCTTTGAGTGAACTACAGTAACTTCATTGATAAAGTGCGTGTATTGTTGTTATTAAATCATGTCAATAAACTAAGTGATTTTTTTTTAAATTATTCACATTTAATAAATTTTAGAAACTGTGTAACAATAATGCAATTTTTTTCAACTTCTAAAAGTTTTATAAGTTTACGTTATTTTAAAATATTTTTTTAAAATCATTTCGGTAACATCCGATGTTAACATAATTACGCTAGTCAAGAAGTCGCGCGGTTTATCATTTAAATGGAGAAGACGATTAAAAAGCAAAGAACGATTATTTATTGCAGGTATTGTTACAACGAATCCAATGCAATTAGGCTTCCTTTCAGATTGAGTTGAGTAGATATAAAATTTGGTGATAACCGTTTACGAGTACTGCGGAGAGAGGAGCGTCGTTTATCAAAGCCGTTCGGAAGTTTAGCTATTAAGCTTGCCGTCACACCAGCCCCCAACTTAACTTCTAACTTAACTAACCACTTGACGTGTTATAATTGATGCTATTAAATTAGTGGCCGATTTGTTATTATTATTCACACATATTTATTTTCTTTCTTAATTCTAAATTTTCTTACAATATAATTATACAAAAACAATAAATATTTAAAAAAATATTTAAAACTAGCAATCCTCTGGTAGCGCTTACCGGTGGTTAGGGCTGCAGAGTGAGAAACCTCCTGACAATTCGTGCTGTGTCAAGAAGTACCGCCTTCTGTATCTGAGTGCCTAGTGCGAGTGCGAAACGCCTAGAACGCGTAAACGTCAATTTGTATGGGAATGAAGCAGCGCTACACATTAGCAACGAGGTGGCGCTGCTTCATTCCCATACAAATTGACGTTTACGCTTTCGACGCATTTGATCGAGTAAAACTCGCACTAATCCCTCTGTCCCCCCCTTTTTTTTACAAGGGGAATACCCACAGGCCTGGGGCGGCCGGTGAGTTATATCGGACTTTAACCGACTAAAACCGCATTGTGTTTGTGTCCCCGCGCGCAAAACCGAGATCATGGCTCAGTCCGACGCACAATGACCGTCTCTCACCGGTCGGTCGACACCCGATGGAGCTCCCAACCGAAGCCTACTTGGAGTACTGCCGAGGGTTAAGCCCTCCCCACCATTTGTACGGTCCTGTACATCTAACATCCTGGCGGATGTTCCGCAGCTTCGATTTTAAGTTTTTTTTGTCAATTATTTCAAAATTTATATCAATTTGTATAATCGTATTGCTTAAATATGAGTCGGAACCTTATTATAGAAGCTAAATTTTTATTTTCGTAAGTTATCTATACCTCTTCATGAGAAAATGTTGATTTTGCACAATTAACTTTAAATTAATATTCTATGATTTACATATTGTAAAAAATAATTTAAATAAGATGCTTATTATAGGTATAATTAATTTTCATCGTTATCATCTCATTATGCAAATGTATTACATAATTTATACTGGAAAATATTCGAATTAAAAATTAATGTTAAAAATTACTTACGCAAGCACTGATAGTTCTGTAAAATGATTAATGTAGGCATATAAAAAACTTGAAACTTTTTTTAAGCTTGTAAAGTCATATGATAAAAACAAAAATATTTAAAGTTATGTAACACATGATATTTCTGTGCGGAAGGTACTTTTAAAGAGCAGATTAAAAATGATTTACACACCCTTCAGATAAATTGTCTAACACAATTGAATAAGCTGAACATTTCGCATTAAAAAAATGGGAGGGAAACCGATATAAAATTAAGTCAACAAGTTTCACCGAAAAATTATTCATAGAAAAAGATCGCGAAGGTGCCAAGTGGTCGGGGGAAAGAGAGCTTCGGATAAGGGAAAAAGAAAGGGAAAACTTGGTAAACTGCCTTCATGAATTGGAAATGTAATTTGCCCCGGTATATATGTAGGTACACTCGCAATTGTTTCGCTTCAATTGTACCACAATATCCTTTTAAGCAGCAGTGATCAATAGCATAGCATCTATAGCAGCTTAGGTATCATACGACAAACCCGTTCAGATGACTTCATTTTGGTGTGAGATACATCTCTGTTTTCTTATGAAAATTGTAAAAATTTAAAGGCTCATATAGTGGAAACTATGTCTCTAATAAAAACCTATATCTTGTGTCCTGTGACATGTCTTGTATCTTGTATATTTAAGACAAAATAACAAATATATCCAGTCTGTGGTCTTTCGACACCTTTATTTGTCGCGTTTTAAGTTGAGTTGCCTTTTAGAACTTGAAAAGTTTTGAAACGCTATGTTTTCCTACTATGTGTTCTAGTGACTGTGTCTGTGCCACCGATTTTAGTGATAAATGCCTATAGCCCCTTTTAAATGTGTAGCTCTTTACGAGGAGTGGACAAGAAAGAAAATTGGACAGGTCTGAATTCTAAAGCGATAATAACGTTAGCTTTATGTGAGTCGCTTCTGTTAAGTGGGCATATGTTTGGCTTATCTTCTGATGATGATAACGTTACGATTACGAGGGGGAGGATAAATGTAGCAGGGTTTTTTTTAGCACAAAAAGCTCCACATTTAAGTATGTCAGTGGTTTGCGGAAAATATAAAACAAGGGATGGCCCTGTGGTTCAAATCTTTAGTGGTTGAGTCTCAATCTATTAGTTATAAAAAAACTATCTCGCGTGTGTAAATATAGTAAGTAGTGTATGACTTTCACCAGGAAACGTAAGACATACTTACACAGTATAACTTTCGTATTTATAACATTATACTATGACTAGTAAATGCATAGGTACATCTGGCGTCCATTACCACAGATCTTCTTTATAAAGTTAATTGAATAATAAAAATACACGGTTATTTGCCGTTAAGTATACCGTTTTTATGAAAAGGTTGATATGCATGATAATTTAGTCTATCGATTCTATCCGTTGCTGCTTACCCCTGAGAATGGAGGACGTCTGTTCGCCGATAGATAAGTGCCTCTAAGGAGTTCGCCTCGACACGATACACTTCCGGACAAAAAAATTATACAATGTTTTATTTATTTATTTATTTATTTATTTATTTATTTGATAAGGCTTACATAAAAAAAAATAAAGACATACTTAATCACAATATACAACACTCACAGACAGGAACATCACAAGTATGAATTTAAATTATAGGAAAGCACAACATTTTATAAGGAAGTTCCTTTAAAGCTTCACTTGTACACTTGATAATAAAATAAATTTATTGTTAATTTTATCTGTCACAATTTTTTTGCGAAATTACGCTGATATATTTCCAATAAAAAATTATAATGAATAGATCACCAGAAGCGATATAAGTCCCATTTTTTACTGCAGCCAATTTTCGCGAATGCAACTTAAGAAAAAAACTACGTAAACTGGCATATTACAGACTACTATAGTGAAAAGTGACAAAGATTGTTATTAGATGGATTTTGGTAGAAAACAAGTTTCAGTAAGGTATAAGTTTTTTTTACGTACGGCATTTTTATGATTAAAATTAACTAATGATTAATTAGTAATATTATTTTAACCTCAATTTCTAATAATTCTGCTGAAGATTAGACAATTATGCCGTATTAAAATATTAGAAAGACAAAGTTAGAAGTCAATAGGTTGCACGGAAGTGTATACATATTCCTAGTCGCACGCGGTAGGTCCTATGTAATTCTGTTTTTAATTAAAGTTAAAGTTGCCGTGAAAGAAGTTTCCAGATGCAAATGGTGGCTGCTCACCTTCTTTTATTTTTAAAGGAATAACGGCTAGACTTCGTTTTATATAAAACTAATACTTATTATAAATAATGACATTATAAACTTTGAAGTTAATTTTGAATTCTCGTAGAACTCAAAAAATTGAATTTCAAGAGGATTTCGTCATAAGGGATGAAGTACTCGATGATCATATTTGATGAAGTCGGTGTTGAGACCAACGTTATCAGCCTTATTAATCTTATCGAGCCTCAAAATTTTAAAGAGCTCTCAAACCTTAGAGCCTTATTGAGTCCTAAAATCACAGATAGGACAACTAGTCCTATCCCAACAATCCTTTGTGTCAGAGAAGCCGAGTAATCTTCGAAGACACGTTAGGTTCTGCTGATTAATTCTAAGCATTGAATAATAATTGATTATGTAAGTAATTAATTCATAATTATAGACCAACTATGCCCCACACATTTTCTCACAGACGAGTGCTCTCTACCTAGGAGACATTAAATATTTAATTCTATTTGTATATAAAATTCTAATTTGTACATACGTAGGCTTATATAGTATTTACTACAGAGCTTCTTAACATTGTGAACTAATTTCAGTTTGTGTACGAATATCGCACGTAATTTATGCGAAATAGTCTGATTTTTGTAAAACGGTAGGATCAAAGACGGCTTTGAAGTGAGCACCTTTCATTAACGCGTGTATTGATGTTTACTTATCTTGTTAGCTGATTAAAACAGACGTTTAAACTGTTCAGCTCGAATAGTGTCATTCAACTTTCAACTTTATCCCGTAGCAATAAATGCTTTTTACATTGACCCATTTCGATGCATCCCAATCGAAGCTCAGACTTTATATGTGATAGGTAATGTTTACATAACAAATTTACTGGGATATTATTAACTTCTGTGTATTTCTCGATTAGTTAATTAGGATTAAATATTATAATTTAAAAATTCAGAAAGCTTTGAATAAATATATTTTTGAATGTTAGAATATATATTTGTATTCCACGGCTTTATTTACAGGGACATTTTATTTTCTATAATAATCTTTCTACATTATGAATTTAAAAACACAAACTAAACACGGTTGGGTATGATTATGACAGTTTTGAAATAAAAGTATTTAATTATAGACATGGCATTAAGAAAATGAAGAAATACTGAAATACTGGTTGCGAAAGCAGATATATTGTATGTCTAAATTAGAGAGCTGCTTCACTTTGTCTAATAATGGCTATTATCGGATTTTTTAAAATAGAATTACAACGAAGCCATTTTTACAAATACCCAAGTACAGTTGAAAGACGAATATTTTAGCAGTTAGGGGTGAACATTTTCAGTGAGTTTGGATGGAAGCTATTCTACATGGTACCTGGTTAAACCTAGGTCCGCGGCTACTGCCTATGGTATAACTCGGTAATCAGCCATTCCCATGCAAATTCGCTCGCTGAACCAACTATGGCTTTATATAAAGTGCGCTACTCACGTTAATGTAGGATTCTGTGAAAATTAAAAATAAATCTGTGAATATATACTAAGGAACATTTCATTAAATAAATCCTTAGATCATATTCGAATAACTATATAACTAACTAAAAAAATATATATTTCATGAATTAATTTCTCTTTTAATCCTAGCTCATGAAGACTCTCTTAATATATCTCACGAAGACTTTTATATAAACAATGCTGAAAATAAGTCTGTCTACTATGGATTTTATAAGTTTTTTATAACATTTATACTTATATTGAATTTTGTAACTCTAAAGTTTAGTTTATTTAGTTTAATTTATGTTTATATATTATATAACTTACTACGTATGGGCTAATTTGTCTGAAAGAAATGATTATGATGATTATTATTAAAAAAAATGTTTAAAGGTACCTAAACCTTAGGAAGGTTAGGTTAAAATTATAAGGGTTCGGAATGCCATAATGAAAAGCATAGTGACAAACAAAAGTTGAATATTGAATACAGTGACCTTTTCGGGAATACTGTCTCATCCTCAGTGTTTGGAACGGGCGGCCGCAGTAGGAGTAAGTGAATTTTCCCTTTATGCAGCCACTTGACTCGCATGCAGAAGGTTTTATCCTTGATTACACTTCTAAACTTGTAAAGAAACACAACGGTCTCAAGAGCTCCGCGCGCGAGGATTGTTTTTAAGAATTACGGTGTGCCGTCACAAAGATTTCACTGGAGTTGTTATGACAGGGTACACTATTTTTAGGATTACACACTTAAAAAGCAGACCTAAAATACGGGAACCCTGTATAACTAATTCTATTCGCTAACTTAAAGACGACGAATCTCACAGAATTTTACTATAATCCTCTCTGAAGTCTAAGTAGACTTCGATTGAGGCTATAATTGTATTCTGTGTAACAAATTTTATACTTACATTTTTAAGATGTGGAGGTATAAACACTATAATTTAATAACGATTGATTATTGATTATTTAAAATACATCGTTGTGCTTACTGGTAGTAAAATTACTTAAACATAAAATAATTCCTTAAAATTGGAAATTGTACAGGCCACGAAGAACAATAATATTTTTTTTTATAATATAAAGGTGGCAGACAGGCAGGCGGCCCACTTGATGGTAGGTGGTTACCGCCGCCTAAGGACACAAGCAACACCAAGGGGAGTGCTAGTGCGATGCCTACCCTGTAGGTATTAGCTACAACCGCTTTTTCTGGTTATAGGACATAGGTTATGAAAACTCACTTACTTACAAAAATAGACAAGCACCACGTAAGTAATGTAATTCAAAGGAAAACATATGAAAACTTATTTCAAAGAAGATGAAGCACTATAAATTAATTAACCCATTTTATATTTGCGCTAAAAATTGTGTAGGGAATTTAATAAACGTACAGTAGTCCCATCGCTCGCGTACTCGGATCACGTAGCATTCTATTTCGTAGAGAAACCAAAAATTGTTGCTAGTGTATCACCGTATCGTGCCAAGTCGGTTCGTTAGCTAAAAGTTAATGTTTGAATTTAGTGGTGGCAAGTCTTTCAGCCAACGTAAACATGCTTCTTAATCGTAGTAACGAAAGAGGTGTGTGTGTGTGTGCAAAAAAATTAAGTTCTAAAATAAGATTCATTTATTCAGGACAATGCTATGATCTATTGTTTTTAAGAGAAAATCAGCAAGACGCTGTAATTTTGCAAAATACCAGTTAACATAGCAAGAGGTTGATAACAGCCTAATAACAGAATAGACTGAAGACCTAATAACAGCCGCTACTATTAGGTCTTCAGTCGTCTGACAAACTGCCCACTGCCAGTTTCAATGACTTACTGTTGCCTATAGATTTGCTTATTTTTAAATCAATCTTTCAAAGTAACGCCAAGAGTGGCTCTTTTCATAGCTCACTGAGCGAGGATTACAACTGATTCATAGCTCATTGAGCCCTACAACAGTCGGTAAGAAACATATTCGTTTTAACAAACGGGCTGTTTAATTGCATTTTAAAAGAGCTGCAAAATAATTTATGTCAATATTGGTGGGTTCATTAAACGAATTGCAACCAAACAAAACGTGTTCTCTGTCCAGTAGCCAATATTTACAAATGAAACGCCAAATATTTACATTGCCGCCTGGACACGGATTCCAAATGATAAGCTGCGAAGGGCGACTACTATCGCGGGCTTATTGGTAACGCATACAATCACAACTGGACCACTCTTCATCAAACCGTCACAGATTTGTCATAGAATAGGTAATATTCAGTGGCGACATTTACCTGTGCTGCATTAAAATGAAACAAAAAACCCTAAAATTACTTATTTTAAAAATATGCTTAACACTTATTTCAAATATATAATGAAACTAGCTGTAGCACGCGACTTCGCCGCGTAACTTTATAAAATATATGTTACTCGCTGATAACGTAGCTTTCTATAGGTGAAAGAATTTTCAAAATCGGTCTAGTCGTTTTTGAGTTTATTAATTACAAACATATAAATCTTCTCTCTTTATAATACTCGTATTATAAGTAAAGCAGAGATAAAAGCAGCAATATTTAGAAAAGAAAAAGCACAAACCGTTCTTATGATAATTTAATATTTTGAAAAATTTCACTTTTTCCTCCAATAAGAATAAAAGTCAGTACTATTCTACATGTTAAAGGACGACAGACATGCTAACGATTACTAGATATATCGCATAGTTAAAAATAATGCTGTTACATTAAGTTTAATAATTTTCAAAACTAAAATTAGCAATGTGAAAGTGAGTTTGTTTGTTACCTTTTCACGCCTTAACTACTCAACCGAACATCAGGAAATTTTGCATACACGTTCTCAGGAATACAAAAAAGGGTACTTTCATCCAAAAAAGTACTGTGCCCTAGTGATCATCTAAAAATAAACAAAAAAAATTCAACGCCGGACAAAACTATAATAATATGAGCAATGAAGATTGAATAAATGGCTTAACTTTAAAAAGAGGGAAATTTATATAAACTACTTCTTTTAAAATAAAAGTAAATATGTTATTTAAAGTATTAAAAACTAGTATTTTTGTATGATAGGTCTTTTTCTACAACATAATCTTTGACGAAGTTATTCGGTCAACTATTTGCATAGGAAATTCATAATAATGTTATAAGAGTGACTTCGGCAATTGGCAGTGCCCTTTCATTGTTTCCGTCCCTCTGTAATTGTGTTTGTGAGGACAAACTGTTCATATTGATTTTTATTATTACACCTTTTAGTTTTCAACCATAGAGTTTATATTTTCAACCGTCTGTTTGCTCACTAATAATGTTAATTATTTATTTAACATTTTCCTTTTCAACGTATCTTTTAAAAATGGTGATCTATTTTGGGAATACCTACTTGAAGGAAACACAATTAATACTAGTGTGCTTCCAGCAACCACCATAGGATAGGATCATATGCTTTAGGATTTTGGAATTAAAGTGATTTAACGATTTATACTAAGGGTCCCAGGTTCGACTTTTTTTGGAAATGATTTTTTTAGAGTTAGCTCTGGTCTTGGTCTGGTAAGTAATGGTAAGTAACATATTTTATTAAGAGGTCGTAGTTCGAAATATAACAGTCATAAGCACTTATCAGTATTTTTATGCGATGGATAAGGCATTGAACTATTTACTAAGGTCAAAATGTTGGAATCTCAAAAAAGATTTGGGTTTCACAACGATGATATGCAGTTATGTACTTGTGATCGATCACTGTGATCGATTTTTATTTATAAAGATGCAGTGAATAATTCTCTCAACTTTTATATTAATATATCTTTTTATCAAGACCAAGAAAATCTTTTTCCCTTCCTACCTTCTAAACTGTTATCTTTTAAAAAATTTCAAAACGGAAGTCATCCGTTTGTTGTCTCAAAGACAAAGCCGCCTTACCTTGTCTAAACCTCAAACGATAAATCCATTGGTGTCCAGCGCAGCTTTATACGGCGCCCGTTGCTTCTGTCGAAGCCAAAACAACTTATAACGACAAACTGGCTAACGAAATTCGATCGTATGTCGAAGGGGATAAGGCCGTCTACCATCGCTCTGCTCGCTTGCATGCCATTGCAACAATACAAATTTGTTTGTGCGTCTGAAATCTCAATATTATTTCTGATTTTGAATTTTGCAACAGCATCTATAAGTTTGTCGATATTAGTACCGTCTTTGTCCATCGCACGTCAGATTTAGTGCAAATCGTTTTAGAAATTTTCTCATTATTCCTCAATACCTTTCGAGAGACTGATAATTATTATTTACAAAAAAATAAATACTGATTTTTTAAGTATAAAATATAAAATTTAAATAGATACGCAGATACAAAAGTATCTGCGACAAAACCTACACGCTATAACTGCTGTTACACGTTATAACGCTATAACGCTTTGCTGCTGTTAGTAGCTAAAGAGTTTATACCTGTCATGGAAATACACTGAAGTAAGAGTACTTACCTACACTAAATTTCGATCCCTTCGTTAACTAGGAAATGAGCCCATGATATTTTATTATTATTTCCTTGCATACCTTAAAGGTGATTTAAATTCACTAGAACTAAAGTTTTTGATTTTGCTACTTCATCTGCTGTTGTTTTCTTAAATACAAATTGTAATGTGAGTAAAGCAAATTAAATGAATGGGTTGCAATTGCAATAGTAGTAAATGGGCATGCGCTTACTATCCATTGCTGGCTGCGTCAAATACATTAGTGAGGCGCATTCGTGACGCCACATTGAACACTATTTGCGAGCCAGACGGCCAGTTAAACTGCCCGCTATTTAGCCACCTTAAAAATGTATCTAAATCTCCACTTAATTCAGAATATAGAATGCGTAAAAACAGTAGGATATTCTCCAAAGATATTGATAGGCTAATCAAATATGAAATTGAAAATTCGCAGCTTTAAAGATAAATATTATGTTAACATCGTTTGCGATGTTAACATAATATTAGCGCTCTGGCACGTTTTTTTTAAAGATTTATAGTGTGAATTGGCATTTCACATGTAAGTACACTACATACAATTAAAACTTATGGAAAATTTTAGAAAAAGAAATAACGTAGTATCAAAATTACTATTCCATACCCAGTAGTCAGTAGTAAAAAAAGTTTTATTTCTGTAACTAATACATGAAAGTTTATAGAATCGACGCTATCCACACGAACCGCCGCCATTTCATCCTCTTACAGTACGCCCATTTGAAGAAGTATATCCCATCTATCTGCGTATCTACATATCATGACAGAATCTATCTGCCAATATCAGTTTTTTCTGCCTAAAGAAAAATTCCAATTAACAAATCATAAGATCAGCTTTTGTTTGCAAGCAAATTTGACAAAATTCAGATACGTTGAACTTTAGAAAAGTTTTGGGCAACAATAGCGATGGTAATTACAAACAAACGTTAAATAATAATTAACAAAGTACACAGTTGTTATCTGTTTAAGATCTCAGTAACTTCGAAGGTGAGAGTGTTGTACGAGTGTGAATCAAAGACGATAAATTACTGCGTGAAATAACTTTTAACGGATAATTACAACTCTGGGGTGTCCATTCACTTGTACTTTCATTTATTCTTATGCTACGTTTCCATTGGCCATAGAGTTTTCTAGATACCAAGGATATCAGTTTTACAGTGTACAAAAAATAACTGTATTTAAGTGAATTTATAATTAGAACCATGGGATTAGCGCATTAGAGTTGACGGAATTTTCTTGGTATTTCCTAACTTATTTGATCAGTTTGAAACCTAGGAAAAACATAGAATTAGTACTGATAGTACTGATAGTACTGTATATCACATATCACACCGGTGTATGACATTTTGATTCACAGCTTGATATCTGGTATTTTAAATATACCGGGCAAAAATAACCTTGCCGATTAATTATTATCATATTAGTTGTAGGACTTCCATTGCTAAACAAAGGCCTCCTTCATAATTTTCCACAGGAGCGGTCAGAAGCAGCCTTGTGCTCTGCCTATTGCCACTTCAACTTACTATTCCACTGAGTCTCGCATCTCCTCATTCCCGATTCGATCTCACAGAATAACCTCTCTATAGCTCATTAAACGATGTTGAGCTTTCCTTGAAGGCAATGTTGACGACTTACTGATTTAATAACAAATCTGGATGCGGTTAAACAACAATACGATGGCAGATAATCAATTAAAAACCTACAAATATGAGTTCAGTTGTGATAATGTTGAGAAGTTGACGTGCCAGTAGTGCGAATGTTGCCGCGCTCTAGACTTCCAGTACGGCTCCGGCAGTAGCACGTGCTCTTAATGACTCTCAACTGTTTGATTTAAAGTCGCAACAATTGTGTTTACGACCCGAGTACACCCCTCCACATTTTAACTGGTTGCGTTCTGGGTAACTTGTGCGACCGGAGAATTTCACTTCATATCTTTAAAAGCTCTCTTTTAAATCGATCATAACGTTAATGTTGCCCCTTTTTTAAAATATAGTAACCAAAATTTTAAAGAAATTTTTTTTTGCTTCCATCTACGAAATATATATTTTAAAAGATCTCCATAATTATATAGTTTCAATAACACACACAGAAATAGAGAAATACACAATTGCCTCCATAAATATATCTATATAAGTAAAAAATTATTGTTAAAAGTTTTGCTAAGCGCAAAACTCGAAAACGGCTGGACCAATTGGGCTATTTTTTTTAATATACATATTTTTTTAAATAAAATTGCATCTAATGCGAAGCCGGGGGGCGGGTCGCTAGTAGAATATATTAAATACATGAACACTTAAATACATAAACTAACTTTTGAAGTTATTTTGAGTAAACCGCAGCGCCGTTGTATTGACTCCACAAATAAATACCCTGTTAATAATTTGTATATTAATGTTCCCTACAGACTTAGAAACGATATCATAAACATACTAACAAATTAATTAACTGTATTTAGAAAATATAATGCTACCATTAACACAATTAAAACTCGCTGATTGGCTTCGAAGGCCCTCGGAATACTCGAATTGATGCTTTAATAAGAAACTTTACTGCAATTGGTGGTAATTTTCAAGAGATTGCTTTTTGATGAGCACAAACTTTATGTTGTTTTCAAGTTAATTGTTTCTTATATATTTCTCTTCCATTTCTCAATATCAGCTCTGCTGCCTTAAAGTATAATTAGACAGTAAAATATAAATATGTTTTATAACATATTGTTATATCTGCACTCACCTTAAGACATCTATTTTGAGGAATGTACTTTATACAACCTGTTTTATTCCCTGTGTTGCTTGTGTTATTTAAAGTAATTTAACGGAAACCTTGCGATTCGTAGTTGTGAACCGTCTGGTGGCAGTAACCACCTATAAATTTGGTAATAGAGCACGGGATGCCAGAGCACTTTTCCTTCTCCTCCTCTTATCCTTTTTCCTACCAAGCTTTGTGATAACAGGCGACCGTAGCCACCTACCATTAAGTGGACTGTCAGGCTACCTGCGTACCTTTTTATAGGAAAAAATCTAATAAGATAAGCTGCTTTTTCGTTCCATTCTGTTCGTATACGTTTATACAGAGCTCATCTTCGCTGGCTCCGCGCGGGACGTCTTTTGAGGTGACAATATTATTCGACCGAAATTGAGGATCCACAGCATTTATTAAAGTGAGATCCGGCAACAAAGGGATCATATTGAATTGTAAGGGAACGGGGCTGGAAGCGGTGAAATTTTCAAAATGGATGTGACCTTATTCAATTTTGCCACCAGTAGGTACTTGCGTAATTTTTATTTTCATACAATAAGTTCTCTAAATTTAAAGGCTAAGATACTGAAGATTATTAATTTTATAGTCATTAAAGCTTGACTACTTTTACTCAATACTAAGTCTCATTTTTCTCATAAATAATGTCATGAGAAACTGTAGTTATGAGGTTATAACAATGACAATTTAATTTTAAAATGGCTACGATAAAGAAGTATTTATGAAATATTCTTTTTTTATATAAATCGATGCCGCCTCAAACAGTGAATAGTCTTGACTTCCGAATTGGTAAAAGTTCGGGCTCAGAGGGTCGGAGGTAGGTGACACGCACAAAGAACCTCCCGACTTCTTTCATTGTAGATTAAATTCTTTACTTCCCACAGTTACTGTAAGGGTCGTCGAACAGTGGATGCTATATTATATTTAAACTCTCGCAATGTCAAATTGTCGCCTTCAGAGTAGCGAAATCATCATAATCATCTTAAACTCATAAGCGTCTTCACGACAGATATGTCCCGTCTATTCACCTGATCCAGATTCAAACTGATCCTTAGATCTAATAAAAATTCCTTCCTCAGTGATATGCCAAGTATTGCCCTGTTCATAGTTCGCTAAGCTAATTTTCTATGTGATTTCTAATAAATTCGTATTTTTTAAACATTTATAAATATAATTTCGAATGGATCTTGATCTTGAAAAGATATTTAAAATAATATTTGAAAGTTAAGGTGATTTTCATAAGAGTTGAAACACATAAAAATAAATATTTTATTAGAAATTTGAATATTTTTCAGTAGATAATAGGTAATGCTTATAAAAATGATACACTACAGAGCACAGAAAAAGCACAAGTTATTCAAGTTATTATCTCTTAGCTTAGTGATCGCTTCTCTATCTGTGGACAAGCGGCCGTAGTTATATACGATGTTCCCTTTAGCGGCTTAATTTCGCTGGCCGCAGATTTAATACATATTTCATTGGAATATTTCACGAGGCATTATTTCCTTTTCACGGCGTTTGTTTGTTAAATATCAGTTTATTACTTCGTTTTCTTTGAAAAGAAATCTCTGGAAACTTTTATTTTTTAATGGCCACGAAGTTGATGGACACTTACAAGTTGCAATAAAAATGTTAAAAATGGAACATTGCTATGTTTTTTTTCCAATTGTTTTCCTCTTTTCACGATCAACTTTATTATCTTTTATGAATACATTAATTAGTTTTTGTATTTGTTATTTATGCTTTTTATTTCATCTTGTTTCTTTCTACTAAATAAAGCATTCCCCTTTTAAACGTACTGTTAGCATCTGCTATTTATGTCGACTGAAGTTGATTGAAAAGTTCTCTGTGACGTTTCCAAAGAGGTGTTCATTCATGCAGATTCACTCCTTTGTTCACTCATTCAATCTCATTGGATGGTAGGATATAAAAAGAGTATCACTCAGTCAGTCAGGTCAGTATAACGAACGCGTTCGCGAAGAGAGGTCGATGTCGTATGATAATTAATGTACCCGAAGTAGAGGGTGCTAACAGTACACAATTAACCATTATTTTTTATGTATTTCTTGATTCGTATCATTTTGTTTTACTGGTTCCTGGTTTATCCTGTGTTCTAGAAATTGGAGCACAGTCCAGGCGATGTTATTTGATTGGGATAGTTAAAGTTAGTTGGTTGCATAAGAGTGGTAGGACACTCACTAACTAACCTATTTAACGATAGTTCGAGGGTATAATTGATAACTTACACTCGAGTGAAATTACACTTTTTTCATCACTTAAGCCACCTCAGCCTGTCTGTCAGCTTTTACTTTTTTTTAAATAACATGCTATTAATTATTTTGTTAGAATTAATGACCTATTATAATGTCTATCTTTTTAGCGAATTTATTTATATGACACGCGTTAGAAATTTCACTTTACGGCTAATACTTCTGATCATGTCAAATATGCAGTTTCATTATCACAGATAACCTGGTTTCATGAGGTTTTTTTTAAAGAGGTTCCCTAACTAAACAATTTAGATTTACTTTCAATAAAAACGTGTAATTTACAATATAAAATTTGTAACAATGTTATTAGTAATTTAAAGTTCGATGTTTAATATTTGAGGTAGTGCTTTGATGGCTGAATTAAAGCCAATTGGTAGTAGATTAACTGTATGAAACTGGGGGCGCGTGAAATATTGTGCCATTAATCCAAAGCGCGTGGGACTCGAGCTCAAATTACCTTCGCAGATAAACTAAACGGCCGAATAATGACCGCATTGCAAAAATTCACGATACAATATAATAAACGATACAATTAAAAATGCGCTTCACGTAAAGGATTTAATTAATTTTTAATAACTCATTATAAAATGTAGGCTTTTTAAGCTCAACGCAAAAAAGGGTAGTTATAAGATTGCATTGCGTGTCTGTGTATTTTTGTGTCTGTCTGTGGCATCATAGCTCTGAAACGGATGAACTGATACTGATGTAGTTTTTTTTGTTTGAAAGCTGACGTGATCGAGGCGGTTGATAGCTATAAAATTTTGAACGTCTGTTCGGGCGTTTGAAGATTATGAGTTTGAAGATTTTATAGTTTACGAAGGGGTTTCCCTAACTTCTAATGGTTCGATTAATGTGAAATTTGGTATACTGTTACTTCGGTGGTATTTCCATGAAATGGTAACCTTGAACTGATGCTGCAGGATCGAGTAGTCAGCGGGACAGCAAGATAGCAAACGGGACAGTAAATTTTTAACTTTAATTTGAATATATACTCGTATTACTCGAGATTATATACTCGTACTTTGAACTGATTTGGTGTATACGTACAATTTAAGTATAAGTTGCAGTGCGAATAAAAGGATTAAGAAGATTCCATAAATAAAGGTTTATCAGTTAATTAAAAATTGTAACTTTCACCTTGCTATTTGATTGACTTTACGATCTGGTAATATTTTTTCTTTAAATTTTTAAGTTTTTGAGACAAATCAGGAATCGAATATTGTTTTGGGACAAATGAGGCATAAATTACTATTTCTTTTTAGTTATATTTTGAATAATTAATTAATAATTAATATCAATCAATTCATTAATAAATGAACACATATTTATCAAATTAAATATATTGCACGATACATTATGTTATAATTTTAACAAATGGATCGTATTATTTCATTTGTTGTCTCAAAGTCATATTTGAGAAAATATTTGATGAATATCTTGTTATGCTTGATATAATTGAAAAATACATATTAAATTAAAAGTTAGTTTTAATAATAAATTCATATGATTGGTTATTGTGAAGGAAAAGATGATGCAAAGTCCGGGGCGTGGCTCTTAGGGGATTTGGTTGGAGCACGTTGAGCGTTTCCCACATGGTTTATAAATGCAGATGCGACCGGTTTAATCTAGATCTGCACACGTACGGCTAGACGCACGTTACAATATTAATTATTCATCGGATCGAGCGAATAAACCAATTTCACGCTTCTTTGCGTCCGCATCATACCCGACCGACGCTCGCCTCACCTCGGTTTATACGGCCGCTCTTTTATAATCAAATTTATTTTACATCCCATCACTTTAATGCATACATTCATGCCACGACTTCTGTTGTCGACTACTGCAAGTATCGCCAAAAGATACAGTTATATGTCGCACACACAGTTATGTTGGAAAGGATATATATCAGTGACCTTTTCTATATATTTGCATTACTCTAAATAAAAAATAAAATGAAGTTACTGCAATCTTCGAAGAAATATTTAAATCCCTGCAATTCGCAGTTAGTTACTTCACAGTTACTTGTGCCCCGTAGTGGGAATTAAATATTGCAAAAGTGTGAAGAGAATTTTAATATGTGTCTGTATAATACGAAGGGTCATTGAAAATAATTCGCAAATGAGATTCAAATGTTTGCACCATCCTGTGCAATAATTAGTAAGCGCATCGGTCGGCTGTAAGCCGTAACCGCGCGATCAAATTTGCCGCGTCAGCGCGCGCGCCCGTTTCAATGTGCTAAACTCCACTTATGGGCCTTTTATACGACTAATTACTAGCCTTGTATATTCATTCATTTATTCATTACCTCACAGCTTAAATAGCTTTTGGACCAATTAAAAACTAAGTCATAGAAAAAATTAATACCACAAAACTACTATGTATTTTACAAGTACATACTTATATTAACTTATATTACCATCTAATTAAAACATTACCAAATTTCAGTTTAGAAAGGCTTTAGGCTATATGACATTTTGAACGCGGACGAAGACGCAGGCAATAGCTAGTATTTGATAAATCGTTGATAACAATATATTCAATACATTTACGAATGTAAATTCGTAAACTTAGCGGATCGGCGTGTTTGTGTAAGATAAACTCCCGTCCAATTAACAATTAAAATTCATATAACCTGGTTACCGACGCCGACGGCAACCAATTTAATTGTAACATGCATATTCATATCGAATTGTATGAATGTTTCATTTATATTGCTGCACACTTAAATATTATGGATGAAATTTAATACCTAAATTTTAATTTACGTTTTCTGTACTGACAGACTTACAGTGTTGGCTTGATGAAGAAGCGAAAAATTCTGTCTGATTTAGCACTAGTGCTTTTTTAACCCATCCGTTCGCCCTATCTGCTTTTATACATTGTCAAAAGCAGTTTTTAGATGCAATTTTTCCAATATTTGGGCGTGAGTGGCCATGAGTCGAGGTGGCAAAGTGAAATCTATAAAATCAACGATTTTCAAAACTGCAGGAAAACTTTCCAGGTACGTAACCTCTTTTTCCAGCAACAAATGACTGTACTAACAGACAGTTAATTTACCTTTAAACCTTAAGGTTTAAAGGTTTTAAGGTTAATTTATACATGAAGATGGAATTGTAAAAAATCATCGCTCAGTTTGTGTATCCGGTGTTTCGTGTTAATCTCTTAAAATTCGTCGCTTATGAAACGTCTCAGTAATTTTTATTCGCTCGACGTAATTTTCATTTAATTATTCGTTCCAATAGGCTCATCGGGTGACGCTGTGGGAAACGAAACACTTGGGGGGACTTAAGATTTTCTGGGTCCGTAGCCGGCTTTGAATTCATTTGGGACGAGATTTGACTAAAATGTGAAAATATCTTCTTTCATAGTTGCTATTATTGAAAATATGTATGTATCTAATATACATTATTATTTTATTTTATTAAAAGAACGTCTATTGACGTATTCACTTATCATAACTATTTTGATGTAGTTTCATTATAACATTACATCAGTAATTAGTATAATATCGACTTAACTATACAAGTATTTACTATTATCTTTACTGGACTAGTATTATAAAACAGCAAAGTTTCTCTTTTTAATCGCATTAATCTTTGGAGCCACCAGTTGTATTTGTAACATCCACAAATTGCAGTAGTTAAGAGGGTTATGAACAGGATAG
Organism: Synanthedon andrenaeformis; assembly: GCA_936446665.2. Taxonomy (NCBI): domain Eukaryota; kingdom Metazoa; phylum Arthropoda; class Insecta; order Lepidoptera; family Sesiidae; genus Synanthedon; species Synanthedon andrenaeformis. The sequence goes on along the minus strand of OW387781.2, from coordinate 14,152,618 downwards.
TGTTTGGCATTTTTCTGATCCGAAATACTGAGAACCGTCGGTCAACCAAGGTACTGACATAGGCTAAAGACTCAGTCATCTGGAGGTCTTTGGTACAACGGATGAGTAGATCAGGTCCGAACGCCTTATAGTGGAGATCACGGTCCAAACGCCCTGTAGGCCTAACACATGCTCACTGTAAGATGCGTAGAGCAGAGGACCGACTATTTAAAAAGACCTCTGTCTAACAACGGATTCTTGTGGGTTGATAATGAATTTGATACGTAATTTATTAATAAAGTTATGTAAGTAATTAAAACTTCTGCTTCTCCATTTAACACAGAAACTAAATATAAATATATGAAAAATTTGAAATTTAATAAGTAGAGAAAATTTCAAACAGTTCGGTAAGGGTTTGCTTTGATGAAATGTGGTCCCTAGTCGGAGCGAGTACTTAACCCACTAACGGCTTCTGCATTGAAACGAATATAATTTAAAATGCTTAAACGTTTCGCCAAGCCTAAAATAAGTTCGTAATGCGGGACAGAAATAATATATAATTGCGTAGTTAGTTATTTGTGGTGAACTGTTCAAAGCTGGCCAGATGCTCTAGCGAAACTTCTAAAATCCGAAGCCAAGAAAATACGTATTTGAAATAAGCTGAAATACAAAATTAACTTTCCAAGTGACAAGCGCTGCCGCGCCCTTGCTTCGTTCGGATTTAGTGGACTATTTCCGCGGCTACATTGTTGGGTTTCTGGACCGTTTCGTCTGGAGGGAGCTTAAATTTTGCTATTTAGCTTTTCGCTCGTCACAATACAATAGTATTATTTACAATTGCACTTATTCGGTGACGCTTTTTCGTTTATTACATTCAAATCCGAGTGCTAAGTATCATAGAAATCCTTTCAACCATATACCATGTAGCGTGTATATATGTGTAGCCATCAATTTAACCACAAGTACACATATACTCATTTGAAAGAATACTGTTATTCGTACATAATAAACGGTTATTTCTGGCGGCAGTAACTACCCTCTTAGAGTAAGGCCTTTTAAAATAACAATATGTGTGCTTTTGTGTTTCCAAGAGCATTTAATTTTTTATCTATTATTTTACTAAGGTTGGCAGTGCGCTTGCAGCAACTATGGTGTATCTTGTGTCAAAAGACGAAGGTAGCTTGTGTTATTATAACCACATAAGCCACATAATACTGCCTGCTGATCTTTATATAAAAAAGATAAAGTAAATAAAATAAAAATAGAAGAAAACCTAACAAAGGATTTTTTAATATCAAGGTCGGTAGACAGGCTGACGGTCCACTTGATGGTACGTGGCTACCGTCGCCTTAAAGGTACAAGTGGTACAGGCGCTGCATGCTACAAGGGTTAAGCATAAGGCATTGGGAAGCGATAGGAAAATGAGCCCTCAATGTTATGATCTGGATTTTAATCAAGATTTAAAGAGCTTTCAATGATTATTTTTAAGTAGTAGCGTATAAAGGTACAGACTGGCAGTAGTTAAATAAATGCAGTGTCAAATGATAATGTTGATCCGTCACGTGCAATGTGTCGCTGTTATGTCCCACGGGGTTTATTTCACGAAGCAGACGGACGGGCGAACGAGCGGTTTTAACACGTCGTGTTTTTACCGCTTGAATTTTCGTTTCGGTCTAGTGTATAATATTTGGTCTTATATTATTATTTGGTGAAATCATTACAGTTTTAAAGTAAGAATAAGATAATTATTCCATTTTAAAAAAGACATTTGGTTATGTTCTGGCTAATGAAAGATCAGTCTAAGTTTTATACAAAATATAACAATTAATTTTGTAAATTCTGTCTATATTTTATAGAAAATTTAAATGCTAGACACAAAAGAATTCCAAACACAGATGAAAAATTATAGATCATGTTGTTCACGTGAAAAATAAATATGATAGATATTCTAACTTAATAACGGACGGAATAATTGACAATAATGAAGAAATAACATGAGATAGGAAAACTCGTAGTCACGATTCATTAATTGAAATTGTATATTTAGAATCTAATTTTGACAGCGATAAGTAAATTTTTAATTCAGGTATAAATTACTGTGCCAAAGCGATATTTTCAAATTAGAAATAATTAAAAATATTAATCGCCGATCAAAATTATTTTACTTTCTACAACTGGTGTTAAAATAAACATATTTTATCGTTTTGCAGGTCATCAACATTTCAGTGTCATCTTTCATTAACCAAACTATAAAGTATCTAGTATAATTAGTCAAACGCGACAGTCCAGACGCTCGTCTGTTACCCCAAGGAATGTGTTGAAAAGGGGTGCGAAATGACACGTGTCACAGTTCCCTGATTGGTCAAATCGCACCCGTTGCACCGTTTGTACACTCCCCTCCAATAATAGAACCCTATTCAGCAATTAGACGTCCAATAAGCTGATTTATTTCTACGTCGCATCTATTTAGTTGACGACTAACATCAAGTGTTTGTTTTGTTTTTGCTAACTATACTATGTGTTGCTGTTTTACTTATTTGTGTTATTAATTAAATGTATGATTAATTTAATTTATGTATTAATCATACATTTTACCTTCATAAATACTTATACTAAGTATATCATAGATATCAGATTTTCTATTATTGTCTTGATATTTTAATCTATTGATTTCGGCACGAGTAAAGCCAAAGTCAAAATCAAGCGTTATACGCGGGGCGTTATAAGCGTTATAAGGAAATAACAATGTAGCCTCAAATTTCCCAAAGTATGCACAAAAAAAGTAGCAAAATATTGTACCGATAAAGGATCATATTGGGCAAATATATGTATGTGCGTATCAAAAAGTTGAGCTCTAAATCCCTATTTATTTTGACACGGCAAACGGAGAAAAGAAAGGGTCGCACAGTTCGTCAACATTGTCCATTGACCGGCAAAAGGGTCAATTTATTTACGAATTGATAAACCCTTCCGATAGTTGACAATAGGGTCCCATAAGGTCCCCCAGTTGATTACCGGCGGCCGTTGTGCGAATAGGTCCGGGCACATGTTCCATGAATATTTGAGCTTCACTGGGCTTAGATTTTTTATGATAAAGTTTAACAGGCAGGCTGTCGTCAATTTCAGCAACTCCATACGTACGTCGGCACTCTTCTGCAGTTGAACCGATATCTGTGCAGTTGGCAACCATACAGACTATTCCCATGTGGACCCCAAATAATTGAGATGATTTTCTATTGCAATATGGGAGCAGTCTGGGATCCATTTTTCTAAGTCTTTTTATTTCCTCCACTTTAACCGTAACAGGTCTTAAATAAGAGTCATCAGATATGACAAAGTTTCCATCCTAGAATCTTCTGTAGCATGTTATATTTGGATGTTAGGGTATATATCTCATATATATTTTACTTCAACAAGTAAAAAATAATATCGGCGAACTAAGTTCAAGATAGCTTGGTCCGTATGGCAGGGGAGCGTCCCTTCAATCTCAGAACAAAACCCTGTAGTTAGACATCCTAATGAAATTCTAAACTTTACGTCTGCTCCTAAATAGCCCTTGTTCATTCTAATCTTATTATTTTTTTCTATAACATGCGTTATTCTATTTATAAATAAATTTTGAACAATTTTAAACTCTGGCGTAGCTAAAATACACAAGTTTATAAAACACGTTCCGGGCTGATCGTCGAAGATATTATATCCATAACTTGAAATTTAGGATTGGTGGCCATAACGCCATCTATGGCACATTTTACAAAACTAATAGATTTTTATAAATGGCAAAGTTTCCGATTAAGAAACTGCAAATGTTCTTGTTATAGATGAAGCTAGGATTTCATGGTTTTCAAGAGATTTTAAATGAAAAATTTATTGGTAATTTACTGTGATTTCAAATTAATTAGTTAACAGCATGTTACAATAAATTATGAAAATAAAATGACAACTGGCAATTGTGTTGTGAATTTGTGACACTGGGCACGTCTGCACCTATTCGAAGTGTTTTTCACAATGTTCACACAGTATTAAGAGTGACAGAAATCAAACATTTTATGGATTTATTTTCAATTTAAAAATAACACTACAATCTCACTAAATAACCTATTGAAGTATTTGTGTTTTGTACTAATGTAATCACTATTCCTATCTGGGTAGTGATTTTCTTAACCCATAAATTAATGATACCTTGTCTTAGTAAAAATTTGTCAAGAAAAAGAACAAAAAAATGTAAAAAATATATTTATTATACAGTAAAAACATACATATTGGTTCTATTGGATGCTTCATAAGTTTTCTTTTGACGCATTTGGTATTGGTTGTCCTGCAAGACAAATGACAATATTTATAAAAAAATTAGAAGGGAAATATTACAATCTAATAAATTAATTTATTGATTATAATAAGTGTAAGTACCTATAATTATAGGATCAATCAATTAAAGAACTACCTATATAGTTTTTATTCAGTTTTTATATTGTTCAAATGCAATAAACAAGAGTTTTTATACCTACCCAGTTAGAGAGCAAACGCAGTCATAAATAGGCACTAGAATGGCTGCAGCAACCACTTCCTTGTAGAAACCATTTGTAAATTTGTTTTTTGGTGTTATTCAATGTTAGAGAACATTTTTCTATCCCCAAATTGTTTCCTATCTTTTCAGAATATTACAGCTCACTTACACTACACAGCTCACTTCATAGATATACTAGTTTCTGAGTTTCAGCTTTTATCATAAAAAATGCATCGTTATGTGTTGATCTTTTAATAATGTATTGGATTTTGAACTTGTAAAAGTTTCAACGATGAAAAGTACAGGAGGAAAAGTGTGGTCGAGTAGCAGCTACTTTTGTTAACTGCTAATTTGCAACATTGTGGATGGGCAGGCGGCGCACGTGCCCGGCGACAATTATCAGTGATTTTCCAGTACCCAGTTTCCACTCCCAGTTTGCATTACAATTAGTCGACATTATGTGTTAAGTGCACACTTCATTTCATAACGTGCGTCACTTGAATAACGATGTTCAATTAACGAAGGCGGCCATGTAAATCATACTAACTTAAATTCTTACTTTTTTAACTTTACTATTGTCAAAACTGCAAAAGGGCTGCAGAGTGAGTTAATGGAGAGTAATTCTAGGGACAAACGTTTACTGTCCACTTAATAGGTACTTTTAATATTTATTAGAAACATAAGTGACATATACACTTGAAACCTAAAGTTAATCTGGGTAAGTGACACGGAGAGTAGGCTCAAATAAAATAAATTCGTATAAATGAAAACTTTAACTAAATAATTGATGCTTATAGAGAAGCATACAAGGACAAATGTTCTAAAAAGGTATTTTTTAAGTTAGGCTAGTTCGCGTCCTTACCCTTGTTGCAGGAGTTATTTTTTCTTTTTGGCTCATACACGAGACGATGCTCTCCACAATGCAGTTAGAACACTGAAAACATACATTTTACCCTCAGAATGCTAAAGGTACGGTTAAAATAGTCATAGAATCAATTAACATTAATTTTGTACCTTATTACTGAGTAATAAATACTCAGTAAAAATACTAAGTAAAAATACTGAGTTAAAAACTGAGTAGGGACCTTTTTGTAACTTGTAACTTTTTTATTTTTATTTCTTACCGTTACTGTTTTTTTCTTTTTCTTTGTATGTTACTAAGTTGGAAATAAATGATTGATTGATTGATATTAAATAACTGGTTGATGAAAAATTCTGTGCGGTTTCGTCATTGTATTGTTTCTAAGAAAGATAAACTTAAAAAAATATAAAATTATAAATTTCTTTTTAAACAGTTTTTTTAAACTGAAGTATTTAGGTATTTAAGTTTAAGTTTTATTAAGGTACTTAAAGTTAATAAACAAAAAGGTATATAAAGTTGCTGGTACAACCAAATTTTCTTGATTTAAACTTTCATCTACCATACGAGCTATCAACATTGGACTACTAAATCTATCTCCTCAGATTTTGCTTAGACAATATTCGTCAAAATAAAAAAAAAATGACAATTGAATGTTGTTATATCGGTCGAAATATTTAAATGTACACGCTTTCTTTTTGTAAACTAACAGACAAAATAAAAAATTTGTACCAGTTATTTATTATTTTTTATATTATATAATAAAACACAAATTTTCTAATTATAGAATATGGGCTTTTAGAAACTTTCAAAATGATTTTGAGTAAAGCTTTTAGGTTGCTTTTTTAAATACGTAGAAACAAATTGAGAAATGTTCTCGCTAAGTTTAATTAGAAAGGGCTTCGGTGAAGATGCTTCAGCAATCTGGTTACTACACCTCAAAGGACAGACACGTCTGTGTTTACTGCTTGTTATTAAATAATCCATCACAACTTTACGGTAGAATATATTTTTCGTTTGCTTTATACACCTATAGTAATTTTAAAAAAAATGTCAGTCGTAGGACTGCACGTCAGAAGTGAAAACGTAGCTTCACAAAAATAATTGTATGATATTGAAATTCGTTGGCATTATTGAATTAGGTAAATATTGATTATTATTATTGATCGCGAGAAATACAAAAGAAAATATTTGACACTGACACACAATGACAAGTAAATAGAACATAATTATTTATTTAACATGAACTTCATAATGACAAACCATTAAAAAGGTTTGATGTTGATATGAAACTATTTTATGGGTCAGAGGTGTATACCATATTGATCCTTGTTATCATTTCTAGTAAGTTTACTTTCATATGCAGTCGTCTGCTTAGTACTTACATACAGAGCTGTCAATTACACGGTTACATTACATGTCGCGAGTTTCATTGATATTATCCCATCTCAATAAAATGTTCTTTTTTAAATTATTTTAAATTAATATCTGAAAATATACAGATGTCATTTACGGTTACATTACATTACATTACGTTACATGACAATGTCGCGAGTTCAATAATTTTATCCCATCTCAAAAATGCCCAACGCGCCTAAAGAAATTTTCACTTCAATAAAATATGGTACTAGTAATATAGTAATAATATGTGCAAGTTATCGTGATACTTTTTTGTGACTAATTCTACTAGACTGATTTATGAGATTTGATAAACAATTTTTATAAGTATAAATAAAAGTTTTGATATGTCAACCTGTATGAAGTGACTCCTTCACGTGACTTCGTCCGCGTAACTTTATTAAACATAGCCTATGTTACTCGTTGATAATGTTGCTTTCTATAGCTGATGAGAATTTTTAAAATCTGTACAATAGTTTTTGAGAGAGCCACTTTTTGTCTTTTTAAAGCTGACGCTAGCTTTTAGTTGTATCAGCTGTAGTAAATAAATTTTAAATTCATTAAGTTTTAACAGCCTTACCTATAAACGTTACTTAAATTTTAAGTAATACTTAGGAACCACTTAAGAAAATTTTTTACTTATAAACGTTGCTTAACTTTAATTTGTTGCTTAGCAATGTCTCAATGAACTGTCAAATTAAGTAGCGGTGCCAAAATTTTATAAAACAAGAGTGAATCCAATGCAAAATTTAAGTGATAGCGATTTTAAACAAAGGTATAGATTTACCAAAGAAAATATGCAGAAAATAATTGAACTTGTATGATTTGATGTACGCATTCTTTTCTTCGTAGATTCTTCCATATTCTTCCATAAATAAATATCAACACGTTTTGTAGGTGACAGTGACAGCTGAACTTTTTATTATGTTGCCATTTTACAACGATTTTACGGTGTAAAATCATTGTAAAATATTTTATGCTGTCAACATTTCACCAGTGTTGAGAGAGTAAAATATTTTTTGTGTTATTATCCCTTCATTAGTTAAGAAACGCTTAACCAATGTGTATAAGTAAAGAATATTTAAACACTACTTAACCCTTAAATTGGCACACATTGATTCCCTAGGATTTTTTACATTTAATTTCCTTTTTTGGGTTACAGTAGGGATAGAAAAGAAAAATATATTTGATTTTTTTCATAAAAAGTATATATTTATGTATTTTTTATATGTCACATAAAACGGACATTACCCGTTTAACAGCACTTAAGCTATTCTTATAGACGTCCAGTAAAACTGACAATGCCATGACATAAGTATTGGAAAAGAAACCACCTTGTTTAATTAATTGAGATCCAGTTTAATTAGGAATCTTCTGAAGACAATATTTAAAAAAACACAAGCCTTAAAATTAAAAGTAAACTTCTAAACTGCCACATGTGACTATTAATTTACAATTACGCAACCTATATTTCCGTATAGTGCCTAAAAATAAAATTCCCATCTCATTGCGTAAGTAATATACTAGTTCAAGTAAAGTAAACCAGTTGTCAAAGTATACGGTACTTAAAATTGGATTGGATATGGCCCTGCATAATCTGACAACTGTTTTACCTCCAACCCCCAGATTGTCCTCTTCCCATTGAGAAAAATGTATTCCTGAAAAAGTGATAAACCCATCATAAGCAAAAAGTCATAAACCATCCCAGAAGTACCAGCACGAACTAGAAACTTAAATCCCCCCTTGTTGGGTTTTTTGGGTTATGTTGCTTTCTGCTGCCAGCTTTTTTGCCTTTATATGGTATTATTATCTCGTCAATAGAAAATTAAAGTTTTTCTTCAATTTTCACACACTTCTGTCTAACATACTCCATGACTGGAGATATTTTGTGGTAACGACCATTTTTGACCATGTTTGTGTTATCACGAAAATGTAAATAGCGTTTGATGCATCGTTTGAGACATGGCGGATGCAATCTGATCACATCTCAAATCTGTACTCAAGTAATCTTCAATTGCCAGCATATCTATGATACCCATTAGTATCTCTATACCTAGTAAAATTTCTACTTCTTTTCTAATAACACCTTTAGATTTTCCGCTACTTTGTACTAAATACAAATTAGTCATTTCAACTATCATGTCTAATAAATCATATGAGAATATTTTTTGAAAATATTGCTTAGGACTAAAGTTCATGTCGTTCTACATAGGTGCCGGAGTTTAATATTTCGACAAAACCAGTATATTTTGTATTTTTAAATGCGAATTCTAAATGTCTCATTTTGCGCTTTCTTGATAGAAGTGCTAATGGCGTTGGTAAAGGCATAGGCGAAGAGTCCACGACTGTATGTCTGGTTCGACGTTGAGTTTTTTCCGGCATCCGTGAATTTTTCGCGTAGTTCGCGTAGATCGCGATGCGAAGGATATTGGTGATGGTGTTTCGGACATACAACATGACGGCCTAGGTATAACTAGGCCAGGCGATTTAGTAACAAGTGGCGATGATTCTACTATCACTGACTCTGATCGTTGTACAGGAGCAACTGAACTTTCACCTGTGAAATAATCATGTTCCTCGCAATCACTGAGATCAGCCAGCAAATCGTATAATTCTGGAGATATAGTTCTAGGAGGAGACGAGTCAGTTGAATAATTGCTAATGAACCGACTGCCCCTATAATTTTCGCTTCAAGATTATCATCAGACTCACAAACTGACTCTTCGGATTGTACTGGAGGTTAAATAAGGGAAAGAATTTTTTTTGTTCTCTTGCTCATATTTCTGTAAAAGAAAAATAATTTAGTAACGGTTATTAATTTACAGATGAGAATTGTTATAATAAGTAGAGATTATTAGTAAGGTCCGTTTCGTAGGATTAACGAAGAAATACTTTATAATAGGAGCAATAGGCAACGTCCGTTACGTGGCACTAAGAAAAGATTCCCTAATTTATATACTACTTGGCATTGTCCGTTTTATGGGACATTAAAATCAAAATCATTTTTTGACAAAATTTCACTGACAATTTTGAAACAAATTACACTATGCAGTACATTAGTTTGTATCTTAATGAAATACTAAAAATTTTTTTACAAAATCAGTGCAATACTTACAATTTCAGTTAATTTTATAACAGGTGTAAACAGAACCAACCGTTGCACGTTTTGAAATGTTTTTTTCCACGACCAGAGCTCACATACGCGCCTCTAAATGAGTTAGTATAAGAGGACAGTATATCCGCTCTCTATACTAGTGCACACGCATAAATAAAATGTGTAAAATTTTGTCTGTGTGCATCTAATCACTGTGTCACTTAAAACGGACAGAATCAATTTAAGGGTTAAGAAGATAAGTAGTGATTAGTTAATACGATGCTAAGAAGATGATTAGATGATTTTTATAAGTAAGACAGTTAATTTTTTTTTCTCTTTTAAATGAAAATAAATGACGTAATATTCAATTTGTACTGGTATTATAATTTTACTAGTTTTATACTAGGATACATTTAAAATGATTAACATAATTTAATTAAAACTAAATAAAGTTAATGATATAGAATCAAAAGTAAACAATCCTATTGTGTAATGATTGACATATTCGTTAACGCTAATATCGGATTATCCATATATCTGTAATTGAATCTATTCGTGTATACTGGAAGGGGCTCGAACAAAACATAAGATTAGAATTGCTTAGTTTTGTATCGTGGGAAGGGTATTAAAAGAATATACCGATTTTTATCGTTATATTATATTAAGTAGACTAAAATGTCCATGAACATATAAAAAATAAAAAATAAACTTCAATAAACTTTGATCAATCAATCAAATTGTAGATCACTTTGATCTACCATTTAAAATTCTATTTTATTTAAACTTCTTGCTCTTTTGAAAATATGTTTTTAATAATATTTATCCTTTGAATATATTGTAAATATGCAATTAAGGATTGATTTTATTATTAGTTTATTTAGTTATTTATAAAAATAGTGTGCAAATTAATTCCATGCCTAAATTACTGTATTTTTGGCACATTAAATATGTGCCAACTAATAATTATTTGCTGACGTACTACATAGAAAGCGAAATTAGAATTTATCAGTATTAAATATTGTCATTTTTGTAAATTTTAATTAACAATTCCTGACAGTTTATTTGGTGTAAAACGTAAAATATGTTACGTTTTGCTTGTAAGCGCCAACGAGAAACACAAAGTGTCCAGCTCGTTTTATTAAATAGAAAATGCGAGTTAAAAGGAAATAGAGACCAGCCCTACGTTCACATGACTGCACCTCCACAATTGCCAATTTGACACTTTAGTGATGAAAAAAGCGACAATTAGGGTTGTCACCGCGCTGCCATTGTGCGCAACGCGAACGGAAGACGCGCACTACATCTGAGAACAGTAAGAAACACTATTGAAGGCTTATGATTTTACCAACCCTATTTTAACACTAAACTTTTCTTATTTTTATTACGGACAAAAGCTACTAGAAATACTAGAATATCAGATTAGTAAAACAGAATATATAAAATAGAATATAGTATATTCAAAATACACTAGAATTTTAAATAAACATACAATTTAGGCCAGGAATTACAGAAACATTTAATGTCAAATAGAATATCAACAAGGGTATATTAGTTAGGTACATAAGAACACACACACATTAGTCTATAATTTTTCACCAAAAAATAATCTTATATTGAGTAATAACATCTCTCATCATTTGTGCTGTTGTTTCGGTAAGTGTTTCAGTAACTTACTCTTAGTTTTGCTATGGTTGGTAGCTCACTTGCAGCACCTGTGTCGTTGCTTGTGTTATAGGCGACGGTATCCATGTACCATCAAGCGGATCGTCAGCCTGTCTGACGATCTTAACATAATAACTTCTACAGTTTAACCTAAAACTGATAATTTAAATTGGACTACAACATTAACGTTTAATTTTTAATGAAACAGTTAGGTACTCTACTGTTTGCTTCGTACATCGAACAGAAGAGTATTTAAATGTCCATTAGGCACTCTGAATCGGTCTGCAGTTTGAAATTGGTGTCAAATCAGCTTTTCATCATTGTTGTAAGAGCCTCGCCAACTAACCTCTTATATTTCATTCAATTAACCTGTCTCGTCTATTGAAACTTGTAATAGTCAAACCAGAATCCATTAAAGATTTTGAATAAAGACATTCTATTTTATGTAATTGTCAGAAGTTTAAGAAATTGTCACAACTTGTTGTATGCTGCAGAGCTTTGAAAGACGCATAGTTTAACTACAGAACAGATATTTCTTACCATACATAGTTCTAATAACGCAAGTTTTAAAATTACTTCTAGAGAGCTAGCGAAGAAAGGATGAGCAATTTATTATCAGATTCTTTCAAGTTTCATTCTCTTTCCACAATAGAGGTGCTCCTAGTGTTGTGTATTTTTTTTCAACAATAATTTCGGTTGTCAATTAAAACGAATGTTCTATGTTTGATTGAAATGAAATCAGTGTCCCCAAAAAGCCAAAACATGAACACAGTTAAATGGCCAATTAATTTTTCAGTATTAACAAAGCGGCCGTACGCCCCTGACAGCCGCAGAACAAATGTGACGTCACGTGTCAAATTAGTAACGGCTGCGTTCGTCCATTTTGCTTTTTTAAAATTTGGAACGCGGAATGATTGGCGAGTGGTATTGAACGCGGCTGCTCTCTCTGATGGAAACGGCCCTCACCAATCAATTGTCCTTTTCGTTAAAAAACTCAAACTAAACATTTTTTAAACATAAATTTCTTGTTAGATAACATAAACAGATCACATTGAATTTGAAAATTAAAGAACACAAGATATAAAGGTTACTTAAACCTGTGTGAAATTGGATAATAAAATATTTTATAGGTAAGTAATTCATCACATTGGACCTAATGCCAAAAAATCTTAATTTAACTGAATTTATTTTGTTTCAGATATTGTTTAATTAATTATGTGTACATTTTGTCAACTTTAAATATGTTCTAACCAGAAAAATAAAATATATTTATATTACACATGAAAATGTTTGTGAAAAAATTTGGGTGTTTGCTTCCCTATCACCTTGTGAACTGCTGAAACAATTTGTATGTGAATTCCTGCATTCAAATTATATGGGATAATTTTATAAGCTGTGGTGTCGTTATTAGGTATCTGGATGATATAAAATTCCAATTTACTTGGAATACTATAAAATAAATCAGAGTTGAATGTTTATGGCTTATGTTCTTTGCCGCAAGGTTAAAAAAATTTAATAAAGTTGAAAGGTATGCTCGCATCGGAGTTGTTCGACATGATTTAATTTCATGAGTGGCCTACCACGGCTTGTACGATCGTAAGCAAACTTTAAACAAGTTTGTTAAGTTTAGGGCAATTATTAAGATTGTAGTCGACATATATGGCGACGGTCGCTTATATATTAAATGAAATGTGTACATGTTAAGTTATTTAATTAGACAATTTCAAGTTAAACGAAGCAACGACCTGTATAAATAAAATCGAAGTGTCTGCTTGTAATGTCAAAAGAACTGGTTTTTATTTGACTGTAAAATAACTTACGGTAGGTACTTGTGTAACAAAAAAAAAATTTTTTTTGCCTGTCCGTTTGTTCCGGGACTTAGGTGATGATTTTATTTTAGAAAAATAAAATTTAAAAATAATATTAAATATGAGCAGTGTTGGGTACATATGAAATCTAAAAGATCTGTTTTCTACGATCTACGTGTGTTTGGCATGGCGATGGCAGATAGCGTTAAATACTGATTTGGTTATCATGCTGTTCTATACATACTCATAACTTCTTTATTTTAGTTTGATGCTTAATATATGTTTAATGAGACTCTTCATAAGCACGTCTTGTAAGCAACAATGAAATCCATTCATCGCGACTTGTTACCAATTGTCACTTAGCGTCAAAGACAGCGTTCACGCCCGTTGGCTGTCAAAGTGCGATGTCTTCGTCAGCCCTGGAGAGTACAATAAAAACAACTATCGACAATGATCGGTGCAAAATGTCCCCCAGGTAGCCAATTAGTGGGCCCCGTCACCCACTCTTCACCCCCCGGACTACTCCTACCCCGCACCCCGCAACGACCCCCTAACGTGTCTGCCGTAACGAGCTGTCAAACTTTTTGCCCGCACCCTTTGTTTGTGGGACGACTGTGAAACCGACCAATAATGGCGACACTGGCATATTTTCACTTTTCACATAAAAAAACGACGACGAGGTATCTCTCACGATTAGCACGCTAGTGGTGCATCGAAATAAAGATATTTTTTAAATGTTAAGGTCGTTAAATAGACTGATGGTTCATTTGATGATGGCCTATAACAAAAGCAACAACACACTGCAAGTGCTGGTTTAGTTAGTCAAGTGCTACAATAACAGGCAGGATTAAGTCTAAGGGATTAGGAAGGGATATGTTAAGTTGCTCTTTTTTAAAATCATGCGGAAATTACCCAAGGCTGTGGATTGCGCAAAAAATTTGTGGGCTTGAAATAGAATAAATAAGATGGGAATAGGAAAACAGAAGCAACATAGAATTCCAGTTAATGACTGTAAATCTACTGCAGTCAATTAAAGGAAATAATACACTGCACACCCATTTTTATGAGAAAAGCCTTGTCAAACTGACGTCGGTTTGGTCGGTAGCTGAAAACTACCATCTCCTGTAAGTGACCATTAGGTAGGTTATATTTTTTTGTGTCGGTGTGGCAACACCATCTATAAGTCGATAGGTATACCTATCTATACCTATGTAGTTACACGCTCCAATCGGATGTAGCAAATGGAATCACAGGGGTCCATACAGAATGAAATTTTCAAACAAACGTCGCACCAACGAAGCGAGACGCAGCTTGAGCACCGGTCAAATAGGTGTCCGCACATCCCTATGTATGAGTGGAGAAATAAAAGATTTTACACAAACCTAAAAGGAAATCGGCGCGCATTTTCTTCTTTGTACGCTTGCCAAGTGCAGACGTGTAGTTTTTTCATGTACAACGAAAATTGTCAAATTTCTTCGATATTTGGCCTTTGAAAAGAATCGACGTGAAGAGAATATAATTACTTTCAATATGAGAGAATTTCACAATTTTTTGGCTAATAAAGGATGAGACGAAAATACGCGGAAAACTTTAAAATTATAAAATACTAGCTGGCGTCCGCGACTTCGTCCGCGTTGAAAAAGAAAAAAGTAGCCTATCCTGTGTCCTGTACATCTAAATGTTTATCTACCAAGTTTCATGAAAATCAGTTAATTCGTTTAAGAGTTATGGAGGAACATATATACATACATACAATGCCTACACTTACAGATTTATTATTAGTATTGATTGATGATGATATACATACATACACATTACAATATTTTTTTATTGATATTTTAAAATTACCGCTATGGCACTGTTTTTTTAACGAATTGGTGATTAACACCAAAATGGAAAAAAAAAAACACAGTTAACCTACAAATAATTCATCATAGTCAAAATATTAAACCTCAAATGATGAATGAATAGTAGTTTATGTAGTTCTAATGAATAGTTTTGAGATCGGGAAAATTTATGGAAAATTAAAATTTTATTACTTCATACTTGGGTATTAAGTTGTATACTTGAAGTTAGATTTATATTTGTTGATCTCAAACTACATCCGCACATTAAATTATTTTTGGGGAACGAATTATCAGATAATAAATACAAAGTTAGTACTGTATGTAAATTCTTAAATAGAAATACTTTTTAAATTTGTAATTCCATTTAAATTTTTCATACAAATACTTTAGTTAGTAGGTATAGGAAAGACGGGAAGAGCCAAATCTAAGGGTCCAAAATCCAGACACTGGAAGACCGGATTTGAATGTTGAAGCAGTTGAAGCAGCTCAAAATTAACATAATCCGTATTTGTCTCTTAAAGTTTTCACTGAATTATTTGTAACTAAGACCCCTCGCGAGTTGAGACATTGATCATACTGAATCACTTGGGATCTTCTCCTCAACTTCGTTTCAAATTGGAATATTTCAACTTGGCTTTTGATTTTTAATCACATTTTCGAGGAAATCCCTTCCTTTTTTCCTTTTTTTTCCCTATTTTTCTAAGGAATTTTTTTTTCCTTTTTTTTTCTTGTTCTTTGCAACACAATTATGTCTTTAGGTGGTGTAAAAAAAAGAATAGAGATAGTTGAACGGTAGCGATAGTGCCAATATTTCGATGTATTTTTAAATTTTTGTGTTGAGTAGACTTCGACATCATTAGGTACATATTATAGCCTATAATAAAATATGTACCTAATATGTTCAAGATAGTATTTTTTTTTGCATCTAGTTATTAATTTTTAATTATGTGGATACCAGTATTTAGCACATATTGTAAATAATATATTTTATCAATGATATAGTATGGATCGTTGATAAAATATAATATTAAGGCCAGGCCCTATGAAACTAAGGGAACTTTAAATAAATGTGCTGAGTCAACCACATATCTGATCAATGTGGTATTTACATATATATATTTTGAGACCTTTATCTGTAGATTATCAAGTCAGAAACATAATTAGGTGATTTTCATTCGATACATTTTTTGATCGAAATCGGCGCCTTTTCCGGAGAATATTACATTTTTCTACTAAACGGCTTGAGTTATATCGCCAAAAAACTGCTCGTAGCAAGGAAACATTGTTTACCAGTGATTGTCAAAATAAAATAAACTTAGGTTTATTTTTACTCCTATAATTAACGAAAACAATTTTGAGACTTACGTTGTTTAGTTCCGAGCTAGTGCATACCAAATCATGCTTCAAATAATGTACGCAATATTCAACCTTACGTAAGCTGTATCTTGCGATATATTAAAAAAAATCCTAGAGAGCCGCCGAGCAACTTGTAACTCTAGGGTGGCGGGACGTGGGCGGAGCGAGCGTAGGAATTTTATTCGTGGGGCCTGCTCTTAATTAAGAATAAATATATATACATATGTTGGAGTTTGTGAAATAAAATAAAAAATAAATAAAGAGAACGTCTACTTAAATATTCTTGAATGTGTAATATTGTTGTAAAACTTCCTTGCATTGTTTATTATTGAATAAAATCTTGCCTCGCTACTTTAGGCCTCTAATCATGCCTCTTCAATCAAGCGGTATTCGAGACTTGGTAATTTTTAATCAAAACTTAAACTTGTAATATTCTGTAGTAACATCGACGTTTGCGAAATATTTTTGAAAGTATTTTAGTTTATTAAAATTTAAATAAAATTTTAAAATAAAATAAAATAAATATTTAAAATAATACTTTAAGTAGCAGGGCACACTACATTTCGCAGTCATTTGGGCAGCCGGTATGGCGGCAGTAACCAACCCCTTACAGAAGACGTAACAGAACGTGTGCTGTTGTGTTTCGGTGACAGAGTAAGGGATGCTAGAGCCTATTTCCCTATCCCTTCCCAATTCCTTATCCCGTAGCTACCTATTATCAAATGGACTGTTAGCCTGTCTACCGACCTTTATATAAGAAATGCAATTGACTATTTGCAAAGAGCGTTTTCCGTTGAATTAGTTTTAAGTGCAGATAAACTAACAGTTCAGTTACTCCACCTTGTACTTTTGCTTATGTAAAGATCGGCATACAGGCTGACAGTCAACTTGATGGTAGTTGGTTACCGTCGCCTATGACACAAGCAACGCCATAGAAGCTGCAACTGCGCTACCAACTATAGAAGGATCAAGGACAGGGGACAAAAGCAAGTAATGGAGTAAGTATATAAGAGTGGTAGATAGAATGTTAATATTAGTCATAGTTGCACCTATTTGTCTGTCGCAACTCGGCAGTATCAAAACAGGGGGTAATCATCAAACTTGAGTTCGTCACAATCAACGTAGTGGGAAACAATATTTGCATATTGCCTGCGGGCGAACATGTCATATCCCAAAGCGAGACGGTGTATTCATGTACAAACTACAATAATTTGTTGTGTTACTCCTCATTATTACTGGGAAAATCAGTTATTCTGACGCAAGTTATTTATGAGCTTTTTTTAGAGGAATACACAAGTTAAGAATACGCAGTCATAAAAATACATAAGCAGTCACACACATACAATATTACCAATTTCCTTATAAACTTTCTTTTTAATTTTATTCAATATAAAATGTACGGGCCTGTAGCACCCGCGCATTTGTATAGCCTGGCTGTTATGGCTTTAAGTGGGCAGGGCCTCCGGCTAAGGAGGGCTCACTGGTTAGCCTTGCGATTGTTAGTCGAGGAGGAGAGGGTTGTATTTTCCAAACAAGTTGTACTGGTACAAAGGTCTTTACGATGCCGAAGCAAGGAGAAGACTGCTTTATTGATAAAAAATGCCTATCTATATTACAAATCTTACATATAGAACTAGTGGCGGTCGTCCCTGTGCCGAAATAGCTTGCGCCAATGGCGCGCAAGCGCGACACGACCGCCCGAAATAATAATAACTATAGTGAACACTATCTGTCTCTATCTATTTTTTGTCTCTTTCACTTACACTATTTACACCATACACTAGTTCTATAATTTTACTATATTTCACAATTTATACAATAGGCTGTCCCGAACACAATCAGTCCGCCCTTGACTGCACGAATGCATTTTTTTGCAAACTACATCCACAAAACTTTGTCATGGATGGCTCTTGACTTTAGTTAACTTTAGCCTTAAAAACTTTGGATGGTTTAGAAGAAATTAGCGGAGAAACAAAGAGACGCGCTGACAGCAAATTCTATTTATAATTTGTTATTAAAAGATGTAAGCTATTATATTCACCATACGCTGTGCATATGAAAGATCGCGTCAGCTTTTAGATGATAGTACAATTTCATTGTTATTTGATTAGCACTGGCCGTCAGACCGTAGAACTCAATTTAAAAAACATTCAGTAGGAAATCTAATTATATAGTTATTCCGGCACGACATAGAATAGGTACCTCGAAAATGCATGCGTCATCCATTTGTTTTTTTTTATTCTTTTTATTTTTTAGATTATTTGGGTTTTCTCTGACTCCGCCAGAAGTAATAGTTTTCAGTGGTCTATTACAGGTGGCGTGGCGGCAGTAACCCCTGCATAATTCCATAACTCTTCGACCTCAGTCTATGGGAAAAATATTGACATAAAGCGGTACTGAAAATAAAAATGCATTTTTTATTCTCCTATAAGTATAGGGTGTGTTTTATTTAGTCACTAAACTGTTTGGAGCCATATTTTTTTCAAAATAGCGGTTGCTAAATAGGCTGATTATCTATTTGATGGTATCGTCGTCTCTAAGCACAAGCTACCGACTTTGATAGGTGGATAGGACAGGGGATAAGAAATAAAGACTATGAAAACTGCCAGTGCAACTTGCAAATGAACACATATATAAAATATATTAAGTTCTCATAAAACTTAAAGAAAACAGAATAATGCCTAACATAATCAGTGCTGGCTGCATAAAAACTTTTATTACTTTTACTTGATGGTAGGTGGCTACCGTCACCTATAAGCAAAGCAACATCAAGAATCATAAATGGTCACTTCTCTGTACTAATATTATAAAGAGACCTTTGTATTTTTAAACTCAAAAACATTATAATGAATAAACTCAAAACTACTGGACCGATTTTGAAATTTTTTTTACATATATATAGAAAGCTACATTATCTAGATATATTTTACATTTTATAGAATAAGGAGGAAAAAGGCCGTGGTATCCCTTACCGAAACTATTACTTTCGCTAGTCAGGCTGCTCAGTGTTTTTATCCTTACGAGAGGATACTGGTTGAAATCCATACTGTTTGTTATTATGACTGTACGTTATTTATTGTAGTGGAAAGACACGTTCGTTCGTTCTTTATGAGATCACACAGCGACCGACAGAACAATATTAATAACGTTTAAATTCGATGTATGCATGATACAAATTGTGCATATACGAGTATATGCGAGAGGAACGTCTGCCTTTTGTACTTTGAATTTCTACTAATTTAAACCCGCACTAGATGTGTTCGCATAAAAGGTGAAACAATTGTACTGTTTTAGTGATGGCAGAGTACACTGAATTGAGCAGTCATAAACTTAGCTCTTCGGAGGACATATGAAACAAAAGCACGTGTATGATTCATGAGTATTGATACCCTCAAGGCGTTGGCCATAAGATGGAACTCAGCTTGCCTGTAAAAAAAACTATATTCTCTTTTAATGTCATGGCTCCGTCAAATTTTCTCAGATAATTTTGTCATTTGTAAAAATAGTAATTTAAAATTTGCCTTTTAAAAAAAATCAAAAGTAGCAGATACCGAGACTAGTCAGTCAAGTCCACAATATTTCTTTGAGTTTTCCAAAACAGGTTCGTCAAATCCAAAGCAGCCAGGTCAAGTCCAAAAAAAAAATAACTATAATATTTTTTTTCATTGACAGCTGTCACCTGATAGAACGCACAAAACTGCGCAAGGCGAAGAAAAATTTTCGTCTCTTCGGTAACATCTGCATAATTTTATTGTATACTAGCGGTCCGCTCCAGGCTTCGCCCGGGGTGCATTTTTTTAAGTAAAAACCTTCCCTGATTATCCCTCTATCCACGAGTGAAGACAGAATTAAAATCGGTCCACCCGTTCTCGAGTTTTGCGCTTAGCAACACATTTAGGGATGCATTTTTATATTATAGACTTTATAGTGTATTAATTAAACCAGGACTGCTTGTTTCAATGCGTCGTTAGGCTTCGTGAAAACTATGAATTATTAAAAAATATTTCATCTTAGTAATCACGCGTTCTTTACAAGTGAAGCCTTTAAAGAGAAAAATATATTTTTGCTTAAAATAAAGAGAACGTAGAGAATGAAGCTAATCAGTCCCCCGGCGAGCCGCGTGTTTGCTGACGTGTAATAACTAGTCGTAAAAGGGGTGAATTTAAACGTTGACAACAAACGTGCCCTAAGGGATGATACGCCCTTTCGCACATGTCAATTGTGGTATACCGATTGAATTTTTTTTTAGTAATTACCTAATGATAGTTTGTGATTAGTTTGTGTTTGGACCAATTTAACATAAAAACAAATACGGCTGAAATTCAACCTATATTTAAAGTACTTAAATACATATTTATACTTAAAATATTAAGTAATAATAGTTATACTTAAGTATAACTAAAATTCCTTACTTAAGTATAAAGTAAGGAATGATAGGGAAATGTGCTAAGACATTTCTTACTTATATACTGATCGAAACGACATACCTACGTCATATTTTTATTTAGCGATGTAATAGATACTGAGCGTATCTATTGCAATGAATGTTTGTATTTTTCGGTTTGTCGATTTATTACGATAAGTTTTGGCAATATTTCATGGCAATATGAGGCCATAATAATTGTGACAGTAGGCCATGTTCTTTTCCGCGTGGTAACTGCGTTAATTCGCGAACGGGCAATGTGCGGTATCGCGGCGATGTCACACAAACTGATTTATTGCTGTCCAATTTTACAACCAAGGAATAACGTGTACTTATGTGCGGAGAGACAAACAGTATGGGAAATATTTTTATATAATCTTGTAATCTTATACACACATTTAATATATACACAGACAAATGAACATAAAGCAAACATTACATAATCAAATGGCTTTAATCTGTCCTGCTAGTCCAGTATGCGATTAAAAACAAATAATAAAATTGTCAAGGAAAATTAATCGGTGTAACCGTTTAAAACCACTTTTATCCTATTTATATTATTTTCCTATGTACCTACCCTTTGTATTATTATCGTACGTTAAGTAACGCTAATGTGACTCCCCTTGTCATATAAAATATTATTGTATTGGTCTCCAGGCGTTAAACCGCCAACATAATTTCTGTGTGTCCGTCGTCCATCTTATTTTAATATTAAACCACATATGCCGACTTGTAGATGGAAATAAAAATACAGGAATTACGCAAATACATATTGTAAATATGTAAAATTAAAATTTAACACTACAATAAGACTTATTGAAGTGTTAAAGAATAAAATTATTCTTGTAATAATAATTCGGTACATTAGATTGATAGAATTTGGCAAAGCGGGCTTACACAACCTATTTGTCTGACACAAACCCACACTGAACTTCAAGTATTAGGGCCTCTTTCACCGTCTCTAAGTTAAGTGTCAAGTAGGCTAACCGCCATTTAAAGTCACCGGTAAGAAAGCGTACGAGTTTCACCATCTTCGAGTAGCATAACTCAAGGGTAATTTCAATGAAATGAAACAAGATAATCGTAACATTTACTTGAAAAGTAACTATTCAACACTTGTAGTTGGTGAAAGTGGCCCTCAGAGTAATAACTTTACTATAAGTATATAAATTAAATAAAAATAATAAAAACTACACGATTCCGCATCTGAGAGCCTACTGTATTTAAGGTTGTACTGTGAGTGCTAATCTAAACAGAGATTTACGACACTTGGTATTTGAGGAAGACCGGAAGGTTCCATCTGAAAACATCTTTGTAACAAGTGCGAACGGAACAAACTTGAATTAAAACTTCTATTGTGTGACGCCATTTTGGCTTTAGTCAATGTTTTTGTATTAGAGGTCTGCATTATAAATTTCTGTACCACTCCATTTGATACCAAATAGTAAGTATTTGATATCAAAGAGAGTAAATTATTATTATTTTCATTTTAAAATTGGCAGTAAGCCCTACGGTCTTATCAATGGTAGGTGATGACGTCGTCTATATTCACGAGATAGTCGAGATACGCCATAAGGTATATTAGTAGCGCAAAAAGACGTAAGGTAGCGAGCGACCTTATAGCGTCCCTTACTTATTCACCAATTATACTTCACGGTGAATTCCTCTAAAAAGGTGGTTACGGTCACCAGACTGGGCTGTACACTTTATGACAGCGGAACTTTTAATTTTTGGCAGTTTGATATTTGACAGTAGACAACAGCTCTCTTTTTTTTGTTTTCTGGCTTTTTATTTATAATAAAAAAATATTTATTATTTAGAATGTTCATGTAAAAAAAATCACAGTTATGGTAGAAACAATTATAATTGAGGATTCATATTAAAAGAAAAATGTGAACGTTTCAATACTTGCAATTTTCTTTTAACAAATAAAAAAAGGTTTATTCCACATCTGTTAGAAGAAAAGAGTAGATTTTTCCTTTAGTGAGCTGGTTACGGCCAACTATTAGGGTACCTGTATTGCATTTTGTTTCATGTTCAGACCGATTCGTTACAAAAGGCCTCCCTTTTAAGTTCCAAGCGTGTCCCCCAAGTGGAATGGCTCAGTTATCAATTTACTATATCGAGAGATGAGAACCCATAACGATGGCAATACGACTCGGCCTGTCCGCCCGCTTAATTCTGCGCATTCGAGTCATAAGCTATAAGCGATTCGAAATAACACATTTTTGGACACTTTTTGTATTTGCAATACAAAAAACATGGCCATATTCCTACATATTGATCCAACAATTGATCTTTTTAGAATTATTACTTTGGAAATCATTTATTTGTATATTGTGTTCATTATTTTTTTTATTTTTACATATAATATGTATTCGCTGCATCTGATCTTCTCCGATGATTTTGCTAGTGTCAAGTGAAAAAAAGGGTAATATACAAAGCGCAAAATTTAAATTAAAATAATAAGTAGGAGATCCCGAGTCAATTCTCAATCGATATTGATTCGACTGCATTAGTTATAGCGTTCATAATCAACTTGTACAAATAACAAATCCCCGTATATGACATAGCCACAATTTAATGGATATGTACTTATGGCAGTCCACTATTTTATTAGTATCATTACTAAGTTATATGTCCACTGTCACTATCGCTAACATTATATTTATTCTGAAGATACTCTCAGCTTCTGTTTCGTGCATAGATCCCGAGCATAGCTTTTTTATGACATGCTGAGAAGCCTAGATACTTTTCATCAAACCGACACATAGTATATTTATACATTTTGTACATATACACTCAAGTCGAATGCCATTCTAAGTAATTACTCTTAGTACGATAATATTATGATTACGTAAGTGTACTTAAGAGTACAACACAGTAAAACTAAGAATGTTTCTCTCCAGCGTGAAATACCTAAACATAAATCTCGTATCTCGTCTAATTAAACAGTAATTTTTAATTTTTTGTATTTCAAGGCTATCATTCAATAATTCTGCAAGTACGCTTCCGCCTCTCGCTATATTTTATAAGTTACGCCACCGCCCAAAGTCTAAGACGGTCATTTGGCCGTAATAATCGCCTAGTGTGGAGTTGAAAGAAACAAGCGGGACAGACTGGGAACTCTTTATTATCTCCACTACTTGTAATTGGAAGGGACGTCTTTTGTCTTTAATGCGATACTGTTGCAGCTTTATTTTATACACATTTTTATTGTCTATGATTTACTCAATATATACAATTGGTTGTACATTACAAACATACATAACTTAATTTATTTTTTGTTATTTTTCAGGCAAATAATCAAGCATATTCAAATCATGATTTTCTTAATTTTTTTTGAACCTCAAGTTATATTTCTACTTGGCACAAAATAGTAAACATTAACATAAAATTTGCCAATCCATACTTAAGTTTCTTATTATCACAATGATTGACTGACTGATTAGAAAAGTCTTCGTACTTATGCAGAGTTCATTTGATAGAAAGATCAGTTCTCGTTTTAAGTAAAGGCTAAGCTCAGAACTCGTCATTGAAAATGTACTAAATGTGCTGACTTGTGCGTCACTCTAGAATGTTCTAGAATCAATTCCATTATCCTCGTTCGCAATCTAACTTGTGGGGTTCAACTTGTTTACATCCAAGTTAGATTTCACTTAGACTTGCTGAAAGCCTTCTCGCATTTCATTTCGCATCTACCGTGTGATACGAAGCGAATTTTGCTCTATTAAGAGATTAACATTTCACATGAATCCATTTTCCATAATAATATTCATTTCATAGCCTGTAGGTACAATTGGCCTAGTACAACTAGTTTTCAAAGCTCACGATTACGTTCTAGTAATGGAGGCACATTAAAATATGTCCTAATACTAAGTTAGTCTTGATTTTTTTCAATTTTTTAGGATTAATTACTAGGTGAATCAAATATAAACGAGACTTTTGGACCTGCGCGCGCAATAGTGATGGAAGAACGTTCCGCTGTTATTGGCTGTTAGGTTGGTTTGTCAGGAGTGGGGGAAGCACGTGACTCATCATCATAGACTCGCTCAGTGTCCATCGTTACGATGTCCGAGAAGGAGGTACCTCCCTCTATTGCGCAACGTATTGTTATCAAGTTTTTAGCTGCAGAAGGTGTAAAACCGGCCGAAATCTTGAGAAGATTGACTGCACAGTTCGGGGAAGAGACGCTGTCGCGAGCTAGAGTGTTTGCTTGGCATAAACAGTTCGTGGAGGGCCGTGAACGTGTTGAAAATGAGAGCCATGACCGCAGACCCCGCACCAGCATTACAGCGGGCAACATCGACAGTGTTCGTCAACTTGTTGAAGGTGATAGGCGTCTAACAACTTCGGATATTGCAATTAAGGTTGGAATAAGTTATGGGAGCACGTACTCTATACTCTCAGAGGAGCTAGGGTATCGCAAGGTGTGTGCCAGGTGGGTTCCTCGCCTTCTCACAGTTGACCAGAAACTGAATCGTTTTCAAGTGTGTGAGCGTCTTCTTGCACGATTTCGGGAAGAAGGAGACCCATTTCTTTCTCACATTGTCACCTGTGATGAAACGTGGGTGCATCACTACACCCCTGAGTCGAAACAAGCGAGTATGGAGTGGAGGAAGAAAGGAGAAACCGGACCAGTGAAAGCCAAGTCACGATTATCGGCTGGCAAGGTTTTGGCTACCGTTTTTTTTGACCAGCGTGGCCTGCTGCACCTTGATTTTTTGCATGAGCGCAGAACAATTAATGCGGCATACTACTGCAAACTTTTGACTGAGGTCAGACTTGCATATCGCCGCAAAAGACGAGACCTTCCGATGAGAAAAGTGATTCTCCTCCATGACAATGCTCGCCCCCATACAGCAGCCCTGACCGTACAAAAATTGGAGCAACTGGGTTGGGAGACACTGGAACACCCTCCATACAGTCCAGACCTGTCTCCCTGCGACTTCCATGTCTTTGGTCCTCTCAAGGAAGCTTTGGGAGGGCAAAAATTCCACAGCGATAATGAAGTTGAAGCATATGTGCGCAATTGGCTACAAACACGACCTGACTCTTTTTACCTGGAAGGAATTAAAAAATTACCTATACGCTGGGATAAATGTGTTTCTAAATCAGGAGATTATGTAGAAAAATAAACTATGATTGTTTGTGCGTTTAAAATCAAAATAAATATTTTAAAAAATAAGTCTCGTTTATATTTGATTCACCCTCGTATTTTAATGAAAATTATAAAATGAATGTGAGAAAATGAATATCTCTATATATATAAAAATTACGTGTCACATGTTAGTTCTCGATAAACTCCGAAACTATCCTCAATTTCGTCCAACTTAAAAGATAGGATATATAAATTGCACCCCGGGGCGAAGCCGGGAGCGGGTCTAGTTATTAATGAAATAAGAAAATATACGAGTAATAATTGTTCAAACTTCAAACCACATCACAGCAACGTCTAAATATTGAATGCAATTTACTAGTTTGGAAATACCTAAACAATGCTCTTTAACTGTGTATAATACCGATTTCGATGGTCATCCAACCGTCGACGAAGCCACGTTTATTACATTACCTATGCACAACTTGTTCTTGCGGCGCGTAAGGGTATCGTCACACTATGGCGCATTCAATCCTAATGTGCAATTGAAGTTGAAAGAAGACCTTAGATAGTTAAGGGGGGTAAATAGATAATGCGTCAGAGTAGAGTCGAAACTTCTATTAATGTAGAAATCAACTGCTCTTTTAAAATATTACGGAAAGTTAACTTTTTTATTATTAGATCTAAAAAAATCAAATACGTTAGAAGGTTTGTCTCTCTTAAATATTTCTTGACATAATATGTCATCCATACTGCCCTCATAAGAAGAAAAAGCTGTATTTTCATTTCGGTAATAAAAAAGATTTTACTGTCTAAAAAACAACAAGGTAAAAAAGGCTTTAATTGCTTTTCGAAATTTTCAATTCGACAATGAAAATCCTTAATTTCGAAATTAGTACTTTTGTCTTGCCTCACCTGATTATATCCCTTTGCCTTATCTTATCAAGGCCGAATGCTCATTTATAGCTGAAGCTTGTATATTGACACAAAATAATAGCGAAGAACGCGTCAGCCGCAGGACGTCCACTGCTGAACATAGGCCTCAATATAATTTTCTAAAAGGACCGCTCAGAAGTAACCTGGATCCACCGTCGACCCGCAGCCTTTATCCCCTTGGGGGTGCATGTCCTACACTGCTCTTTTCGGTCCTGCCCACTGTCCTGCTCACTGCCACTTTAACTTACTACTCTGCGGGGACCATAAAGTCCACAAACTTATGTAGAACCATAAAGCCCACTATAAGCTTGACTGCCAATCCGTACTAATATTATAAATGCGAAAGTTTGTTTGGATGTATGGATGTATGGATGTTTGTTTCTCTTTCACGCAAAAACTACTGAACCGATCACCATGAAATTTTGGCATACACGTTGTCTGGAACACCAGAAAACACATAGGGTACCTTTTATCCAGAAAAAAGGACTATTCCCGAGGGATCATCAGCTAAAACTAAGGAAACTAACTCCTGGCTAAGTGTAATAGCAATAATGTTGTCAGGCGATATATTGCTTTTTCAACGCGGACGTAGTCGCGGACACAATCTAGTATTTACATTAAAAAAATTAGAAAACGCTAAAGCTACGAGTATAACATAAATTGATTGGTAATAACGTTATCCGTTTAGATCCAATGCGAATGTGCCTTAAGCTCTCGTTTAACAACTGCTAACTGCTAAATCGGTATTAATTAAACGGATTGCATCCAAGAGGAGGGGAGCGTCTGCATAGTTGTCTGTTTGTCTTTAAATTTAACAGCTTCAAAAGTCGCCTCTCAACAACATTTCTTCCTCAACGGTTGGAGGCTTCTCTATTATGTTATCGGCCCACTATTATTTGAGTTTGTAGTTTCGTAAGACTTTACTTATATCCTTAAGATTTCTTAGTTATCAATAATATTAAAATTACAATATAGTGAAATATTGTCTGGAATTATTTTTATCCTTAATATTATGGTCGGCAATGCACTTGCTGCTCCTGTGGCGTTGCTTGTGTTATTGGCGACGGTAGCCACTTGCCATCAATTTGACCATCTGGCTGTCTGTAAAAAAACTTGTACATAAAGTGGTTGTTCGAGTCATAATGCAGCTTATAAAACATGCGCGTTTTTTCATTCTTTTTTTAACATAGAAATTCAGGCAGACTGAAGGCTCTTTTGATGGTTGGTGGTTATAGTCACCCATTGATACAAAAAAGCACTGATGAGGTGCAACCCTAAAGTGAGGATATTGAAATCGGCTTTAGTATCCTTTAATCATGCGCCTACAACAATGCCGCAGTGGCTGTTTGAATAATGCAATACAAATTGAAATTTATACAGTGCGATATTGATGTCTGCGCATCGCCAGATATAGCTCGTACAATACATGGCGTATACATTGGTGCGGCAGTGTTAACGAGATGTATTGCAAATCAAACAAATTTCACTGATTGCAAGAGCATTTCCACTATTTGTGGTCGCTAACTACACTCAAACACACGACAGTTGCGTTGTTTATATATTATTAAAATTTATCATTTAATTATTCCTCATTTTAATTGAAAAATTAAAAATTAATAACAAAATAAATAACAACGAAATTTATTGCAACGAATTTACTTTGTCTTATAATAATACAACGAGGAATTCTTGTATGCCACGACGATCTCGCATTCGGCTCTAACGATTTTGTCGAAAATCTAAGGTTAGGGGTTTTTTAGGTCTAGAAATCGATCTGTCAGGGTCTTATCTTCGAGAAAATTCGTTTTAGGTAGTTTTTTTAATGGAACGGTTACAAAAGTACTTAATACCGCTTGCTCGTTATATAATATTTTATATTATTAATTATTTATTCAAGAATTCTTGAATTTTTTTCTATAATGTTTCATAAACTTTCTTTCTTACATTTAAAAAAACTTTAAACCTTTCATTGGCCCGAGCGAAGCTCGGTCACCCAGTCAAGTTATCATAAAGAAACGAATCAAATGTTCAGCTTAACTTTCGTTCGTCTACGGATCTCCTCATTCTTGATTCATGGGATTGAAGACAAGGGATTGGGATAAGGAGGAAATAGGCAATGACATCCCTTACTCACTCACCGAAACATAACAGCACACATGCTGTTATTACTCTGTGGTCTTCTGTAAGAGGGCGGTTACTGCTGCTAGACGGGCTGCCCAAAATAAATGATCGTTTAGAATTGTTGATAGGAGGGTTTGAAATACCACTGACTCCGATGGAATAAGGGATGAAGTGGTACGGAATGATTTATTTTTTTATGTTAAGGGCGACAGGCAGGCTGACGGTTCACTTGATGGCAAGTGTCTACCGTCTCCTATAACACAAGCAAAGCCATAGGTTACCAACATTTAGCATAGGATTTTTAAAACCTACAATGATGTTCGTATAAAAAAAATCGTGCGATCGAACAAATAGAAACGGAGCAGCGTATTTACATAACAAATTTAAATGATTCAATGTACAACACGCCGAAATTAACAACTCAATCATAAGCTGTTATAGCTGCAAACGTTACGTGCATCGACTGTTAACAACGTTAAAGGTAGTTAGTTATTCGGCTGTCGTCCGCCGCGTTTCAAACAATAATATATAACTGCTCAAAATTGGAATCAAACGATATCATTTTAATATTATTGCTTAACTTAGCCTAAATTTCAGAAACCTTTGCTAACAGAATTTTAAGACAGCGAACTGAAGTAGCATCCATTCCATGATTTTGCTTTTTGCTTTCAAAATGTAACATTTAAAAAATAAACACTAAAATTTAATTATTGTATTTCTTATAGAAATAAAAAAAAAACATGTCAGTTGTAGGGCTGCACGTCAGAATTGAAAACGTAGCTTCACAAAAATAATTTTATGATATTTAAATTCCTTGGCATTATCGAATTAGGTAAATAAGATTTTTATTGATCGCAAGAAATATAAGAGAAAATATATGACACTGACACACAATGACAATAAATAGAATATAATTATTTAACACGAACTTCATAATGACACACCATTAAACAGGTTTGATGTTGATATGAAACTAGATTATTAGTCAGAGGTGTATACCATATTGATCCTTGTTATCATATCTAGTAAGTTTACTTTCATATGCAGTCGTCTGCTTATTATTATTATTTTTTAATTATTTTAAATTAATATCAGCTACATCAACGTTTACATTACATTACATGACACTGTCGCGAGTTCAATGATTTTATCCCATCTCAAAAATGCCCAACGCGCCTGAAAAAAGTTTTCACTTCAAAAATATTCATAATTTAAATATTAAGCCTTTTTTTCAAAACTCAATTATGATTGATATATCAAAACTAAATATTTTGATATATTAAAACACTCAACGTGCCTTGCTATTAAATACTATTTTCCATTTTCTATTTTCCGTTTTCCGACCGATTTTCCATCAGACATACATTTATACGAAAACTGAATGGTTGTTATACTATAAGTATTATGCTCTATCGATTTTTATATTTTGTATGATGAGTAAATGTAAAATTTTTCATAGGCCATCCTTAATGCGAATTGAGACAGGAAAGCAATACGTGTATACATTGTTGGATAGGAAAGAAAGAGACGGAATACATAGACACAGTCGCCATTGCATGGGTAAATGCACCCGGTAGCGTTAGCAGATGAAGCACTACAATGTAAACAGTAATATATGAAATTTTGAGTTAGTTAGTCAAATTTCAAAAACAGATGCCATTTTACAGCCGAATGTGTGCCATTTAAAAAAAAAGTTTTATTAGTTACCTACACTTAATGAATTAAGTAAAGTATTTGTGAAAATTATGCAATTTTAAATATTGTCATAGCACTGATAAATCACTGATAAGTCCCTTCAAAAATACACTAATAAAAGAAATTTGGGTTTCATTTACTTCATTCGGTTCATTTAATTAATTAAAATAATAATTTATGTTTAATATCTGTTTAATAAATTAAAATATGTCACTTTATTTTTATTCGTATTTGCTAAATGATTGAAATTCAAGCGTAATAATTTTTAAAGTAAAAAAGTTAAAATATTATGGAGAATATGACTGTAATAGATAATGTGTTTTATGCCAACGCTACCAACTCACACGTGTGGCACAAACGAGCAGGCCTTATAATGAATAGCCGTCGCCTGCCACCATATTTCAGCGAATTAACAAATGACCTCCTGTCATTGCACGCGCGGCACACGATTTTTCTGCGCACCGTACCTAACGGCTTGATGTAGGTGCGGTGGCAGTGTACTACGATGTACCTAGGTACAGCTAGCAAATTAATGAGGGGTTTACAATGACTATGAGCAGAGTACAGTCGGGACACGGTTTACTGTACTGTGTTTAGTGTTTATTTGTTTGCACTAATTATTATGTGCACTAAAAATGAGATAAGTTAAGCCATTTCGTTACATTTTTATTTTGTATAAAAATTTATTTAATTTAGTTGAATATTTTAAACTTTTTATTTAATAAAATAATAATTTAAGTAAATAATATTACTAAAAAAAAAAACCATCTGCTTTCCTCACATGAACACTCACATGAAGACGATATTTTAGTGTCTTATTTTTTCACGACGCATTGTGCTCTACAATTTTTTTTTCAAATGTTTTCTTAAGTGCAGACATTTTCAAAACTTTAATTGATGGAAATCAATAATGGCAACTAAATGCCATGTGTGATTTATAGTGAAAAGTTGTAAGGGAATTGTTTCTCTCCACTATGTAATATTAACAATTTTATCTTTAATCTGACAGATGACATCCCCAGGGACTCAATTAGTTTGGTGGGAGCCCAACCATTGAACCCGGTTTCAACTAAATCGGTAGAACCGAAGGAGTAGTGGATTCGCGTATTTTGTGTAACCATACTATTTCAATATATAATATAATATTGACATTCTAATGAAAATAATATTTATATTGATTTTATTAATATATAAAATCCCATTGGCCATTGAAGTTAGTTTGCACAAAGGGAATCTTAAGGATAGTAGAGATATTAACAGGCTTTTTTGGGTTTCACCGTCTGAATAGATGTACCCACTGAAAATATTTTCTAATTTATCTTAACTTTAGTGGAGCAAATCTAAAAAAAAAAAAAGAATTAATCAGGTATATTAAAACTGAAGTTATTAGTTTATTATTTGTAAAAAGAACTAAACTTACAAAAATGGATAAAATAACGAATGGAAAAATATTAATTTCCAAAAATATTTCAGTTTTGTGTCAGTTGCTAAAAGTGCAGTATAATGAGATTCCAAGCAAAATTTGATATTTCATTGTATAAAAAAATAAAAGGAAAACTTGTACATAATACTTTGTTATAAAGTACACAAAAATAAAATCCACCGAAGGGTCTTTTCAAGACCGTCTTTTGAAACCATAAGGGATAGTTTGAAATTCATTTTTCAATTTATTTTCATTCATCATTAAAATGACAAAAGAATAATACTGTTGTCCGTAAAACGTGTTCACTTGGCATTTTTTTAAAATAAAACAAAATAACATATTCATTTGCCTTTGCAATATGTGTGAGTACATCGAATTTACAAAGCGGCAAGTTATAGGCTATAAAATAACTGGAGTTAAATTATTGCTTTATTTTATCAGAATAAGCGTGCCCGTTGAACCTTGTGGACAATAATTCCATTCAAATAAACCTAGTTTTTTTTATATTAATTTTGAATAATCATTTAAGTAAATCCGTTTTTTTAAGTTATCAATGTTTACCATGTCGAATAAAAACAGTGTTTTAACATTTCTCGATAAAAATAGTTATATAATAAATTAAACTATATAAAATTTCCTATTATTAATGTACTAGGTGGTGCCCGCGACTTCGTCTGCGTTGAACCAAAAAAAGTAGCCTATCCTGTGTCCCGTACGTCCAAATGTTTATCTACTAAGTTTCATGAAAATCAGTTAATTCGTTTCAGAGTTATGGAGGAACATACATACATATAGAAAAAAATTGTAAAAATCGTCAATTTTGTTTCAGTATTATGTATAGAGCCTATAAACACGATATCTCTGAAAACAAAGTAACTTACTCCATGACCGACCCTTACAGATTTATTATTAGTATTGATTAACATTCTTTTTTGTAAAATTGATAGTTTCAACGTACGAGGGCCGAAAAATTTATCCAAACATGCGTTTCATTCCAGGTAACCTCTTTTTCAGCACCAAATGAGTGTACTAGTATACACTAAAATGATTTGGCATCTTCGTGTCAAGTGGGTTGGTGTTACATTTTTGCGAATCCGCCAGATCCACTGTGACGACAAAGGAATAGATAAGTGCAAGCCGAAGCCAGTAGGTTTTGGAGTTATAAAGAAGATAATGTGTATCCGGTTGGGGCGCCCGCTTTGACGGCGAATCAAATAAGTCGTCGGCAGAGAGAGAATAGTAATAAAATTGAACCGAGCGCCTGCCCAGATGTAGCTACGGATTTATCGCTACATAAACACTGCGACACACTGGGCACAATCAAAATCGCACAAAATAACTATAACATCTTGTATGAAGGTCTAAACGACATCTTTTACGTCATTATAGATTTCGACATATACAATATTGAATGTGTATGTACTTTTAATAGAAATTTTAAAATTAATTGGCTCAGATATTCGACATTCAAAGTCTGGCAGGTCTGATCGGTAGAAAACGAATGTTACACAATATATCTGAACAGACACATCGTCTGACTACGCAACAAGGTTCTTTCTCTATTATTACCAGATAATTTGACAATTAGCAAATGCTTCTGCTGATAACAGTAAAGGGACTAATTCTTCCTAATGGTTATAACGTGAATTTTAACTTATAAGCGGCCTTGTTCAATTGATGTGATAGATGTGATAATTCGAACAACTTTCTATTCTGACTTGACGGAGTTGCGTGGAAATAACATTAACAGTGAATACATTTCTCATCTGCGCTTTGCCAATAACTTAATCATTATGACGGAATTCTACAAGAGTTGGTGACGATGTTGTAAAGTCTAAGCAAATCTTCCAGACGTATAAAACCTAAGAAAATGTCAATATCGAAGCTATATAGAATCATATTTACCTACCTTAAGAAATTATTAGCTGGGGAGTTATCATTTGGGATAAGCAGCATTCTATAAACTTCGTTGTGACTGGCAGTGACTGGATGTAGAGGACAGAGAATCGAGTGTGGTGGTACTCCATTAAAAAGGCCCATGTCAAACAGTGATGATAATGATGATACGTAATACAAATAAAGCTACAAAGTAAAAGGTGTCTGAGGTTTTAATAGTTTCTCCCGGTGTGGAAGCGGGCCCGCGGGTCGCTCGCTTACACATTCGTCGAGCTGCATCCAATATGTTTCCTAGAATATTGTCTTTAACGGCTCCATTATACCGACAATAGATTGCTTCGAAACCTCCGCGCTCGTGCCTCGCACATACTTCACGCCGAGAGACTTTCATCTCCTTGTTGTATGAATATTTTTTATTTCCCATTTTCATTTGAAATATTGAAAACAGCTTCAACATGTCTTATTATTATTATCCTTCACTAAAAAGCAGTATCATACTCGTGTTCACAAAATACTTGCCGATACTCATAACTTCATCCACAAAAAAGTATTGTTCCTGAGGTATCTAACTTGGCAAAACTTGCTCATATATGTATTATATTTTTTTATTTTTCAACACGAAAGAAGTCGCGGGCACCAGCTAGTACCCCTCTGGTTCTGCAGCTGAAATAAAGGTTGTCCTTTTCCCAAGGAAAAAAAGAATTGAACCGAATTGGCAGTACGTTACATTTATAGGTTCAAACATACATTTTGACTCAGGTAAAACCACGGCACACAGCTAGGCACATTAAAAAAATACTCGTCGTTGTTGCGAAGGAGTTTTTAAAACATGCACTAACTAATTGCACATTCATGCAATTATTTTTCGTGAAAATCTAAGAAACCGCAACGATAATAAAATAGAATTACAGTTCAAAATAATCATTAAAACCTCATTACCACCATTTACTTAATTAATTTTACTTGTCTACCGACTACTATGTATTCCGTGTACGAATAGATCTTCTGGAATCTTCTGGAGGCAGTAACTAACCCGTTTCTCACATGAGTTACGGATACTAGAACCATATAACCATATACTTATTCTTATTAATAGGTACGTCACTTAACTTTTATAATAATATATAGATAATAGGTACAAAAAAAAAGACTTTTTTATTTTTTACTTTAATATAAGTATCGTCTTATAATTTGATTTTGTGTATTTTGATTTATTTTGTACAGATTTCTTCTAAATGTAAAAGCACGTCGGCGACGATTTTGGCTCTCCTATTGACACAAGCAACGTCATAGGGCTGCAGGTGCACTGCCGACCTTAATAGATAAAGGTAGAAAGAATTAGGAGGTTTTGTCATTAATTCTTCATTAGCAAAAACAACAGCACATATTCCACTGTAATCTGTAAATATCACGGTGAAATGTGCTGTCGTTAGATGGGCTGCCTAATTTGCCCTGCCAGAACTAAATAATGTATCTAAATGATATAAATAACGTAAATAAACCTTTTACCCAAAATGTACGTTCACGAAGAATGATAAAAATCAAGAGCACCACCGTAAAAGTTCTAAAAAAATCCTTTTCGATCCAGCGATTGGGAAATTTAAGAGGGAATTGCTCCCATTCCGTTTTACCATGCAAGAGTGAGCAAACTTATTAGCCGGCTACGGGGTTATCTGTGATTTTTCTTTACTTTTTACAGGTGATGGGGGCGTGAGATTGATTGGACTGGCGGATTGATTGGCCCCGTGACTCATTTCAGGCATTTGATGGGTCATCCGACATTCGAGGGTACCTAGTTTTTCAGACAATATTAATAAGCTTGCGCTTGCCGATTTGTTAATAGAATCTGTATATTAATTCATCTAGATATTACTTCATCGAGAATTTGAAATTTAAACAAATGCAACAGATTTAATACACTGGACCGCAAAGAAAAAAGGTCAGTTAGAAAATCTTCAATATCTTCAAAAGTAGCTGACCTAGCTATAAATGAAATAAAGACTAAATTAAAGAATATTTTAATGTGCTTAAATAAAAATAAAATTTATTTAGTTTAGCTTTAATTTAGTCTTTATTTGGTAAAGCTAGTTCAGGTACTTATTGTAGATTTTCTAACCGACCCTTTTTCTTTGCGGTCCAGTGTATTATGAATACTGTCACCAATTCAAACAAATTAGTTTAAGCAATGGCTTGAATCATTTTAGCAGTTTTATCATGGCGGTCCATATTTGACATTCGCTTTCTAGAAAATTTAAACAAAATCAATAACAATTCAGTTAATAACGAAAACATCATTTATAACAAATCTATAGTCACGGTGTTTCAAGAGAAGACTAATCGTTGGCCTTAGATGAATTTGAAAATCAAATAATTTCTTGAAGATCTAATCTAAACATCAGAGAAGCAGATCAGAGAAGCTGACAATTGACATGTAATTCTAGCAAGTGCGCCGTCGACCGCAGTAGCATTAAAGTTAAGGAATTGCGATGGGATAGATATGAACTATGGCATCTTTTATTAACTCGTCGTAACACAACAGTACACATACCGTTGTATGTAATCTTCTGTAGGCCAGAATCCAATCAGAGCCAACGGAAAAGTTTATTTCCAAAGTCGGTCCTGCTGGAAATCAAACCCGACGGGAGCCCTAAGACAAAGCGCTAAAGTGAGCACCTTAATCACTCAACGTATGGGCTCAACATTATAATAAATTTTCTTCAACTTGATTTCTAAAAATTTAATAATATCCCAGTCCAAGGAAAACCCGTTAACAATATGATACAGTTAGCGCGACGAGGGTTTACATAAAAATTGTAGACGTAAGTAAATGTGCACACGTCTCTGCCAACAACATTAGAATAATTGATTAACTAAACGCAAAGAGAAATAATCGCGATTCAGCGTTTTCCCAACTTAGGCTGCCTACACGCTGACAATACAATTTCGTATTTATATTAACAACTTGTGCCACACGGCTTCGCCTGCTTTAAAATTTGACAGCAAAAAATATTTTAGTCACTCAATGATTCCATTTAGTCAATTAATGAACCGTTTCGTGGACTATAATTTGGTACCGCCATTAGCCATTTTCAAGCTCTAGACAGTGTTACTAATTTCAGTATTTGTCTTAATTTAATACTCGTCATAATTAATTTTGTTTACATGTTTCTGTCCCTTTACTCTAGCTACTAAACTAATCTGCTTGCTCACTGAAATATTATGTACCTATATAAAAATACAAAGATATATAAACAAAATTGTTTCATTAATAGCTTATACTAGTTTTTGCATCACATAGATACATTAAACGTTTTATTAGGTGATTTGGAGGACATGAGTCAAGTTCAGGTATTTTTTGTTCATTATGTTGATAATTAAATGATAAAAATTATCCATTTTAAGTTTCTGATTAATTTCAATAAAAAACCGTTAAAAATTAAAAACAAAAAAATAGTTTATTTTAACACTACAATTGTAGTTAATAATAGATAGATATAATTTAATTGTGTTATGAATTAAAAAAACTTTTAATGAAATCTAACTATTCAATGAAAAATACTTATTCATTTACAGAATTTTTTTTTCTAAAACTACTTTCTAATGGCAACAAAATATCAAAATTTGTAATGAAAATATTGAGAGAGCAATAGTGTTCCAGTTTGTAAGGTTCCTACGACGCCACCGTGCCAGGAAAAATGATTTATAAAAGCTAGCTTCCATTCGGCCGTCTCGCTTGCTCTTACCTTCTCTGTGTATTTGCGTCCCTGTCCATTAAAGTCCAATTTCACGGGCTGGTGGTTACTCCTACAGCAGATTGCAATGCTTCCATTGATTAAGGAATGTGAATATTCATTTAATTATGTTTTAGCGAGTTTTAACAAAACCACCGCGTGTTTCCCGGATTATGTAGTTTAACAATTTTTAAAAAATCGAGTGATTTTTAAAAACGATGACATTGATTTTTTTGTTTTTTTGTTATTGATTGTTTTGTTTTCTTACACTATCTTATCAGGATACAGAAAATCTTTTTGTTGTATGTGCTTAATACTCAACTATAAATAAATCTAATGAAATTAAAAAAAAAAAAAAAACAAATTTTTTCCAAGTCCCTAGTTTAAGTGTTTGAACGTTTTTACTTTACCCATTCTTTTGTGTTGCGGTGCAGTCAACTATGTATAGTTTCTTAATCTACCCACATAGGAAGAAAAAACTGGTGTCTAAAATACAGGCTTTGCTTAGTTTAGACACTAGTATATCAGCTAATTTATATTTATGTTAATTTACGCAACATCTTTCCAGCGTTTTATAGTTTTAATAACCCTTCTCGTCTGCACAACTCTGTATGTATAAAATGCTTACAAAACATAGGTACTAAGAATATTTTTTTTTTTTATAGATTTATAGTTTATTACTTATTAAGCTGTGTTTGTTATACTTTTTGGTTAAATAAATTATTATTATTATTCATATATATTTATTTTCTATCTTAATTTTAAATTTTTACAATATATATATATATAAAAACAATAAATATTATAAAAACTTAAAACTAGTTTGCCGCTGGTAGCGGGGCAGGGCCCAAACTACCGGTGGTTAGGGCTGCAGACTGAGGAACCTCCTGACAATACGCGCCGTGTCAAGGAGTACTGCCTTCTGTATCTGCCCCTTGATCCAGCCATCTAGCGAGAGCCTCTTGAGGTGCTGGTCGAGGCTCTTCGCAATGAGTCCGTTCGCCGTAACAACTATCGGGACAATGATTGTCGAATCGACATCCCACATGTCGGTCACCTCATGAGCCAAGTCCAGGTACTTACTTAACTTGTCCTTTTCGGCTTTCACGAGGTTTCCGTCGTGCGGGACAGCGACATCGACAATTACTGTCCGGCGTTGAGATCGGTCGATAACCACGATGTCAGGCTTATTGGCGACAATATTCCTGTCCGTAATTATAGAGCGATCCCAGTAGAGCGTGGCATGACTATTTTCGAGAACTGGTGCAGGAACGTATTGATAATATGGCACCTCGGTATCTACAAGTTGATATTGAAGAGCAAGTTGTTGGTGGATAATTCTGGCTACTTGGTTATGTCTGTGCAAATACTCTCCGTTAGCAAGATGAGAACAACCGGAAATAATATGTCTCAGTGTTTCTCCGGGACGGTGGCATGCTCGACATATGTCGACCGTACCGTCCTTGAGAATATATTTCCGGTAGTTTCTCGTCTTGATAACTTCGTCAGCTATTGCACAGACAAAACCTTCGGTTTCCCCAAAGAGGTCACCAAAGCGTAGCCAGTTTACCGAAGCGAGTGGATCTACGTCGGGCCCGGTGAGGGCTCCATAGAACCTCCCGTGCAACTCCTTGCTTTTCCATATCTCCTTGCGGTCCTCGGTGCTTAATATTATTGGTTTTTGCCAGTTCTCGACAGATAAGGAGAGTGGAGTGAAGTGTCTATCAATTGCCACAACATCCTGATGTATCCCGCACTCAATGTTAAGGAAATATTCCCTAAGGCTGCATATTTCTCGGTTATGGAGGTTCTTGGCATTCAAGAAGCCGCGACCCCCCAATTTCCGAGGAATATACAGTCTCATAACAGACGAGCGCGGGTGTAACATCCGGTATGTGGTGAGCAGTTGACGAACCCTTCTGTCCACGGCATCTAGTTCAGTCTGACTCCATCTTAGTATGCCAAAGGAGTAGGTTAGCAAGGGCATAACCCAGCTGTTGAAAGCTTGCACTTTATGGCCCCCTGACAAAATTATTATTATTATTATTATTATATTATTTCACAATACATAGATGATCTTTGTTGATAAATGAATCTTGATTAGATTATGTGAGATAAGAAATTTTATTTTTATTTTTAATTAAAGAAAACATTAATATATATATTAGGAAGATCTGGAAGAACTCTCTCTTCTCCTTTTATACTTAATTATGCTCGGACGAAGCCTTGGCGCATTGATCTAATATATTTTAATATTTAACAACAACCAAAATAATAATTTTAATAAGATCTTATATATTTTAATTACAAACACAATATTGCATTTTAATTCACATAATATGTTTTTTTATTAGTACTGCTTCATATAGGTAAAAAAAGTAGTTTTTTTTTCTTCAAATATACCTTTAGTGTGAAATGTGTTGAATCTAAAATAATCGCAAATCCACGAACGGTTCCGGAAGTGGAGCTACAATCCTTTATATAAACTAGGGGAGTGTTCGCAATGATATACTGCAGCAATAGCACCAGCGGACTTTGCATTATCAGTGTCCAGTCCAAGACGATTTGAATTTCAATACATTTGGGGATGTCTCGAGAGGGGGAATGTTTAATGTACTGATTTTAGGTTTTGTTCTGAGATATGTACAAATTCAAAGCCTTAGCTCCCACAATTCAGTTGTTTAGGTACGAGACAAACAGATCATTATCAGAGTCATATTCATATACATGTTTCTAATCTAATCTAAACTATAATACTAATGATAATAAAAATAAAAAAAAAAATTAAAATAATTGAAATAAATAATAATAAAAATGTCACATTACATGTCACATTTTCTACAACCCTTAGCTCTTGCACGGTGTCATAACAGGTTTTATAAATAACATTTTTTACATGACGTTCATTAAAGAACTTGTGTACTAAATAGGTATTCTTTATGGATATCTTGTACGACAGACGAGAGTAAGACCAAATGTTTGTTAGAGAAATTTTATCCTGAATAATAATCCTATCGATTAGTATAATAAAATAGTGAGTGTTTGTTTTTTTTAATTTTAGTTGGTTCGAGTCCCGGGCGAGCCAAGCGAGTTTTAGAAAATCTTTGAATGCAGTTTTGTTTCTTTTTAAAAATAAAGGAATGTTTCCTTTATGTAAAATGAGCTAACTTAAGGATTTAAGGTAGTTTCCCTCCAGGGCCCGACTTATCTTTCAACCCTGTATATATATCCTTCTATAACTAGAGTAAACATATACTAAGGAGTATTTATGCTGAGTTGGAGCCTATGTATGTGTTTTATATATTCTTTGTTACAAATAAAATTTATTCTATTCTATTTATTGGTTATACTATGAATAAATACAAAATATGTAAAGAGATATGGTTTGATTTTTATATGGCGTTCTTGTGTGGGTTTAATGTTTGTAATGATTTCATTACAAAGACTAAACCCACACAAGAATTATTATTAAGTATTAATTAATTAGTTAATATTAAGGTATTAACAAGTAATAATCAAATGTAAAGTTAATTTTTGTCACTTTTAAATTTATAATAAGTGCTAGTTAAAATTAAATAAAGTACTTCCTAGTAGATACTTTTCAACGTGGTTGTTTTGTGGTCAGCACTACACTCCTGGTCATGGCGTTGATTTTCTAAGTTGATTTATTTTTAAATGAACGAATACAAAAACTGACGAGCCTGTTGAATCAGACTCTTAAAATATTATCCCAATAACCATAGCATTGATTGCAGCTTAGAACCATGAATATAAGTCCGAGTGTTTACTCTGTATTTTTCGGCCAAAGATCTTATACTATAAATCTATTGGCGTTCGAAGGGGCTTAGTACGGTTCCGTTGGTTTCTTTGACAATTCCTTGTACGTATCTTCTCGCTTGACCGAAAGCTTTATCTTAGAGACTGTATAAAGCTCAATACAAAATGTATGGCGCGGACCAAGGGTTGCATTGTTTCTTTTCTGCTAGATATCTTATTTCGATGGCGGCGGTTTATATGTTAGAAAGTACGGGATGTGACGTCTCATTCCTGATAATTTGGAATCTATAAAATCTATTTGTGGGTATTGAGAATGAGAAATTGGTAAGTGATAGGGAAATTCATTAGTCTTCATTATTTTATTAGAATTTTATATTCAGATTTCAGATTAGCGAGTTATCCTGTGAAGTTCATTAACATATGTTTTTTTTGGCAATTTTGTGGGTTTTTTTCTATTTGGAAATGCGTGACAAAAATATATGATCTATAAAGACTGAATAGGTAAATTAACATCTAAGAAAAAGGGGTCGAGGACAAAGTCACGGGTAAAAGCTATTATAATATACATTTATATTATCTCATTCGTAATCATTTATTTTGACGACACGTTTGTTCTAGTGGCTAGTAACCCTAGCTGTTAACCAAACGGTAGCAGGTTCGAATCCCGCTAGGGGCTTTACCTTTGTACCTGAGTCATGGATGTTTGTATTTATAATATGTATGTATTTACAAAAAAAAGTAATCTATGTATTATATCAACTGTCTGGTATCCATAATACAAGCATTAAGTTGCTTAGTGTGGAACCAGATGGTGCTGTGTGGATTGTGAGAAGATATATTAGAAGAAGATATTTACTTACTTATTCCGTTTGCTTCCTATGAAAAAACTTGGTTAGCTTATTCGTCTAACCTCGAAGAAAAAATTATGTAATTATAAAGTTAGTATAAATTCAAAAATAAATAAAATGAGATCGTAGCAAAATATATTGAAGTCATATACATGGTCATCCATGCAATAAGCCTTTTTTATTTATTGTTTTTGGGGGACAGAATTTATGATAGTTGATTTGTATTGCATCATATCGTCCCTCTTACAATGTTTTATTGCTTATAAAATTTTGGAAAATTTGCAATTAAAAAAGCACTCATAAGGGAAAGCTGCCACTGCAGTTGTATAAGAACAACTCTAAGGTTTTTAGTCAGGTATTCCTTATAGACCATTTGTATTCCGAATTGGTAGCAAATGCAAAAGAAACAACTATTACAAAAGGCTGAAATTTAGTCCTGTGCCATAAATCATATTTTTAATGTTTTGTATTGAACTAGCGATCCGCTCCCTGCTTTGCACGGGTGAAAAAAAAATGTCAAAACTTTTTTTGTAATTCACCTATACAGGGTGGAAAAATAAGTCGGGCCCTGGAGGGAAACTACCTTAAATCTTTAAGCTAGCTCATTTTACATAAAGGAGACATTTCTTTATTTTTAAAAAGAAACAAAACTGCATTCAAAGATTCAAATGTTAGAGAAATTTTATCCTGAATAATAATCCTATCGATTAGTATAATAAAACAGCGAGTGTTTGTTTTTTTTTAATTTTAGTTGGTTCGAGTTCCGGGCGAGCCAAGGGAGTTTTAAAAAATCTTTTAATGCAGTTTTGTTTCTTTTTAAAAATAAAGGAATGTCTCCTTTATGTAAAATGAGCTAGCTTAAAAATTTAAGGTAGTTTCCCTCCAGGGCCCGACTTATTTTTCCACACTGTATATATAGGCTAGGCTTATCAGCGAGTAACATAGGCTATATTTTATAAAGTTACGCGGTCGAAGTCGCGTGCAACAGCTAGTACTATATAAAGAAGTTTTTTTATCTTCCATATTTTACATGTCTAATAAGCTGTGGCTTACATCTTGTAGAGATACATTATAATCTTTGCTTCTTAATTCTTCCAAATTAATATTAAAGAGATAATATCAGTTACAAGGCTTCATTCATTAAGAGTAACATAATATAGCCAGCTTTTATTCCTTCTATTACAAAATGAAGGCAAAATAAGAGATAACACAAGGCTTCACGGATAATAAAATAATAGGGATATGATCAACTTGGCTATATCTGAATCCTTGTCAGCTATGATTGCGGGTCTTGTCCACAATTGACTACATTAGGAATTTAGCTAAGCCGTATAAAATTAATAAAATATATTTGTAATACCTTTTTTATGATTAAGAGTACTAGGCAGGTTGAGAGCTAACTTGAAAACATATTTACTGTTTCACGGTCTTTTGTAGACTGTATAATATTTTTTGAATTTTCGAACATGTGGGGAAGTAACCCTAATGGATAAGTGGAGGAAATTTCTACTTATTCTTACCAGATAACTTAGTAAGGATATGTGGGAAGGGTGGACATTGTACTCACACTTAAAAATATATATTTTACTACCCATGAGTAGTCTTACCCATTAGTTGGGTATGACTTACACCATCAGTTATAACCTTTAGGTATTTTTGAAAAAAAAAAGAACCTTCCTCTTGTTACGTTATTTTTTTTTTCATTTTTTTTTTCTATTAGATTATTTCTTTTGAAGATAAAAAATTTGAATTTTTTTTTGAAATTTTGAAAAAAAAAACTCATTTAATTTTGTTAATAAGAAAATCTATAGTCACCTATTATGAACAAGCACCTACAAGCTAAAATATATGATGACGTCATTTCGAAATAGCCCGTAATAATGTGCCGTGTGATGGAGAATTATATTTTTTACTTCCCTCGCGGATTGAATGGATTAATCATTGAAATTGGATGATTTTTTCAACGACACAAATACTCGTATTAAAATCCTAATTTCAGAATGCTATTATTCTTTTATAATATTAATATAATATAATATTAAATCTTTACATAGTACCTATAATTTGAAACCGCTTTTCGCGGCTGCCTCTAACTTCTAATATGTAATTGACTATTATTGATAATTAATTAATTTAAATATGTGTATGTATATTTTATGTGTATATGTGTATGTATGTCTACAATATTCATATAAATGCCCTTAGACCCTGACTACCTTTCTCGTGGGAGCTAGGGTCTATCGGCATATCTGAAAACATATTTCCGTTTAGTTTTAACAAAT
The DNA here is from genome assembly GCA_936446665.2 of Synanthedon andrenaeformis. Lineage (NCBI taxonomy): Eukaryota > Metazoa > Arthropoda > Insecta > Lepidoptera > Sesiidae > Synanthedon > Synanthedon andrenaeformis. Next base: position 14,107,878 of record OW387781.2, on the reverse strand, counting down.
AAATATTGTTTTGCAAGCGCTGCAAATTACAGTGGCGAAGCCTATCAGAAACGAGAGAAAAAAAAAAACACGCAACGAATTTTGATGTGGTTTTCACCATTAGCTAGATAAATTTATACGGATATTTAAGAGGCACTACTTAAATTAATTAATATTATCAAGTGTAATTTAATATAGAATAAATATTTTTTGATACAAGTATTTTATACTACAAGTTGCATTGAAAACTATGTTACATCATAATATATTAAAGAACATCTCATTTAAATTATTCACTAAGAACTCGCCCCCGGCTTCGCATGGACACTTTTCCAATTTTTATCTTCAAAAGAATCTTCCTCTTGTTTTAAGGTTTTTTTTTTCATTTTTATTTATATTAGATTAAATTACATTTACATGTATATTTAAAAAAAATTAAATATATTTAAAAAAATATTAAAAGGTATTAGAAAGAAAGATAATGTAAACTGTTCAAGTTAACTGTCTAATTTTTCCTACCTGTATTTCGATTTAAAAAGTCCGAAACAATTTACACGACCATGAATAATGAATGATCTTATCCGTAAATAAACCGGAGAATGCTTTTAGATCACTTAAAAATTCTTTCAAAATTAAAATTAACTTTTACCGAGTTTTATTTGAGGTTTTTATACTTTTGAACAATTCATTTTTGACGTTCCATTTTTGGAGAAATTCTCAATTTACGTGAGATGCTCAAAATTACCATCGGATTATTGTGTAGCATATCTTTAATTAGAAAAAATCAGAAATATATGTTTATACAACATTTTAAACAAATTTTAACAAAATTTTAAAACTTATTTTACATAAACTTTATAACTAAGTACAATAATTAAATCACAATATTAATATGAAAAATTATAAACTACTGAATTATTAATTAAAAAAATATACTGCTTATATCTTCTAATATATAAAATTCACGTGTCGCGGTGTTTGTTGCCAAACTCCTCCGAAACGGCTGGACCGATTTTGATGAAATTTTGTGTACTTATCGGGTAGGTCTGAGAATCGGCCAACATCTATTTTCCATACCTCTAAGTGATATTTTTTTGTATGGCAAAACAACGTTTGCCGGGTCAGCTAGTTATATTATAAATGCGAAATATTGTGAGCATGGATGGATTATAAAAATAGTAGAACAGTTTGGACATGTTCCATTAAAATTATTCAAATCCAATCTGTTATACTGTGCAGTAGAACTAGTTGGAATTTTTTTATCCAAACAGTTCTATCGTAGACCGTAACCCGATGGATACAGGTTTGTTACTCTTTCAGTTTAAAAATACTTGACGGATTTGGATGAAATTTGGCGCACAAATAGTTTATTACTTGCTGGATTAACATAAAGGGTAAGTACTTTTTATCCTGAATATATATATTATATAATTAGATTAAAACATATGAGTCATATAGTTGCAAAGGCAGCAACATCACTTTTTTACAAAAAAACGGCAATATAGTTAAACATTTTTGTTAAAATTTGCAAAAATTGCAAGTTAAAAAAAAAGGATGTTTCTGTCTTTGCAACTATATGACTCATATGTCAGTTATATTATTTCGCCATTACATAAGAGTACCTATTTTGTACGCAAATAAATTAATTGTTAATAAGGTTGAAAATGTCTGTTACTAAATGAATCAATACGTAACAATATTTCATTTGATCTGGCGATTCATTGAATCCCATAATCGTGCAATCATCAAATCAACGGTTCCATCATTGGATCGTGCGTAGCCCAATTGTGCCTACCGACGCCGCTCAACCTGGTTACGCAGTTCTTTGACTGTAGTAATGAATCTAAACTAAATCTCTTAGTAAATTATTTATGAAATTAAAAGCAAATCTCTATCACTTAATTAAAACACTTATTTATTTTTATTATTTACTAGCTGTTGCACGCTACGTCGCCTGTGTAACTAAATATATCATATGTTACTCGCTGAGGTGAAATAGGTGAAAGAATTTTCAAAATTGGTCCAGTCGTTTTTGAGTTTATTCATTACAAACATACATTACAAATCTTATATTATTATATCTTTGTAATATTAGTATAGATTAAACATTTATTAAACAAGAGTAGAAAATTACAAGAGTCTAACTAAACTCTCCTTTTAAGTTTATACCTGAATTAGGAGAAGTCCGCAATTACATTCTTGACATAATAATAACTAATACAAACCACAAAAGTTAACAAAATAGTACAAGATAAAATAAAACAAAATCAGAAATCCAAAAGTAAATGACGTGAAACCGTGAGGGAAACATGGTTCTGCAAAACATAGATGCCTTTTCGCCAGTCCAAAAAAACCTTTGCAAAAGTTCAAAAGAGCTATAAGTAGCAAGTTTTCAAATTTTTCAACAGATTTTAAGTGGCGGACAAGTTCCATAGATGAAAAGTCTCCTGAAGGACATAAAGGGTTGCAGAGTGACCAGTCAAACGCGCAGGAAGTGAAGAGGGAATAGGATGAAGTTAGTCAATGAAATAAGAAAATACATTCTGTTATTATACCTTTTATTCTAACACTAAAAAGAAACAGTACAAGATTTTTAAGGTAGATTGATGGCAAAACTTTAAGGTAGACTGACGGTTACTTGACAAACATCTTTGAAGTCAAGTGAATATAGACGGAAGTGAATATCCGCGGAAGGCTGTTGAAGGATTCCTATAAACTCTAGCAATGCCATAGGAGTTGCAAGTGTGCTTTTGGACAAAGAGATAAGGAATAGGTCCTGGCATCCCCTAATTACTCACCCTACACATATTATGGGGGTCTTTTGTGCGCAGTTTACAAATGATTACAACATAGTATCGTAGATACAATACTGTATCCTCTCAGCACTGTGCGGTAGCGCTCAATATGTAAATTGCCCAACCGAACGGAGGCCTAACTGGCTATTGTATAGGTGGGGAATGACCTGGGATATCTGTATAAACGGCTTAGGGCAGCCACGTGTCCGAACATACAACGTGCTATAACGGGTTTATAAGTTACTCATATAATGTATTTATGATTACATTGTGTGGTCTAAAGGAAAGGGGCAGTGTCTGCGCTGTACATCAGTTGAAAAATTTATTCAATGTTTTCTTATATTATTGTGTAATCTATGAATCAAAATGAAATACTAGCTGGCCTGTGGGTGCCTGCGGTTAAACCCTCGGTTTAATTTAAAAGAATTTTTCTCTCTCAGTAATATTCGGTCAAAGCACAGATCCACAGTGCCAAGCAACGCCTGCGTCCTTCCTGACTTTTTTTCTTTTGTTTGGTTCCTAAGGGCCTCAATATTACTTTAATGAATTAAGATAAGTTTTGTCTGCTGCAAAGGCTAGAAGTATATTATTTAAAATAATTTCTTATTATATGGCCCTATATATGTTCGCGATGATCTCAAAAACTACTGAACAAATTTTTATGCAGTTTTCACTAATGAAACGGGCGTTAAACGAGGAAGGTTCTTATCTATATTACTAATACTATAAAGGTCTTTTATTGAGCGAGTGCTTGATGGTCTGCACCTTGCTCCGAAATGACCTGGTCCTCTCCACTGAGCAATACCACACACACTCATACACACACACACACACACACACACACACACACACACACACACACACACACACACACACACACACACACACACACACACACACACACACACACACACACACACACACACACTAACACACACACACACACACACACACAGCGCGCATAACTTGTGAAATGTTTATCTAATTTTAGATACTTGTATATGTGTGTATATATTTTGATACAGTTTTATAAATACTTCAATTTTTTTTGTGTACCTACTTATAAATTTTAATATGTCTAACCTTGTAATAGGCTATATAAAAATTTAATTATTTTTTTAAATATACTTGTGAAATGTTACATGCTGTAAGGTTAGCTACTAAATAAATAAAAAAAAAAAAATAAAAAAAGAGAGAAGATTTGTATTTTCTTTCACATATAGAAAGCTATATTATCAGCAAGTAACACAGGCTACGCGTTTTATAAACGTTTTATAACATTTTATAAAGTTACGCGGTTAAATTCGCGTGCAACAGCTAGTATTTTATAATTTGCAGAAAAAATGCACCCGTGCAAAGCCGAGAGTGGGTCGCTAGTATGAAATAATAAATCTTCTCTGTAGTATAAGTTTAATTTCCTGAGAAATTAAGCCTATATATTTCTTGATAATAATTGTGAACAGTTAATTATCGGTATTAATTTATGGAGTGGTACAAGTGCAGAGATAACGCTTGTTCGTCCCGTAGCGGCTGTTAGTGGCGATTAATGAGATTAATTATAGTGTACGCACGCAATCATTGCCACACGCCTGGGAAGTGCTCGCTGGCGTAATTCTACTCCCAAGAGTATAAACAATACGTGCCAGATTTGGAGAATTGCTCCATATTTGAATCCAAAATCCAATCCAAAATTATCTACTTATTTAAAGTGATATTATATATTAGTAAGCCTCTGTGGTAGCAATAATCACCCCCTTATAGAAGACCACCCTTATAGAAGCACGTGTGTTGTGTTTCGTTGAGTAAGTAGGTAAAGTATGCCGAAGCCTATTTCCCTATCTAATCCCAATCACTTATCCTCAATCCTACTATGGCATCTGTGGCGTTACTTGTGCTATAATAGGCAAAGGTAGCCATCTAGTATCAAGTGGAACGTCAGCTTGTCTGTAGACTTTAATATAAAAAGGATCTATCTTAGAGATGAAATAGGAAATTGAGATACAGAATTTACATTTTACCAATCCAGTTCTTGTATCTGAATCACAAGCTATTAATTACTGCAATAAGTATACGAATCAGTGCACAATAATAAAAATAAAAATATAGTATGCGGAAACAATGACGCCATTGGGCTAATGAAACTATTCGAGCCCTGTTTAATGGAATGCGACGCCTACATTTACGGTTACCTACAATCGCATACAGACAATACGATACGGTATTGCATTTATAACATTTAAATAAAAATGTATAAATTTTTACCTAACGGATCACGAAAAATGAAATAGTATAAAGAAAGTAAAAAAAAAAATTATTTTATATTCATATATTTATTTATACTAGCTGTATAAACAGTTACTAGAACTTATAGAATATCAAAAAGATAAAAAGCTCATTCATTTATTACCTTTAAAAGATATTTCTACCGAAAAGAGTCGTTAAGAAATCCTTCATTAACAAAAATCATGTTATTAAACTAATAAGTATTCAATGTAAAGATAACAAAAACAATTCATTTGTACTTATTTTTGCAACGAGATTTGCAGTTTGCTACACTAAATTATAAAAAAATTACAATTTTTTGTCATGATAAAGTACTTGTAAATTCAATGCAATAGATAGCAAGGCTGGTGTTATATATTGTAAAAAAAAAGAAATAGAATTATAATTTCCTACATTTGTGATAAAATAAGAATTTTATAGTGCAAGATTTATCAATTTTAATTCAACGTGAGAAACTAAAAAAAAACTACAAAAAAAAACAGTTTGTACTAGGGTAGTAGGCGCGTTTTGAGATAAAAGTCAGTTATATATTTGTAGTTAAACATTCATAAGAACCAACAATCAAAATTGAATTAGATTCAATTCGGTATAAAGTAATTTCACATAGTGAGCAATTTACAAAACGATCCAAACCACACCGTACAGTCAATCACAAAGAAAACTCGACAAACGCTACGCCGTAGCAGCATTACCCTCTACGCCGTAGCAGCTTCTGTGCCAGCGAGTAGCACATTTCGTAGACCCTTCAATTTGCTATGTAAATGTGCCTTTTGTACGTCGGTCCGTCCACGTTACTGCCACTACAAATTTGTCCGGCTCTGTTGATATTTTGTGAGCAATTTTGCACAGCATTTGTCTCTGTGGATCGCCATGGCTATCGGTTAGGTGACTTTTGATTAGTATTTGCATTCGGCGAAACGTTACAATCTCTTTCTCTATATCAATTACATAAAGTATGTAATAGGCTTATTAAGTTCTATTTATTACTATATATAACTTAGTTTTCTGTTAGCATTCTTCTTTTATCTTTTAGCAGTGATCTATATTTTCATTCTATCGATTTTATACATTTTCCTACATAATTTTATGAAATTCAGAAGATATCCTGATTAGTTAATTTGAAGTAGACGACTATCGTCATTGGCCTAGGACTACAAGAAATACTATGGAGGTGCGCCATTCAAGTGTGATACCGATCCTGGTAGCATAAAAGATAGATAACTGATCAAGGTAAGGGTAGGGTTATTGAAGATTTAAGGCTTGAAATTAGTGTCACATTACCGAATAATAATCTTTATTGGAGCTTGCCTTATAAATTGATTATTATTTTGTCGCATTTGTAGTAACAATACTTTTTTTATAAAATATGGTTTTTATAAACTTAAAAGTAATGCTATAACTTATTTAGTACCATCTACTGGTTGAGCTTTAGTCGGAGTCTTTTTGAATGTTCGAAACGAATTTGTTTAATAAATAGTTGCCTTTGTTTCTTAATCTTTATCTTTCTGTAGAGAGAAATACACATTTAAAAAGCTATAAAAACTTATTTTAGTGAAATTTAATGTTTTTTTTTCAGTTTAAAAACAATTATTAAAACATAAAATTTACAAAACATGACAGTAGAAGAAAGGCACTAGAAAGCTCATGTTTTAATTCTTTTGTAACAAGAATAAAACAAGACTAAATTCATTCCCCAAAAACGTTAATGATTCAGTGTTACCCCTCAGTTGTTGAATGTCTGATTTTTAAGTGCATAGATGTTTCAAAAATTACTATGCACCCTTTCCTGGTTCTCCCTACAGTTTTAATGCACAAACTTTGACAAGATCATTAGTATACGGAGCCCTCCGTTCGCAGATACATTTTCTATTTTAAATGTATATACATTTTGTAGTGATATAAATTTTAATAAGATATCACTTCCCGCTGTGAGCATTTGGCGAAAGAAAATTGATGGGAGGAATGAAAGAGCAGTTATATTGTGGTAATACTTATATTACAATATAAGCGCACGATATAACCATTAGATAATACGTTTGAGTTAGTAGAGGGTTATTTGATATTATAAGATACTAGTTGTTGCACACGACTTCGTCCGCATAACTTTATAAAATATAGCCTATGTTACTTGTTAATAATTTAGCTTATATAGGTGAAAGGAATTTCAAAATCGATCCAGTAGTTTTTTAATTTATTCATTACAAACATACAAACTTCTCTCTTTATAATATTACTAGTGGCCCGTTGTCGGCTTCAAAATAAAAACTATCCTATCTTTTAAGTTGGACTAAGTTACAAAGTTTGATCAAAATCGGTTCAGTAGTTCATCACGGAGGAACATGTGACACGTAATTTTTATGTATTAAGATATTAGTAAAGATATAGATAGATTTTACATAAATATACATTCCAATAGATACATAATGCAGGTGGATATATTTATGTATACCTTTCGATTTGCCAGTTAAAACCAAAAATAACATATTAGTTATGAAATGGAAGCGGTTAAATGAAATCCAGGTGATTCCGGCAGCAGTAACACAATCTGTTCCGCGTCACAGGTTAGCTTATCTGCAGGCAGTCAGATAACAGTTAAATTTTACAACATCGGCAACGGAATACAGCGGACGACTTGACGCTTGAATTTTAAGTAGATGTTTGTCGTTTGATGTCTATCACACGATAACTATGCCTGTTCGTAGGTACCGTGATATTTTTAAACCGCTTTTTTATTCATGTTATTTTCTTCTTTAACTTTTCTTCGCTAAGCTATTTTAAGTCGTTAAACCCTTTTCATATTATAATGCCATTAAATAAAAAAGTTTTCATTTCAGTCTGCTAAAATATCTGCACATTTGCTTTTTGAATAAATAAAAAATGAAAATTTGATATTACTTAAAGGATTAAAATAAATTGCCGATTTTTTTTTATTTTATCATAAACATAAACTACGTAAGATTTCTATTTTACGATTTCTAACTTGCCTGAATGTTGCCATTTGCGAGTGTCAACTTGAATAACAAGTCGAAAATTAATATGTATGTAATATTTTTTTCTTACTCTTTTACGTTAACATCGTCGATGGCGATTAATATAAAACCGATGAATGTCATTTAAAACTGTCGTAGGCCATTATCATTACAGCACAGCGCTGGCGGTTATCTGTTTGAAATTGAATCGTTCTCGTAATGAAACGGGTTCGATTTCCAACGACATTGGCGTACTGCGATACCAATTTGACCGGAGATTGCGGAAGTAAAGCAAGACGAGTTTTTTATACAAAAAAATCTTGGCGCAGTCACGAAGGCAATCGGTTAATTGATACGAGAATTTAGTCATTTCGAAAATACATTCGAAGATACTTTTCGAAGTGTGTTGTGGGTGGTAAAATTATAAGTTGTCAATAGTTTCCCCGGGTTTCCCAACAGTTAGTTGTGCTATCTAGTTAAATGATCGAGAACTAATTTGCGAATACATGTAATGCTTCGTTAACTTGTGGTTAATGAACGGACAAATTCACCCTAAAGTATGAATATTCGCCTTTGGAACCCATTACCGAGGTAAAAATGTTTGTAATGTTGTTTCAAAGAAAAAGCATTATTTCTGTGCCATATTTAATTCAAATCCATACAACGGTTTAGTCATGACTGAGAAACAAATATCTTAAGCAACTTTACTTTGAATTACAACCCCTTTTTTTTTAATAAAAAAAAATATATATCTAATTTTCACTAAAATTATAAATATCAAAGCTTGTGACTTGGTGACAAAACAAAAACCAAAAATATAGTGTTTGTTATTGTTCAATCTTAACCTATAATAAAAATGTTGTTGATTTATATACGCGTCAAAAACTCTATAATTTCTGCACCGATTTTAATTCAGTTTTCACTAAAAGAATGGGGAATAAACGGGTTATATACATATAAAAATTGTACCCCGGGCGAAGCCGGGAGCGGGTCGCTAGTTAATGTATAAAAACATACAGACTAACTAAACTCTTATATTTTTATGCGACTATGGAAACATGACTCTTTAACTTTTTAAATTATTATGTATGAGAGTATTTATATAAGAGAAAGAATATTTTAAAGAGGTTATAATAAGTTTACGACACGTTTGATCTAGTGGTTAGTAAGCCTAGCTGTTAACCAAACGGTCGCGGGTTCGAATCCCGCTAGAGGCAAATGTTTATGTGTAACATTTTACCTTTGTACCTGAGTCATGGATGTTTGTATTTATAATATGTGTGTATTTACAAAAAATAATAATCTATGTAGTATATCAACTGTCTGGTATCCATAATACAAGCCTGTAGTTGCTTAATTTGGAACTAGATGATGCTGTGTGGAATGTGTTAAGATATAGATATTAAGTTTAGAAACTATTGAACATGAGTTTCATTAGCTTATTAGCGTTTTTTTTTTCTTAGATGAGTATATGTTCAGTTGTCTTGTACGGACGGATGTCTACAGATTATATCCAAATAAGCGAGACGATTAGAAAGGGACGCCGCGGCATTGCCACGTAGTACACACGCAACTAGTTAGTGAGCGAATGTAGTACAGTAGACGGTTGCAAGTTGAGGAAATCGCTGCCCACCTGCGGGACGAAGTTGTCTCCGCAATTTAATTAGTTATGGTAATAGAGCCCGTCGTTTCGGGCGCAGCCGGCGTTTCACTCGCCAAATTGTTTTCCCTGGTTAGTTTCTCCTGTTTCACTATTATTCAGGTGTTTTATTGCAAATGGTGTCTAATTGCAAGTATGAAGACTACACAACTCGTTGAATCCTTCTTAGCGTGCTAAACAGAATACACAGCGTGTTATCTGTTGTTATTTATGAGAACTTCTTTTAATTCGGTTTTGTATTACCTACATTTTATTTTTTTATTATAAATATAAAAGTTTTTGATTCTATTAAAATAAAAGTGATAAATATTAAAATCAGATTTATATTGACATTAATTTATTTTGAAGATTTCATTTTTTCATATAACCTATTAATTAAAACTTATAACCCGCTCTTTAATTAATTTTTTTATAGGACCAGTCGCGCTTATTATTTTAAATTTATAGTCAGCATATTCCGAATCCTTCTGTGGTCGGCAGAGGGCACTTGCAGCACCTGTGGCGTTGCTTGTGTTATTGGCGACGGGAGCCACCTTAGGGTGTTAAGGTCGGTCGGCATTTAAAAAAAATACATTATGATATTTAAAAAAAATGTTCAGGAAAATATGTATGAATATAACCTAAATATAATCGATAACGAAATATTTTTATTTTAGTCCCCTCAATCAGCTTTCTACATTAAAAAACTATTAATTCTTTTTAGATAAATTTGTCTATAAACTTAGTCGCAAATAAGGCCCAGTAAGTCACCGTCGAGAACGACATTACAAAATATAAAACGGTATACAAACTGGCCGCATGAGTGCAACATCTAAACTCGTGTTTACAAAAATCGCCCTGGGACGCCGCGGACTCCGACAATTTGTTATGCAAATGCGGTTTGTTCACACGTATGTACACAGCTTTATTCGCTTCATAGCATACAATTTACTGCACTTAAAATGCATGCATTTATCTATCTACCGAGGTCCTACGCCTATGAGTAAAAAAAACTTGTAGAAATTGCTTTTTCGCAGTCATACACTGAGCAGCCCACCTGGCAGCTGTAACTAATAACAATTTCTTTTCAGAAGTCCACTGTGAAATATAGCACGTGTGCTATTATGTTTCGGTGAGGAAGTGAGGATAGGCCCATACATTTCCTATAACGCCTCCACTACTCTAATCTCTTACTATAGTTATAGGCGATCTTTTTATTTATACTGTACTTGTACTTACCGTCAAGAGAGCTGTCAAGTGTTTTATTTTTCTAGATAGCTCAGCCAAATGTGATTCTTAGTAGGTATATGCCAGGTGGAATCTGCTAAAAATCGCTCATAATTGGGTGTTATTATAGATTTTTGTTGAAATCACTCCCAAAAGTTACATGAAATAATAATTTCACTATGCGTTCGCATGAACGTGAACGTTTGTTATTAACAAGCAGTAACCGCGATATATTACTATTTCATTACAGCGCCAATAATTAAAAAAAAAACTCTACAAATTTCAGCAATGCTGCATTAAATCTTGACGTCATAGGCTAAACGGTTCCCATTTCCGTTAGTAGATGGGGCAGCGCCTAAATTCCATTCTGCACAAGAATACAGCGATGCACAGCGCAATGGTTAGTATCTGAGTGCAATCCATGTACAATCATGCTTTTGTTCGGTCATTGTGTTGAAAATTCGAATTTCTGTACTATGGCTGCCCTTCCGGAATTGGTCACCACAAAATACAGTAGACTTACTCTGTATAGAATTAATTATTTTCTATGAAGACTATGAAGGAGTTCCTATAGTATCAGACTTTAATGGGAAATATAAGATCACGACACAATAGTTTTAAATAGTAAAATTTAAAAAAAAAACAGATTTTTTTTGCCAGGCTTTCTGACATTCTGCTTGACTGCTTGGGTGGCCGCCGTCGTCATCAAGACAAGCAATGTTACAGGTTCTGCAAGTGCATTGCCGACATGTAGGATTCTCTGGTAGCCCTTAATCACACACCGAAGCAGAACAGTACACATGTTGTTATTTGACTGCGACCTTCAGTATTTCGTGTAAGCGGGTGGTTACTGCCGATAGACAGATTTTTACACTGTTAAAATTGTATATCAAGAGTTGAAGTTATATTGAGCCTTTTTTTACTGACGTCAAATGCGTATAAGTTTACATGTGCGTACGTACGTAGGTTCAAAAAGTGTTATTTAAAAAATACCTCCGCTTTATAAGACATAATATGTAGCTTCAACCGTTGATGCATAGGAGGTAAATATTATAGAACCGTCCATGTGTTTAATATTGTAGAAAAGCTTTAGCGAAATCACTTTGTAGTTTCGATTCATTTTCTTTGTCCGCCGACGCAGAAGGCAATAAAGGGTGTTTCATACGAATCTAGTCGTAGGCCTAGAGCGTTGATTGGTCGCTCGATCCACCTCTGGAATGTAATATTCCGACAAAGAAATACAGACGTCTTTGATACGGTCTCATTCAGAACTTCGGAATTAGTTGATTGGAACCTTCTCAAAACTCTATCTATAACTATTTAAGTTTAAGACATTTTGTTGACATTTTTACCAATTACGTTGAATGTAAATATTAATAAGTCCATTTTATAACTTTAAATAAAATATGTTATGACACAATTATTTTGAGCACTAGTTATTTATTCTTTATTATATAGAAACAAATTATATTTACCACCATTTAGAAATAAATATTATATAAGGAATGACTGGCAACAAACCTCATAGTTGAAATTTTAACATCAATTTGCGAGCAGCAACCTCTTCAGTAAAATAATCACTATACGAATAATATGGCTGAGGTACCTATATGTAATTTCTGTTTCGCTACTCTATTAAACTTGTATAATGGTAGGGCGTGAAATTTTTTGACATACAGATTCCTTCACAATTATAGATTTTGAGGATTAGAAATATTTAAGCAATAATTATTTTGACATTAATAAACATTTACTTATTATTATACATTTTTATAATATTATTTATAACTAGCTTTTTCCGATTATACCTACTTAATTTTTGTATGTATCTGTAAGCAATCTTAGATCATGTCCTGTTATTAGTTACACGAAATTAAGAGGTTGTATATGGTATACACGTCGACGTATGCAGTAGACCATTTTCGTAGCACTGATAGCTAAGCGACGCAGATACTACGCAGGACAGCGTAGCACGAAGCGTAGCACGAAACGTAGCACGAAGCGTAGCACGAAGCGTAGCACTACCATATTTATATATCCTAGTAACTAATCTCTAGTGAAACAGTCCACATACTGAAACACAAAACTTACATGAGTCTATTCGCAAAAAAAGTGATGGATATTCACAATCTCTATAAAAACATAAGGGTTAGAAGCTTTACGACTACATCTCATTAAGTCTTAATCTCGATATGACTAGATCGCTTCGAGACTAAATAGCTGTCCGATCATATAATGCATACGTCCTGTTATCAAATTGACTAAGGGCCAGTTTTATAAACGACATACCTTTTTCTCGTTCGTTACAGTGCTAGTAACCAAACGGTTAACGGTCTGTCAATAACGGTTACTGACGGTGGTTCTATAAAAGAAATTAAACATTCGGTAGCTGCCCGTAAAAATACGCCGAAGTTTATGAATATTGTCGATGGTTTCGTTGTAGTCTGTCAAGAACTGTCAAGTGTCGCGTCACAAACACATTTATTTACATAAATAACAAAATAAACGATACGTAAGATAAACCGACCTTATCATAGTCAGTAAAGAGGCAGTAAACGCTAGCTGTCAAATTATACTGTTGACTAACGAACAGTTGTTTATAATACACTATATTATACTATTAGATCTTTTTTTCGTCTATTTGATATAAAATTTAACTACCGGATCGTTATAAAACTGGCCCTAAATCGATGTGACATACATACGTTTCCAAAATAAAAGTAAAAGCCACACACCACAAACAGTTTTCATGGCTTTACTAATTCAAAATTTTTATCATAACTTTTAGCATCAGTAGTATAGATCATGATAGTAGATTTTCCAATCTTCCTAAAAATGAACTTCCAAACGGAAAATGCGTTTAAATCTTTTAACAATAAATAAATAAATGAAAATCGATGAGAATTATATTCTTGGCCATTAGCTTAGAGCGATAGGAACATTTTTACGGAGTGAATTTTCCTTCATTTTAGGAGTTAGTTCCTTTATTTAAGGCCTGTTCTTTTTGTTTCTTGGCGTAAGGGATTTTCGAGACAATTCTGTTATATCTAACCCATCATTCTTACTTACGACACCGTGTGTTGCTTGTATCATTATGCGACGGTAGTATAGCCACATGACATCACAAAGACTGTCAGCCTATCTGAGGCAGTAACAGCTTTAACGTAGTGAAAGATTTCGTTTACCATTACTATGAATCAAAAGTCTGCATTTCTCGAACGCGGCTCGCAGATTGGAATTCGTTTCACATACGTGCAATAGTTGGGGCCGTCTGCTCTGCCTACATCTATTCTAGACCTAGGATATCAGTCGTTATAGTGTCTGATAGCCGCGCTCAGTGCCACACGGACGCCGACTCACGAAGCACGCGGTCAATACGCGAAAATACTCTTCACGAGTTTTAAAAAACTTCGCAAATTCAAATAAAAAACTTTTCACTCACAACAAACAATATTTACGCGCGTTCAGCCCTCCCGCACGAACAGTGTATTTTCAAATTTAGATATTACTAAGTCTCCTTTTTCAAACTTTTCCTATCTAACCAGTAGTAATTATGACGTATTTATAAAAACATTTTAATAACTTTTTCGTAGCAACGTAGATTTTGTGTCGTATTAAATAAATTGTTAATATAAAAATTAAGTTCTTACAGAAGCTAACTCATACGGTTGTGATAAGTATTTGAGCTGTTATAAACGCATCATTAGTCATTAGTCGCGAGTGTACGTAGTAGCTAGTTGTAGGATTGTATTTGTATTAGTCATCGGTGTTAAATTACTGTATTTTATAGACTAAATACTAAATTGACTTTGTATTTTATATATGTAAACTTTCTCGTGTGAAATCTAAAGAAGTAACTCTCGTATCAGCCGCTTGTGTGACATTCAATTTCAGGTGAGTTTATGAATTTATCAGTTTTTTAAAACAAATTTGAAATCAAGTTACCTATTTACTATCAATTTTTTTGAATAGTAAATAGGTACTTTAAAATTGATAATTAAACAGTAAGTTTAAATTAAATCTAGATTTACAATGAAAAATAATATTGAAATAAAAAAAAAGGTATGAATTTTTTTTCCAAAATACATTTGTAAAAAAAAACTTCTCTTAAAGTACCGCTTATCTACAAAGGTTGGAGACCATCGTGGCTATCTTAACATTGGAAGCTGCTGAGCGAAATTGGGAGCGAGTTTTCATATCATCCTGTCTATCGACCTGAACGTCTTAACTTCTAACGAACTTCTTTCTTTCTTCTAAAAAAAAAATTATTCCTTCTAAACGAGCCAACTATTTGGTTATGGTTTTTAATCCTGAAAAGAGCGATAACGAGGAAGGTTTGTGTAAATATTTGAAGAAACAAAATTGCACCCATGCGAAGCCAGAGCGGGTCGCTAGTTAAATACTGAATATAATATACAATGCCAAGGAAATGACAATCTGAAAAAAAAAAAAACCATTTCTACGCATTTTATTAGCAACATTGTTTTACTACTAGGCTCCGGTATATTTTCTTTTATAAATTATTTAAATTATAATGATACTTAGTTTATAGAGCCTGCCCTTTTTTCTATTAACTTATATTTGAATTGCTTAAGTAATTCTATAAGTTATTTTACATAATTACCATTTCAATACTATCAAAGAAATTTATGTCAAACTTGAACATTTGCGATTTTGTTGCATTAAGAGTTGATTTTATTAAGCCCAGTTCGAGGAATATGCTGCAAAATTCAGTAATTTATTCTTAAATTAATGTATTAATTAAATAGTAAACGTCTTATAAACCCTGAAATGGATTGTATATTATATAATTTGCAGAAAAATATTGCAAAAATCGGGGGCGAATCGCTACTAAATACCTAATAAGTCCGAAGGTATTATCATCTAATCTGTTAATTTGCTTGCGAGGTCTTAGTAATAACAATGTAGATAATGTATGCTAGGAAAAAATAAAATAAAATGGAATAATCTTCAACATTGACTTTTATCGCAAGCTATTTTAAATGTATAGACTCCGTTGTGAAAACTCCTAAGTAGGTACATGATAATTCTTCAATTTAAATAATACATCGTTCGTATTTGATACATTGTAACATATCCATTCCCATAAAGGATCCGAGGTTTCGACTTTATGGCTTTATTTTTAAAGTTTAATAATAAAAATCCGCCCGTCTTTGTGAGTGGACACAAATCAAGAAACGTCTGTGGTGCACTTTAGGTAGACGTTTAAGAGATATTGTTTTAATTTTCATAAATTACTCATTCATGGGAGATTTCGCTGCTGGCGGCGTTTTATTATATTTACGGTTCAAACTTGGTTACTTACTTGGCTGCAATTTTATATTGCTTTTACAAACTATGTGCGTTTAATACACGAACTGTGTCTGGGTTTAGTGGCTAACAAATTTTGTATTTACATCTATCTATATTCTATACAATAGAGAGTAAAAATCATACTTATTCTATACATATTCGACGTGTTCTATACTAATATTATAAATAGAGATTCATATCATTGAAGCTACATTATCAGCAAGTTAATTAGTTTAATGAAGACTGCAAAAGCAGTATTTCCTGTCACTTCTAATAAATCAATATTAATACTCAATACTTATTAATTCACACTGCTCCTAGTTCTTATAAAAAAATAAGTTCTTTAATATGCTAAACATATATATGAATAGGTATATCAGGTTAGTTCAATGTACAATATCTAAAGTATTTCCAAAAAACTAAATCCTAGCGAGAAGTATTTATAAAGCAAACTTCAGAAAGCTGTATTATCTAATGGATTGTCGGTACTGCGGTGAACCAACAAGCCTCCCTTATTAATACAGCCTGCAGACGTTTATTTCATATAAAAATATTTGCTCGGCTTTTAAAGTAATTACATCATTTCGTGGTACCGCGTATAAACTGCGGCCTTGTTACGTCGAATTTTAGCTATAAGGATTTCGCTTCGCATTGCTAACCGATGAGTTTGTTGAATTGTGTTTATTTCAATAAATTATTTTCACTCAATCTTTGGTAGAATCATTTCCCTTAATCTACATAATGTAAATTGTACATTGAGTTAGATTAGCACATTGAAAACTTTAAAAAAATCCAGAAATAAAAAAAAATCGCCATCACTCTCTTAACGGAAGTGAAGCCTGTCTGCAACTCTTTCATTAAGACTGCATTTAAACAAGTAATTTCAAACCCACTACAAATATTTAAGCTGTTGTAGCGCTAAATGAATTGGATACTTACAAAGATATAGTGTTACGTACGGTTATATGCTTTAAATTGTAATAAGGGAGATCTCAGCTGAATGAAGTTTTAACGTAATTTTTTACTCGTCTCCTCATTTTTGTCTGCTCGTACATTGTCGAGTGACGGGGACACTGTACACAAAATAGATAGTAGGAAGATTTCAGAAGCTTTGTATCAGCCTATACATATAGTATATGTGCCACTATTGGGCTTAAGATTTATTCCTCAAAGTGAGGTGATTCGGGCATATTCAGCAAATAAATTATTTCAAATTTGAATTTGAGATCATCATGCTAGACCACTGCGGATTGAAGTGACCTTAGACCAAGGGTGCTCAACCCCAGGCCCGCGGGCCACACTATGGCCCGCGAATGAATTTTAAAAGGCCCGCGCAGGAAAGTTTTGAAATACGCACCAAATCGAAAAATTAAATCTCTTTTCAATTAATTTGGCTACAGAAAATATTGACCTTTTCCCCACACTAAAACATCTGAAAGAGGAGCTCAATAGTGCTACTGTTAATTATTCTAAATACCAATCTAAAATTAGATGCTTATCACAGTCGTTTGAGAGGAGATTACAAGACTTTGAAAGCAAAAAACAAAATGTACAAATTTTTATAAAACCTTTCATAATAAGTTTGGCTGAAATAGTTAGTTATTCTGCCAATATTCAGTTGGAACTCGTTGAACTGCAAAATAATGATACTTTAAAAAACCTTTTTGCCAACAAATTGTCGTCGAAAGTACAAAATTCTTCAGAAGATTTTGCAGATTTCTGGAAATTGGTACCAAAATTCCAGCAATAACTGACCTGGCGTTACAGTTTCTAAGTAGTTTTGGATCAACATATGTCTGTGAAAAGGTTTTTTCAGACCTTAATTATGTAAAAAATAAATACCGCACATCCTTAACTGAGCAACATATTTGAGACTTGTTGTTACTATCAAAATCGGGTTTGTCGCCTAACATAAGTAAATTACGATGGCAGAAATCACATTGATTGTAACAACGATTTACCCTAGAATTAGAATGCCCTAGATTTAGATTTGAGAAGATTCATACTTTGTTTCTTTATTTAGCATAAGACACTGTTTGTTTGTATACCTAATAAACAATAATTTAATTATATTGGGTTTTTATTGCGCATGTTCTGAGAGTAACTGAAATAGGAATTGTCAATGGCCCGTCGTGAACGTCTGAATCCACCGTTTGGCCCGACTGTTAAAAAGGTTGAGCAGCCTTGCCTTAGACCAATTCAAAGCTTATTATAGCGTCTAGAATACCAAGCTTTTCTCAAGAAATTTTCTTTTTGATTCGGACTCAAAGCCCACAGGGATCCAAATCTACGAATATATCTACCAAGTGTCTAAACTGATTATTACCGATCAACAAGTTTCGTGGCAGAAATAGTGAGACTTTTTTCAAAATAGTTTTATTAATTAAATACTACTAATATTTTTTTATCGCAATAATCTCATCTATGATCCAAACTAATATAAAACCACGGAGCTATCACTTTTTATTACATGAAAAAATAAGTTTTTGAATAACTTTAAGTAATTTTGACCGTGAGCAGCCCACATCTATATTTCAGAAGAATACTATTCCGTGAATGAGGCCTATTTCCCTATCCCTTCATAATTCCTTATCTTACAGCTAACTAATTTCGATAGTGAACTTGCAGCACCTATGGATGGCGTTGCCAGTATTATTAGGCAACGATAACAACTTTAAAACTAGAAGAAGAAAAAAAGGTTCGTTACTAGCGCTGACTTTGCTAGGCATCTATCTTCTGAACAACATAAGCCTGGTTAAGGTTCTGTACAAGCATCTTAATCACTTGACAAATGAGCAATAAAGAACAAATTTTCAGGATATTTCAAATTTTCAATTTTCAAAACAAATTTTCAATCCGGGTTCAAAAGCTAGAAAAGCTAGTAGCATGGAAACTTGGCTTCATAAAGTAGTTTAAAATAGCTTGTAAGGAAAAAGCTGTACACAATCTGTAAAAGCGTGTGTTGATTTTGAAATCCGATAACTTAAATTAAAATACTTTTCTACCTCAACATATAAATTCATTTTCTACTGTTCTAAATTTGCTGTGGTAAAAATGTGGCTGTATACAATGCAATGAGAACACTCTAAAACAGCGTTACAATTAAATAAAGTCCCGTCGACATCTAAAGTTTGTACATGTTCCATGTTTTACAATGTCGTTGATTAAAAAAATAAGTCCAATAACTGGATTTAGTGATCGTTGAATTGCGGAAATATAATATAAGCCATTGTACCCACATAATTAAGAAATCATTCAAACCGACTAGTATAGCCTATGCTTTATTAAATATTTATAAACGACATTATTCTAAAGTTTCTGTCTTGTGTTTATGTGTGAAAGAAATGACAAAATATTAATATGTCTCTCAATTTTTCGTATTTATAATATTAGTTAGTAGCTTTTGCTCACGACATCGTCTGCATATCTTTATAAATTATAGCCTATAATATTATTCTGAACTATATTACTATAGATATATAGTTTCACCGGTAGTTTTTGCACAAAAGAGTAAAAAATATCTATCATCACAAACTTTTGTGTTTATTTAATATATAATTGGTGTTTAGATGATAATAATAGAGCAGATACTAGAATTGGCTCTGAAATCTCTTACTTACACACCGAATCCAACTAGGAAAGTTTAAATATTTTCTAGATAAGTAAGTTGATAGACAATTTATAGCATTCCAGGACATGGCTGTTCACATGACTGAACGTCCAATTTTACGATTACCTATGTGCTAAATAATACGAGTGTCAAAGTAGATAATATACATAATTATGATACGATTGTTTGTAAGAACGATTATTGTTATATGCATCACTAGTCAAATAGTTAATTTGTCGGAATAAACTAGTGTATTAATTATTACAAAGTGAAAATGTTGAACGATCGAGTGTCAGAATGTATAAAATTCATCACGACATCATACACCTAGTTGTTGCCTCGAAAATTACTTGACGTATTCTGTCAGAGGAATACAATACAATAATATCTATATCAGTCTTCTCATTTGAACTATAATTTTGGTTACTACTGAGAATTTCCAAGCCATATTACTGCTATGAAGAGACCGTTAGCTTAATAATTATAATGATGATCGCAAGTGTTACAGTTTATATGATTGCAATAGTGAACACGCTGCCAAAAAGGCGTTCAAGTTCCATGAACGCCAGCAATAAACAGCGTTGTATGTAATTGCGAAACCGAACTGTCTAGAAACGTAGATGTTAATTAAAACAATAAATTAAATAGGCGCCGGCTGGTGGACTATGAATTTGTCAAGTGGCGATACACAGGTCTGCTGGTAAGGTATCATTTATGCAGTGGTCGGTAACTATTTCTAACAGGGGTGCTAGCTTTGAAACAATTATTGTCTTATTTGGGCCACAAGACGAGCGTTTAATTTTATTTTATTAACTAGCTGACGCGACAGTCTTTGCCTTGTCAAGTTCATATAAAAATATCATCCAAATTTCGGACTTTTTTCATGGATTTTCCAAAAAACAAACTTTCGTACAAACCTTATCTTGACAAACACAACAAAAAAACCGGTCATACCTTTCTTAAGTGATGCCTCATCATATATGGCAATTGACTTTATTTACATAGATTCATATATATATTTTAAAGACGAGTCCATTTTTTTTACTATACCGTGCTATGCTATATTGTATATTAATTATCCTTTGCTTAGACAATTTATTGTCTCGCATTTAAGTGTTCGAAAAATTGCGACTTTATTTAATAAAAAAGTGTTTGCACGGGTGTTGCAAAAATATACAAAACACATAAAACATTCTGTAACTAACTAGTGTTAAGACAATTTATAATATTTTAGTATTATGTTATTGGTTCTATCAACAAGGCTAACATTTTGAATAAATATACTTGTTACAATGACACCATGCAAGCCACATTTTGATATTTTCAATTATATATAAAAAAAAAAACAGAGAAACTGTAATTTTATACATTAAATGTGATTTCCTAAAAAGAAATCACAAAAAAATAAAATCCAAGCTAAAATTATCTATGTCATCTTTGGAATGAAATAAATTAAAATAAAATTATATACTTAATATTTCCTACAAGTGATCCCTCACAGATCGTAGTAGGTATACGTAACACCAAACCAAAGAGTTTTTATTTCTTTAAAACTAAGTCTTCGATAATTTTGCTTAAAAAAATCAGCGATTCTATCAGCAACCTTTACAGAATTGCTTCCACTTAAATATATAATATTTGTAAACGATATGTTATTGTTAAAATGGGCATGAAATATGACATGTCTAATGGCCCAACACTTTGCTGCCTGCGACAGACCCTAAGACACTAGTGGCTTCTGTCGTGACAATAACGTACAAAAACTAATTTGAACCAAAGGGTCTACAATACATAAATTTTCTCACTTCGCATACTGTCAGAAAGTCGTGCTAACTATTTAATGTTAATTCATTACTGACTGTAACTAATTGTCTGAAACGGTTATTGTATTCGTATAAATAATAAAAGGTTTATATATTTTTATTTAAACTATTATGTAAAGAAAATGCCATTACTTGAAATAATAGTCGGTAACTCAAAATGCATAAACTGTAGCAATGTATCAATCAAGACACGATTGTTGTAATTAATCAGTTAATCCGTGCATCGGCAGATCAATCCCTATTGATGTATGTAGACGATTCAATAGATTCTCCAATCAAACGCCTCTAACTAGAAGTAATGTTGACGTATAACGTTACTAATGACGTCGCCCTAATTGCACGTTCAAACTTATGACTCGATACCTAGTTCTCTTTTCAAAACATGTCTCTACATATCAAAATTATTACTCAATTTTTGACTTGATAGTTTCTTCACATAACAATGTTCTTCACATAATGATGTTTTTACCATAATTTATATAAGAAAAAATAAGAATAACAGATAAAACATGTGAAGAAATAAACAAACTATTAGTAAAGTGATTTGTATGATATCTGACTGATTATTTAACATCACATCGCCAGTATTATATTTATTAACAAACCGTTTTAGAACTTGTGAAGCGATCTGCTTCGGTACTATCTGTCTGTTACCTTTTCACGCTTTAACTACTCAACCGAAACTTAACTACAACTATAACTAGAACTTAACTTTAACTATTTTTCATACACGTTTTCAGGGATTCCAAAAAAGAGATAGGAAAGCGTAGGGAATCCAGAAAAAAAGTACTGTTCCCGTAGGATTTATATTGCCTATAATATTTTTTTATTTTTCAATGCAGACAAACTCGCGAGCACCAGCTAGTATTTAATAATTTTTCTCATAATCTTTTTTCTACATTATACAAATGTGATGTTTTAAAAACATTTTACATTATAAATATTGCAAACCGTTCACAATCTAACACTTATAATCTATCCGGACAATTTAACACTTATAAGAATATAATATAATAACATTTCAAAGAAGATTTGGAAATTTTTGCCTAATCAAATACAACTTTATTGAGTTTGTTGTTGTATTTTAACATTAAATGTCATTAATTATAAAATATATTATAAAATTAATTCAAGTAAATTCCTCGTGTTTAACAAAGAACTAAATCAAGTATCGGTGAAGGTTTCGTACTAGGTAGTTATTCGGTAATAGAACACCTGACCCGCCTTCCCGTTCCCGCCACATATCGTTGGAGACCTCTATAAATCGCGATCCAAAGAAAACAGTTAAATTGAATGGGCGAACAGATATATATTGTGGAAAAAATAGTTCACATAAATAAAACCGATAGCCGAAATAGTTTGGAACTGTTCCTTTTATGTTAGCCTTAGTGTGGCGAGAAAACTCCGTTGTTCGAATAAAGTGCGTTTTTCATTCGATTAGATTAATCGTGGGAGAGTACTGAAGTTAGCTGCGAAGTTGACTTCAGTCATATAATTGGGATTAAAAATGACGAGCATATCGTAATACTATGGTTTTTTCTCATTATTTATAGGGCTGTCTTACTAATATAATTTACTTGTCTTCCATCATCATTACCCCCCCATTAACCCATCCCTTCCTTCTTTATCCCCTTAACCTTTATTCTTTTATGGTCTGCATTGCAATTGCAGTACAGTGGCGTTGCTTGTTTTATGGGCGACGGTAGCCACCTACCATCAAGTGGACCCTCAGCCTGTCTGTCGACTTTGATATTAAAAAAAAAACATAATTATAGGGTTCTGGCATATTTTAAGCCTTTTTCAATCAATCACCGAAGCAGAATAGCACTCATGCTGTTTCATGGTGGCCTTCTACAATTATTATAAATGCAGCCCCAATGTTCGACCACTATTGGAATGTTATTAAGTGAATGTATTTTTTTTAAAATAAATAAATAAAAAGCTAACCTTATGTATTCCTAAAATTTGATAACTTTAAATAAATCCAGATGCACAAAAAAGAACAAACAAATTTTAAAAATCAGTCAATATTTGTCTGTCTCAAAAAACGGCTTAACCGATTTTAATGCAGTTTTACTTATGTTTTGTAGCAAGATTCCCGTAACATTAAGTGTTTATTTCATTCCAATCGGTTCACAAACAAAATATTTTCTTTGAGCGTATCATAAATGTAGGTATATATCCAACGAGCTCGAACATACCAACATAATTATGCCAATTTTTTTTATTGTAATTAAATTTTGGAAGTAGATAATACAATAGATATGTAGCTACAGTATCAAACCCCACAATGTGCTATCACTATGGAAACTTTAAAGACGAATTGCATTCCAACTATTTCATTCATTCACCACACGTATGAAGTCTAAGACGCAGCTAGTGTTAACCTATAATTTAATGATATTAATGTATGTTGTATGATTCTGTAAGCCGAACCACCCAGTGGCCCACCCCAGCCGTGTCCTACGTATGCAAATTGCTCGTTATCACCTCCAATTAATCATTCACCATGCTAATATGGCACTGTATGAAAGTGATTACATATAAATTGTGGCCATATTTTATTCATGATCGTAAGAGCGATCAACAATCTCTGACCTACATTGACGCAAGTATTCTATAATGTACAATCAAAATTCCATTAGATTATTTGTGACTAACTTTTGCCCGCAACTTCGTATCACCTTTATTTAGTGTTAAATTTTTTATTTTATTTTTAAATGAGGATCACTTATCGCTTTTTTTCTTTATGAAAGTAAAGTACTTGCATTATGTCCTTTTCAGTATCCCTGACAATGTATTTGCGAATTTTTATGATGATCACTTGTGAGTAGTTAAGATGTAAAATATTAATAGAGGTAGAATACCAGTGCAAATAAAAATATTTATAAAACAGAAATATAAAAAATATTTTAAAAAATCTATTGCAATATAAATTTTTCAATTTCGTTCATGTAAAAATACCAATTGAATTCCTATGTTAAATATTGTTTGCCATAATATTGATGAAATAGAAATCTCATTAAGCACTCTCGTTAATTTTTTTTTAGAGATATGGCATATTAGAACAAACAACCGTGTCACTAATTAAGAAAGAAAGAAAGAAACTCCCGTACAAATAGCATACAATGAACCGACCCGGCGTACCCACCTGATTTTGATAGGTATAATGAATGTATCGGATACCTACCGTTTATGTAAAGTTTATATTTTGTTTTCTTTATTTGACTTGGTATGTAAGAAAAAAAAATCGAAACACGTGATTGAAATGCCGAGCTAGACAATTCCGAAGGCACGCTCTATTCTTAAGCGGTGCCATATCTCCAGCGGGAGCGCGCGCATTTCTGAAGATCTGTGACAACTGCCCATCTCGTCGTCTCCGTGCTCCTCGGCTGAGGAATTTATAACTGCCGACGATAAGACGCCTTCGCCGCCGCAAAGACCAATGCGACGAGGACAACCACCGCTGCGGGAACGCTTGGGGTCTACGAGGCAATCCGCCTCGCGCCATAGTGAAGTGCGCCCCGCATGCGATTGACTCAGGCGAATGAATGACAACTGCATGCAGGCCTAAAATTAAAATAAAATTTAATAATAATTAAAAAATAATTAAAAAATACTCACATAAAAATACAAGAGCAAATAATGAAAGTTATGAAATTGTCATCTGTTAAAATATCTACACTTTTATATAAAACAAAATATAAATGAGTTATTACGTATCTCAACATATAAATATTATCGTTGTTCAAAGTTTCCACATGCCATAAATTAATGTCTATCGTAGCCCCAATGCATAAATAACAAAATAATTGCTGTTCTATGACATACGACTTATACGCACAAATTTTAGGGAAGCGCCGAACGGCACATTTGTTTTAACATCAACATTACAGCTATGTTGTATAATGAACTTTTCATTTCATTATTTAGTACTGGGTATTGTTAACAAATATTATCTACTCTGGTTATCAATTTTCCAATTTTTACATTTCAATACATTTCCAATTTCTTTAATATGCTTGTTTTGTACAGGTTTTTTAATTTTTTTATGGAATAATCAGAATTATCGGTAATATTCAATAATTATTATGACCTGTCAGTTTCCATCTTCAACCCATTATTATAACAGACCAACAATAACACTATAACAAATATTATAAAAATCGAAATATTTGTTTAAAAAATTATAAAAAAATCGACAATTGTATCTAAGCAGTTCTAGCCAGCTAGAAGTGTTAATTTTAGGATATTTTAGTGTGTATTTTATCAATCACAATACGTTGTCACGATTACTGTCTAAAAATCAGTTGTTAACTATTTCGTCTGGTTTCGCTGCATATAATAACTATTGAAATTGTCGAACTTATACTTGTAATAACAAATTTATTTTGTTTTCAGGTAAGTCAGCTGACACCAGGTAATGTTCGTCCAGTGAATGTAAAATGGTAAAGTTTTTACAAACTTTAATATTGCCTCGTTGTTGAGGAACGCGGGCGCGGGCGGTGTCTGGGCACATTAAATTGCCCCAGACTCGAACCTACGACCGGTTGTTACCAACTTTTGCTGCGTCGCACACTGTGAAATTATTTTATTGTTATCACGGGGATTCTCTAGACTAGTCCGTATTCTTATTTTCTGATTTACATAGTTAATATTTCTACAATTAATCCAATGGCTCATACTCTGCAGTAGAACTACTTGGACTTTTTTTGTCCAATTTGTTTTATCGCAGAACAAATAGTTTGACTAATGCTTACATATAAATATATAAATAAATATTTGAAATTTTTATTTGATTGGATCGTCAAAACAAAAGTGTTACTCATGTAGGGCTATACATTTTTAATAACCTACAATATTTCTACGATTAGTCCAATGTGTCATACTCTGTTGTAGAATTACTTGGACTTTTTTTGTTCAATTTGTACTATCGCAGAACAAATAGTTGGACTAACGCTTACATATAAATAAATATTTGAAATTTTTATTTGATTGGATTGTCAAAACAAAAGTGTTACTCATGTAGGGCTATACATTTTTAATAATCTGCAGAACAGAAAAAGTTAAAATTTTGCCATCCTTAACCAGAATTAATTATGTAATTATTAAAGTTCAGTCCAGATACAAATTGCAAAGTTCAGTCGCGGTAAAATTTGACGGGCGCCTTTTGAAACATAAATTGTTAACTTAAATATTGTTCAGAGTGCAGTATTTAAGTATAATAAATACTGAGTCACCATTTTTCGATGACAATGCAAATGGAAAATATTCTAAACCGCTGTAGCGCTATCTCTTTACTCTCACTCGGGTTTTAACCGACTCTACTGGACATAATTTATATCTTCGGTGCACATTTACACAATGCGCTATTTTACTATTGCAGCACAAAGTGATTTAAACTCTATTTTTGAGACAAAAAGTCCATTTTGTGGAGCGATATTTTTTGGGTTAAACCGCGCTCGAATTGCGCGTTTCGAGTGTATGCATTTTATAGTTTAGCTGCATCGAAATGAATCAAGACGGCGGAGAATGCGACAAATCGCTTAATGCCTTATTTATTTCATTTGTTTAAATAATTTCTCTTCAAGATTTTATTTACTGTCAACATTGGTTAATAATAGTTTTTTACCATTCGTTACCTACCCGCTTTTTGGAACATGAACAATGTCTTTCTCTAAATTCTTGGAATATATTTTTGACAAATTTCAGTGTATTTTGACAACTTTCATCTGAAACTTTACATAAGAGTTAAGTGATTTATAAATAGGACTATATGAATTGGAGCAAGCTATAATGTGATTCTTAGAACTATATATTTAAATGATTTACACTTAAACAATGACTCAATGTCAATGATATAATTGTATAAACTGAATTGTCCTTTCTTAGGTTGCACTCTATGTTCCTAAACGCTATAAAAAAAATTAACTCACTAAAAAAATAGCTGAAATCTTGAGGTTTTTAAGTTACACGAAAGAGTGTTTTCATTAACACGTGTCTGCAAGATCCACTCTTGGCCTCTTCAGGGTTTTCTTGCGACGGTATTTTTTTCGACGTCTCGGTTATGTTTACCTACGTAGGACTTAAACTGAAAATTTAATAGACGACTCATTAAAATTACAGACTTACATTATTACATATTTAAAGCCAACCCCTTTGACCAGGTTGGTCAATAGTCGCGTTGGTTTTTTTCTTTTTTTTTGTGTAAAACTACTAACCAAAAGGTTACACTGGTAAATAAATCTACAAATACTCAATATTGTACAAATAGAAATACAATTAAAATAGATAATTTTATTTAGTGTACAATCTATACTACTAATATTATAAAGAGAGAAGTTTTGTATATTTTGTATGTTTGTAATGAATGAATACAAAAACTACTGAACTGATTTTAAACTTTTCTTCATCTGTAGAAAGCCATGTTATCAGCGAGTAACATAGGCTATATTTTATGAGAGCGAAGTGGCGTGCAACAGCTAGTTAGGTATATTTTTATTCTACAGTTTAAAATTTTATTTAATACCTTTATGTAACGGACCATATACATACTGGTCCGCGAATTGTCTAACGAAATGATAGATAAACAACAAACATGATACGGACGTTCGCATGTTAATCACCCGCGAGTTGTCTAAAAACTCGTTTTATAAGCTCAACTTAGACTGTAAAGAAAAAACTATTATTATCTGCCTATTTCAATAGACAAACGATAACAAACAAAATTATTTCCCCATCCACAAGTTTCGTTACGAGCTCCGCAGCTTGAAGGCATTAATGTCACAGTTAAGCATCTTACAGTTACTTTCCTTAAACCTACAAATACGAAGGACTCACAGTAAACTTAAAAAACCGTAAGTACACTGTCTAAATTTGATTAAATATACTGAATCAATCTAAAAGTTTGTTGTGTTCTAGATATTTTAGAAGCACTTAATTAATAGTGCTAATTACTTACTTAACTTAATTACTAACTTACTACTACTACATTTAGTTACTACACGTAGTTACTAAATGTCTACCGCAGAACATATAGCTTATGTTACCCATTTTGCTTATGTTACACCATGAGCATCATATTCCTTATGTATGTGTATTAATTTATTTATCTTACTAATGTTATAAATGCCAAAATTTGTGAGTAAGATATATTAGGATCAGCGGCGGCCCTAGGGCGGTGCGAGCGGTGCGACAGCACCGAGCGCCGTCATTGGGGGGGGGGGCGAAAACGCCCGACCACCACCGATCAACTATCGATCGTGTGCGTGAATCGTGTGGCGACGACAACGCAGGTAGAGGCGTTCGACTATGTGTCAAGAAAGACTATCAGATCTTGCAATTTTATCCATTGAAAATGATATTGCTCAAGGCTTAAATTATTCAGATTTAATAAAAAAATTTGCAAGCGCAAAAGCACGAAAAGTGGCGTTCTAGTATTTTTTTTTTATTAAATTCGCAATTTTAATTAAATAAATGTAGTTAAACACATTGATTTTTGTTATTATTTCTCAATTGTATTACCAGGTAAACTTACAGTGCTTATTCTTCTTTTTTAAAAAAGCGCTTAAAAACTGCTGTCCCCACCTTTATCTCCAAAAGTATGACACAAAGGTAGATTAAAGGAAATTTATCAGTTCTGCATTCTGTTAGATAGTAGAGAACACACATTGCCCGACTATGGACTCGCACTTGGCAGTTTTTTTTTGTTAGGGGACGGGAGGGGCGCCATCTTGATATCTCGCACCACCTAAAAATTTAGCTAGGGCCTCGTCTGATTAGGATTGGGATTTTTTGTAAATTTTTTGTAACAAAGTGTTAATCAGACTACTGAAATACTTAGTTTAAAGTTAGACAAATAAAAAAAATCTGTAACAGATTTTTCTTAATAATTCTGTTCGCTTAATCAAGCTAATACTTACTGCAAGTAAATTGTGAACGGATATGCTTACCTTAAACTTAAACGTTTACCTACTGTCTATTATTACAACTGTGGAAACGCCGCGCTAGCGTAATCCCAACAATTTGTTAGGAGAGTCGTTAACGGTATAACTTAAAGGCCTATTTAAACTAGCTCACTGGTTAAGAGTTCCAGAAGAAAACTTTTATAGTAGCGCAGACATTTCCTTTTTTTCATCTAGCTTATTTTAATAGATATTTGTCTTAATTTATATATATATATATTTTTAATCTATTGAATAGATATTATATCCTTAAGTGTTCTCGATCCTTAATAATTATTTGTCAAATAGTGCAAACTAATTAATTTTAACTAGCGATCTGCTCAAGGTTTTGTGTATTTTTTCAGTATATTTTAATTTTATATATATTCTGAAAATTATATACACGAACTTTCTACGTTTATCGTTCTCTCCATTAGTGAAAACCGTATCAAAATCTGTTGGATGGTGTAGAAAAAGCTAGCTGGGAAATAAACACAGACGGACAGCAATTGTATTTTAAAATATATATAGATATACTCATAGAATGCATAAAGATTAAAGATTTTATTTTTCAATTCTGTAATTCTTATATTTCACCATGATTTTTTGGTAAACTAGGTACACGCTCCCGGCTCCGCCCGGGTTCAAAATAAAAACTATCCTATCTTTTAAGTTTTTACAAATTACACATAATTACGAACTTTTATCACAATCGGTTCAGTAGTTTAGGAGTTCATCGGCGACAAACATGGGACACGAAATTTTTATGTATATAGAGATATTCGGTATATAAAATAAACATTTCAAAACATTAAAAGAAACTGTAATTTTATAGATTGAGATGTTTTCATGCAGTGCGTATTTTGGTTACAAATAAGTTTTTGGATTTATTAAAAACCTTTTCAGATGTAATGCGCATTGGGGTTTATAATGATTTATTACCTTGCGTTTTTGTCGTCTAATATATGCGTGTAATGTAACACCGGGTACACTCGCGTACAAATGAGAAATGATCAAATTGATAGCGGCTTCCCAAAATGCGTAACCAGAATGTGATACGTATACCATACATGTACCACGTCAAAAGTGTAATTTCATTTATTTTAGACCGGTTGGTGATAATGTAATTTTAAGGGTACATTAATAATATGTAATAATTATAACAGGTTATGGATTAAAAAATAAAATAGTTAAAAATATAAATATTCTTTCTTGCATAGAACCAAATTTCAGTACTTATTTATTTCTTTTGCATTTACCACCATTTACCATTTATTTGCATTACAATATAAATTCTATATATGAATTCTATGAACTTGAGAGAAACTTCATAGTTGCTCTTTTTAACATCTACATCAACATAACATCGACTTACTCAATCAACGAAACACAACATCATATATTTATGCTGTTATTTCACTGTGGTCTTATATAAGGGAATGGTTACTGCCGCCAGACGGCATTCCCAAATGACAGCCTGTCATTTGGACAGCCTGCCACTACTTGCCAGACTCAGATCAGAATTAATTTTGAAAAGTTCATTTCCTGCCAGGAATCGAACCTGGGACCCCTGAGTCAGAGTGTTATAGCAAGCACCTTAACTTAAAATTGAATTGAAGGTGAACACCATCAAAACCTGAAAATCGAAATCAACTGCTACAGATGAAATTTTTCTCGCTTAGTTTATGACTACAAAACGTAGTTTGCGTTACCTCTGCCAAAAACTTAAGTGTTCTTCCTTCATTTTTTTTTTTTTCATCAGTTTCTTGCTAAAACATATATTAATATTTACTGGTACATAAGGAAAATAATAAACCTCAACTTATATGTATACATTGGAATTAATAAGAGCTCGCCGCTAGTTAAGTGGAGGCCTAGTCGTAAAGGTAAACGATCCCAAAACATTTGTAAGGGAAATTTTATGGTCGCCAACCACTACCCGACAATGATATAAGCACATACTATCTTGGGCATAAATGTGCAGCCCTTTTAGCCTAAAACATGTTGCAAATATATTACATTATATACATAGTCGAATCTTGTTTCATGAAGGATTTGTTAATGGCAAAATAAAAGTGACTGAAAGATAGTATCATGAAATACTTACTCAATAGAGATCACCTCATTATCATCATTATTTGTCTGTAGGCCTGTCCCTTATTTTTTCAATAGGACCAGTTAGAAGCAGCCTGGAACCTGGACCGTGGTCTGGCAATATAATATTATCATATAATTATGTACAACATTTTTAATTTATTAATTTGAAATAATTACACATCATGTGTTATTTTTTAAGTATGACTATTTTGTTATAGTTTAAAAGATTTATTTTACTTGAACTAATTGAAAAATAAAAAACTTTAACTTTATTTAAACTTTTACGGAAAATTAACAAATTAGCAAAATGGAATATTTTATTCAATTAGTTCAGCTGGTATGTCATGTTTTGGGTGGATATCCTATCCTTCGCTTACTAGTCCGTGGTCTCCACTCTATAACCTTCTAGCCCTAGCGATCACCTAATGAATATTCTCAGTCATTCGTAGTTATAGTGACAGTGGCTAACCATTCTGAGATTTTGATATTTTTAATAGCTTTTCACGGAACATTTCTCAAAAAGAAATTCATTTATAACCCAAAAAATCCACATACTTACCTATTTAGTCATAATGCCCTGCAGTATATTTCATACTGCAGGGCATACTACATTCGAGAGTAATTAAATAGACATTCTGTCTGGTAGCATAAGACGACATACTAGCTTAGGACATAAATAAAGACCACCATGATATAATAACTTGCTTGCAGCGGCTAACTGTTATATTCCGGTGATGAGTGAGTAAAAGATGCCAGGGCTGAATTCTCTGCTGCCTTTTATTATTATTCTTCATTTAATCAAGGTCCGCAGCACAATTTGCATCCCCTTTACATGCTTATGGTCAAATGAACCACCTAATAAAGTCAATTGGACCCTCAGCTTGCTTACACATAACATTTTAAATTTAATAATTTGAGCAACATAAGTAAAGTTTAAAAATGTTCAATGTAACACTGATATTCTCATACACTTATGCCTAACCAACTGAAAGTAATACAAGTCTCTCAAACAGTGTCCGGAGTGGCCGCGAAATTAACAGTTTATGGCACCATAAAAAATTTATGGCCAACAATTTGCACCCAACAAAACCAACGGGAATTCTGCTTAGATTAGTTCTACTTGTAGACCGTAAGTGCCGCTTTACGGTTGTTACACACTTACGAGTACTGACCCTAGTTCATGACTGTGCCTGCATTCAACCCTTTTAACATAAACACAGGTAGTCATTAAATAAAGAAAGATTTATTCATTAGTTTAGGTAACATTATTGAAAGAAAGCCTTCAGACATCTGAAGTTCTGCCAATTCACAGGAGCTTGCTTCAAATAGACTATGAATTAGCAAGAATATCAAATAAATATTATATAAAAGTATCAAGGTTATTTTATCGCTGTTTATAACCGAAGTGGAATTATGGAAAATCTGAAGTTTTACACAGTTTTATAAAATGAGCCTTTCTCGTTTAAAGCTCTTTGAACTAGTGAAAACCGAAATCAAAATCTGTTGCATAGTATAAAAGGCAGCCAGGTACTTTTTTAAAACTATTTAGTACAATTAATACACAATAGATTAAAAAAAAAAGACTAGAGACTGAGATAGATTGAGACAGAAGAGAGTGAAAGCTTGTGGCCATTTTTTTACACAATAACACTTGAACGTAAAAATATGTTGAACGATTTTTGATAAAACTTAACATAGTTAGCCTGTATCTTTGTTTAACGAACCTATGGTTGGTGTTCCGGAAATGCATTCCCGTGAAATAACAGTTTGAAATTAAAGTTGTTTTAAGAACACTATATATTTCTAAAAATTTGTAGTTGATGGTGCAAAATGAAATGCGGAAAACTGCTAAGTGATTAAACTTCGCATGAGTGATTTCTTTTTAGATAAAGAGATGAGACTATTTTGTTTCATTCTTTAACCCAAAACGTTTTCTCTATTAGTAAAAGTAATCCGACGTTATTAGGCTCGAAAGTGTGTTGTGATTTCTTTGAATTTGTGCGCTGAAAATGTTGCGCGGTAATCCGGCCAATTTCCAGAGGCACTCGCCTGCTCTCATAAGCGCGTCAGTGGCGATAAAATCTCTTGTAAATAACGTGTCAACTCCGTATACGTAAACAGTGTGTGTGCCAATTGAATATATTGAGATCGTAAACGCTGGGACCGCCTGCTATAGAACGTAAATTTCCGCGTCACAATTATATCATGTACTTAGTCATTCCTACGGAAGTCTCTTCGTATTTTGTCACAAACAATAATTAATTGCTTCCCAATTTTTTAGTAATTAAATATAATCAAACAAAAAAAAAAATTAAACAAAAAATAGGTCGAAACTTTTATTTAGAAGTCGTCAGAATAATCATAGTAACTTTCTTTCTTCAACATTTCTTGTTATTGTAGCATCACATAATTCTTAGAATTTCTGATTGCTTTGTGTATAATTCGTTTTTATTATATCTGATTCAGCTTCCTTGTCAAATCATTATCTTATCTTATCATTATCTTAGTAATTCATCTCCTCTGTATTAAATTTGCATGCTTGCTATCACTCGGTTTTGTAACATTGTTTGTTTTGTCATTTATTTATGATTTTTATTATGACTCAATGTAACACTATATCACTGTAAATAAATAATTCTAAGAGAATATCGAATTCTTCCCGGAGTTTATATCCCGGTTCAGCAAGAGTAAGAATACCAAAATCCTACCTATTAGGAGTTTTTCCACAGCTTATCACTGGTTATTCTTTATCGTCATAATTAATAATTATTAATTACTTGTAATAATTTTAAATTACTATATAAATAAGTTTATTGATTACTTATTTAAAACTAACTAATACAATGTACTTATGTATCTCTAGTGTAGATTACAAAACAGATTCGTCAGGGATTAAAAATTCATTCATTATCAACAATTT
Source organism: Synanthedon andrenaeformis (assembly GCA_936446665.2). Classification (NCBI taxonomy): domain Eukaryota; kingdom Metazoa; phylum Arthropoda; class Insecta; order Lepidoptera; family Sesiidae; genus Synanthedon; species Synanthedon andrenaeformis. Next base: position 14,073,280 of record OW387781.2, on the reverse strand, counting down.
ATTCACTTATAAAAGATAGAAACAGCAGAGAACTCCTTGCCTAACTATAAACACCTTTTGATAAGAAAAAAGATAAAGCAAAATAAATTTATATTTATTGTAATAAAAAACAAACCAGAGTATCGGTTATATAAAGTTTCATATTAATGTAAAGTTACATATTAGGTCGAATACAGAGCCATCCCGGCAAGCACCCGGGACCGTTTATTAGCGCAAGTAATAAGAAAACTTGAGACGAATCTTTGCAAATTTGCATTTTATCAGCCAAAGAACACAACTTACTCCGAGGGTAAATCACATTCATGAGGTAACCAAGATAATAAACTAAATATATTTAGGAACGGGATATTTGTTTTTGACCAGTATGAACTTATAAACTTCAAATAATGTTTGTTAATTTAATTAATGTCTATTTCAATTTTGTAATAAGAACATTATTATATTTTTAAACGAATACATTTTAGTGTAAATATATGTTTTCCCTTGTCCCGATTTTAAGTTTCTTTTTAATAAAGCAATGTCAGAAATTCATTTCATTTATCTTCTGATTTTGTTTAGAAGTGATGTAATATTATTAAAAAAAGGTGATTAATTAATGTATGATAAAAATCTTATATTGTTACTATTAAAAAATTTACTTTAATCATACTCGTATTTAAACAAAATACGAGTATGAGAACCTTATTAGCGAGCATAAGCAATAAAAAAAAATCCTTAATTCGATATAGTTATATTTTAATAAAAACAATGAGTATTAGAGCGGTTTAATAATGATTAAAAAGGGAAAATGTGTTGTGGTTACTTACCGTATAAACCGTCCTTGCGTTTACCTACAGCGGCGCTTTCTTATGATAACAATTTTCCTTTTTTTCCCTTCAGAATTCTTTATATTATTATGGTGACAACTAGAGAGGCCGCTGCGATTGGCCCGTCGCTAGTTAAACCAATTCTAAGTTGAGACAATTTTAGTGGAGAATTATTCTATATTTCGCGTTAGAACGAAATTGTGAAAATGAAATTGCCAACTAGGTTTTTGTTGGGAAATTGCAGTTTCTCTTGGCTTTCGCCTGTTTACCATAATACATGTGGCTGCTATTTTCTATTGCTGTCTTGCAAAGTTAAAACAATTACTTTTATGACATTTTTATTAAACTTTTATAGAACCGCAAAACTGCACTTCAATTAATGTAACATAAAATTAATATTTTTATTAAATGACATACTAGTAACTGTTGCTGTTGTGTTTCTGTTAGTGAATAATGGATACCAGAGACCGTTCCTCTATCCCCTTCTTATCTATGATTCTCTAACTTATTAAGGTTGGCAGCTCACTTGTGTCCTCTATAACGTTATTTGTAATAATATGCGATGATATCCACCTTAAGTGAACTACTATTAAAAAATAATATTTAAATGCTTTCACAATAAACAATTAGTACCTACATTTGGTCCTTTTATTTTTTATTTAAATTATAAAGTGTTTTAACGTTAAAGTTACAGAACTAAAACAAAATTAATAGACAAAATTAAAAGGACAAAGGACGAAGGATAGCCTTAATAGAATTGGTCATGGAGACTATACTGACTGAGAATTCTTCACATTTTAAGAGGTACTCCTCTTGAAATCTGATTAGATCTTTTTATTCTGATAATACTCAAATATTAAGAAATTGACGTTTATCACTCCATTATTATTTTCTAACAGTCAACTATTATTATTTTCTCTCTTACTTCAAAGTTGGCACTTAAATAACATCTCATTAAGAGTTTAACAAAATAGTATGTTAGTAGTGGAAGGGCAAACTGCTTTTTTGCAGTCATTTCAGCAGCCCATCTGGCGGCAGTAACCACCCCCTTACAAAAGACCACCGTAAAATAACATTTTTATGTAAAATAACGTAAGACAATGAGTGGTTACTAGGTTAAAAATCTATTACATAGCTTTTTCTCTGTGTGTCCTTTCATATATATGATTCTTAGATGTTTATTTATTTTTAAGTTTCGTCGCTTATTTGTAAAGTTGTTTCTGGGTTCTATACGTCAAAATTTGAGTGTTAATTTGTCTGCAAAAAGTCCAAAGAAATGTTGAAATTAAGAACTTATTAATTATAAATATGCGACATTTATTTACTTACAAGTACAAGTTAGCGTCGCTGTAGCCGAGTTTACACCACGAAGCTCTCAAAGTGGGTATAAGCCGTGGGACGAGTGGGGTTGTAGAGCGGGGCGGGAGGGATGTTCCGCTCCAGTTATCGCGAGAAAACTTTCACCCAATCCGATTTACCTGAGTTAATTACGTTTTCTACTATTTAGGCTTATTTTACTCACGCAGAGAATTGGTTGTTGCCTCATTAAATCCCTTTAACTTTATCGGCCGTATTAAATATCACCAATTTCAATAACTAAAATCACCACTTAACTAAATATAGGTATTTAATGAAATATACATATGGGTTCTCAAGTATTGACAATTTGTAGTAATTTAATAATCAGCTAAATTTAACTTCATGATTTTTTAGTTTTTTTTTATTCGAAAAAAGTCTCGAAACATATATTCAGTAAATACAATAGCAAATTCAGCATATATTATTAATAACAGGTACATGACATTACTACATAACAGTTTATTGTCTGTTTGTCCGCTAACTTCCTCTTAACCACCCAAAACATTTAGATACGGTTTTCATAGCTTCAATTAAGCCATAGCTAATTTTATGAGTTCTTGTTAGATTTTTTGGGCCTCGTTACAAATAGACTTAGGTCACAGATAAAATAAGAGTTACTATCTTAGGTCCTTGAGGTACGGGAACGTTTCCGCGGAATCTTTAAATACTTTGGCTACATAAAAATATAAAAGCCACGCAGCAATCGGGTTTCAAAAAGAACATCTTAAGAAAAATTACACATTAGACGATAATAAATATTTTAGTAGCCAATTCTTAACGGTTGGACTTAACCCTTTCAAATTTGTGTGAGAAATATCAGAAGTTGTAGGATCTTAGCATACAGCTTAGGGGTCGATTAGACCTTCAGAGACGTGTCAATTATCGAATGTTACGAATTCATTACCGGCATATATTGGAAATAAATAAAACAGATAATTATAAAGCAGGCATTGCAAACTTTTATGCCTATTGATTGTTCATCCAGTTCATCATCTTCTTATGTATTGCAAAGGTCTTTACACGCCTTGACGAAGTCGACGACGAGCCCTTTATATTCCGCTCGACCTATAGGTATATTATATTACTTATTTCAGATATAAATAACAACAATTTTAGTAGTAGCCTTATTGTCTGATAGAACGAAATAAAAATTGGGACTCAGAAAAAAAGAAATAAAAGTAATGATTGGATGTAAGTACATAAGGTGCAAATTATATACTGTAATATAGTATAGTAAAGCATAATATATTCCTGACTTTCCGGGAGATGAGTTTATAATGAGTACAATCCAACCATTAAGGCGCCACAACACAATATATGCCTCCCTTACTCGTAAAATATAGTTAGGAAGCTTCCTTGTAAAATATGGGCTGGTAAAATTAAATGCAACATCGCATTGCGAACTGGCTCTACGCATGATGGCAGCTGGAAAAATATTTTGTGCTTTTGAAAATTGTTATAGAAAATATTCGCTATATTGTTATAGAAAATCTGTTAGGGTCGGTTTATAGGCTCTATACATGATACTGAAACTAAATTGACGATTTTTAGAATTTTTTTCTGTATGTATGTGTATCGTATGTATGTATGTATGTATGTATGTATGTATGTATGTATGTATGTATGTATGTATGTATGTATGTATTTTCGCTCCATAACTCTGAAACGAATTAACTGATTTTCATGAAACTTGGTAGATAAACATTTGGACATACGGGACACGGGATAGGTTACTTTTTCGTTTTCAACGCAGACAAATTTGTTTTTATTATCTGTAGTTCCATAAAAATCTAACAGATGGCGGTGTACGGCGCACGGGTACAGTAATTACTCATATATTTTCTTTTTCAACGCGGACGAAGTCGCGGGCACCAGCTAGTGCTTGTATAAATATCCTTACAATCTGTTGGAGCCAGTCGACCTTTTTACTTCTTGGGTTTTGGTGGTTCGAAATAAAATGTAGACTTTGATAAACGACGTGATATATTGTTATCAGATAAGTTGACAAAAGGGGCGAATACAATTATTATGTGAGGTAGTAGGGTGACACAATATTATTAAAAGATTATGTGGGGGTAGACGACACACGAATTGCCTCGGTCCATCAACAGATGTCGCTGTAGGTCTCGAACACATTCTTTGATAGAATCCAAACCTGAGGTTTCCTGTACCATTTCTACATTTTTGTCTTATTAAATGTAATTAAATTAAATTAAATTAAATTAAAAGAATTTTAAGGCTAATAATATATTGTCTACATGTAAAATGATAACACTAAAAACCGCTGAGGTTTAATCATGTGTTTATCATTTGTAATAATTATTACTAAAAACTGACTATATACACTATAATTTCAAAAAATATTGCTTTAACTTAAATTTAATATTTTTAATTGTTATGTTGTTACATGATTCGATGGTTTTCTTTATTTTTGAATATATATTTCGCTCACTGTTGTCTACTTAGATAGGGAAGTTTGTATTATAATTTGTAAGAACTTTTATATCTCCACATAGCAATATTTATGGATTGTTGATATGACATTGGTAAACATTAACTGATTCTAATTTGTAAAGTCTAATTCTTTTTTAACTGTGAACACTGTGTTTAACACTTTATATCGACCTCCCAGGTTGGTATTTAAGTTATCTGTGAAACTTCAGACAACTCTAGTGTCATCCATTATCACATCTAAATTCATCGGAGCGACAATTACATGGAATCGGATGCCAAAAGCGGCCACTCGATGTTTCAAAGGCACGAATAAATTGCAATAGTCTGAGGAAATAGTGATGTAAGAACAGTAAATTGGATAAAGCAGCAATATTGCCGTATTCAGGGTCCCGTAATAGGCAATTTTCGACAATCCCGGCACAATTGGCGATTCTAGCGATTTAAATATCGCTAACGTTCTTTGACTTTTGTTCTGATCGTGATGTCTCCTTTGAACGCTTTTACAGGCTGATAAAATAATATTGGAATTGTAATAGTGAAATGTTTAAAGAGGGCATAAGTAAATCAACCAAGCATATCTTAGCAGTAGTATTGACAACTGCGCGAGAGGCGGTCAAATGGTATATATGTAGATATGCGCTAATCTCATAAAATTGTGAACAGATATTGATCCCTTTTGCATACGTAAAGATTGTTTATGAATATAATTTGAGAATATCTTAATTATAATTACCGAGTCATCCCGGTTTTTATCTAAGAGACTATTTAATTCTTCAAAATTATATAGAATAATGACATATTTTAATAGATACTACTTAATAAAATAAGACTATTAATAAAATTACGCAATGATAGGAAAGATCCTGTGCTGCAGACGATTCAGGGTGGGTTGCACCATCTAACTTTAACGGTAACCATATCCAAACCAGTCGTTAAATCTTCGGTTAAGCATAATATGCGTTGCACCATTTTTACAACGGTAAAAATGACGTCATAACTTAACGACAACCGTAACCGCTCGATATTGGCCGGTCAATGTTATTGTTACGGTTAAGTCAACTGTCAAGTATTTTGTTTTTGTCTGAAAATTTTGATATCATGTCTTTAGTCCGTGATATACTATGGGAATCTAGTTCTTCTGATGATGACAGTGAATACAATATAGTGGCCGAAATGCGAAAGAAAAAAGTTTATCAACCTCGAATTGATCGATTCCGAAAATGTATACATTTTTGTGTTTATCCAATGTCCACAATTATTTGAAGTCTATTAACTTCTTCCTTGCGTTCTCTAAAACCCAATAATGTAAAACAATGAGTAGAGTAGATGTACCGGATTATGAAGGTACGTAATATGTCTGTGTGCAATATAGTATATTAATGTATTTTATTGTAAATTAAATACAGCTGGTGTATTAAGATCAATTTATAATTAAGCTTATAATAAAGCTACAACTTAATACGCGTGGCGTTTATTGCACTCATATCTAAAGTAAGTAAATAAATCTAGTTAATCAAGATACAACACATTAGAAAAATGTAGGTAAACTTACTTTAAGCGGTAGTCTGCCATAATAATTTCATCGGTGCTCGATCCGGCACGGTCCATTATTTTGATGTACAAAATAAAATGCTTTATTTACTCCTTCAACACGTTAAAAACACAAAACCTCAAATATTCGAATTTGTTTTGTGACAGGTGACTGAATGTTGCCATAATAAAAAATTATTACCACAACAACTTACGAAAATTATATGTTTTTATAATGGCAACCCCTTTAACTTTGACAGTGACGAACAATATCATGGTGCAACATGCGATTGTTAATTTCGACTGTCACCGTTAAAGTCACCGCTAAAGTTAGTTTTGACTTTAACAATAACCAAGCCTACGGTGCAATCCACCCTAAGTCTCAAACTCCGCATGAGATTGGTCCGTTGTTTTGTGTGGGGTGTTTTGTTTTATGGAGTGGAGAGTTGGACGCTAACTTCAGCATTGTGCTCGAAATTAGAAGCATTCGAAATGTGGATATACAGGCGTATGCTCGGCATATCATGGATGCAGAGAGTAACAAATGTTGAAGTTTTGCGTCGAATGAAAAAGGGAATGGAGGTGCTGACGACTATAAAGGAGAGGAAGCTGCAGTATTTCGGGCACCTAATGAGGGGCGAAAGATACCGTATTCTTCAGCTAGTGATGCAAGGGAAAATACAGGGGAAGCGGAGCAGAGGTAGAAGAAAGTCATCCTGGCTGAAGAATCTAAGAGAATGGTTCGGATTGAGCACTCGTTCCCTCTTTCGCGCAGCAGCTTCCAAAGTCAGAATAGCCATGATGGTAGCTAACCTTCGCAGAGAAGTGGCACGCTGAGAAGAAGAATGATAGGGTATTTTATAGACCTGAAAACGTTGCATCGAGTGTCCCATTGTGCGTTTAATGCACAATACGTAGGTAATTTAGGGTAAAGAGTAAAGGGTGGTTCCTAGGGAAGCATGCCTTTTACAAATATTTGTTAAAGGTGTTAAATTCAACTATTTTAGACTATAATATTATTTTTCATTGATAGTACTAATGCTCATCAATATTAGCTAATCAAAAAAATATATATAAATGTAATTGGTTGTCAAGCAATAGACAAAATGACAATATAAAACAAAGTCGCATCCCGCCGTCTGTCCCTCTGTATGTATATTGTATGTACGCATAGATATTTTAAACTAAGCAACAAATTTTAAAGCGGTTTTCACTAATAGAAAGAGTGTTATACGAGAAAGGTTTTAACAGAAAAAAAGATTGCAAAAATGTTTTTACAAAAAATATAATACCCGTGCGAAGTTGGAAGCAGATCGCTAGTACGAGTATATATATTTCTTGTATATGGTGTTCTCGTATAATACAAGTAGGTAATAAAGTATGCCAAGATTGGTCAAAAGATTCTAAGATTCTGACAGGAAGATTGAAAAAAGTTGTCATGAGAAATATTAGACCTGTAGTTGTATCAAACATGTTTTTTTTTATCATAGATTTTATCATATGAAAAAAATAAAAGCAAAAATATAGAAATGCATGTTCTTGTAATGAGACCGCCTTGCACATTCTAAGTTTGAATGAAATTGTCGGCAGAGATATGAAAGTATAAATACGCTATGTATAGAGCCTCTATCGCTCTGTTTCGTGCCCCTTCGCTTTTATTGTCTGAAATTAATTTTCCTGTTCCGCCCGATGCATCTTTTATGAGATAGTTGAACAAAAGTGAAAGAAAAAATACCTCGGCGGTTATTAAGGTGAAAATTAAATTTGCCGCGCGACGCCAATGGGTTTCTTGTTGGATTCGGGTAATTTTCTCTTTTTCACCTCTTCACCTTTTGGTTTCATTTAGATTTTACTGTCAAATTCTGCACACCGACATAAGTGATCGACCCGCCCTCGGCTTCGGACGGATTCAATTTTTCGGGCATTTTTTTCAAATTTTTTCTCATTATAAGACCTTCTTCAGACTATTTAACTGTCAATCAAGCAATACAACAATATATTGAAATGACAAGTGTACAAATTTAGTCAAGTTAATTTATTTAACAACTAGTGTCATATAAATTAGCATTTAGTAGCTAATTTTTAATCGCTACAACCGTATAATAAATACCCTTTGTTGCTATGTGAAAATGGTTCGCATTCTCTTCTATTATAATTAATAATATACATTTATGTATTTTTTTATAATAGTCTTTTAATAGAGTAATAAGTTATATTTTAAAAGAATTAAATTAATCCATACTAATATTACAAATGCGAAGTAACTGTCTGTCTGTCTGTCTGCTACCTTTTCACGCCTTAACTACTCAACCGATCATCATGAAATTTTGCATACACGCTGTCAGGCATACAGGAAAGGACATAGAGTACCTTTCATCCAGAAAAAAGTACATACTGTTCCCGAGTGATCGTCTAAAAATATAAAGTATTGGGCGCCACTATCGCGTGGCGGCGCCACCGTCGTCACAGCGATAATTATGTCAGGCGTAGTTTATATTCATTTATGTTTTACAGTATCTAGAAGTTTATTATATTTTATGTCTTTCGGTCTATGTATTTCAAAAATTCCTGAAAGTTTTGCCGTTGTACAACGGCAAGATATGATTTTGAAAAATTAAAATGTGAAATTATTCTTGAATAATTGAAATGATTTTTATTATTATTCGTAAAAGTTTTGCATAGAAATTTTAATTTATATTTAAAGGACTAAGTGCCAGTTGTTTTAACAAATGAAACGAAATCAAAGCGTAGCCCGTGTTTGAATTGTGAAAGAACTTTGTCGATTCGCGAGGGTCGTTTCAGAAACTTCGATCACAAGTTATACGGTATCTTGATAAAATTCTTTGTTATAAAATGTTAAAGGCCATTAGTTATATTGGAAACGTTTTAATTTGTGATTGCTGCGTGGGGGCGGAGCTACGAGTTTGCCAGACTTCGTATGTGCCAATTATACTAGCTGGTGCCGGCGACTTCGTCCGCTTTGAAAAGAAAATATATGAGTAGGTAATAACGCCTGACATCGTTATCGCTGTGACGACGGTGGCGCCGCCACGTGACAGCAGCACTCAATTGTTTATATTTTTAGACGATCAGTACTTTTTTTCTAGATAAAAGGTATCCTACGTCCTTTCTTGTATCCCTGATAGCGTGTATGCAAAATTTCATGATGATCGGTTGAGTAGTTAAGGCGTGAAAAGGTAGCAGACAGACAGACAGACAGACAGACAGACAGACAAGAGTTACTTTCGCATTTATAATATTTTAGTATGGACTAGCGATCCGCGATTTGAAATTTTAAAAAATATCTATTCCTTAGCGAATGTTTCCTTACATAGTGAACTAAAATAACTCATTACAGAAGTATGAGAAAAATGTGGTACGTAAAAGTAGGTTTACAATTTCATTAATAAAATAGATTATAATATATAAAAATAAATAATAAAATTTTTATATTATACTTAACAATTATATTAATAAATAATGAATAAAATATAGCATTTTTACTAATGAATTCATTACAAAATTAGGAGAAAAATGTCATAAACAAGGCTTATTAATAAAATCGATTTTCTTCTGTTCAATGTGAGAGATAAAAATATTAGTTAATTATAGATTCACCTCAAACCACAACACGCAGCCTCCGACGTTACAAACACTAAGTGTTTTACCGTGTACAATACGGTGTTGGTAGCCACAAAAAAGAGGCAAGCTTAACACACGGTAAATTCTTGAGAGTTCCATGAAAATTCTTGAGACCTTAAATACCTAATTTTATATGTAAAGCAGTTTCTTGAGCGTGTATCCAGTTTGGAGCGAGTTTGTTGAGGTTCCAACAAGCTGGTTTCACTTAAAACTTTTCTTAGAAATCTTTTTGCGAATAATGAACACTTGTTTTCGAGACTTAAACAGTATGTGTACGTTGAATTAGTGTATGAGTAGAAGATGCCAGAGCACAGTCAGGATAAGAGTTGAGCACATTATCCTTATCATTTACCCTAACGTATCCTTATCCTTAACCACGTATCCTTACTATTTCTTATACTTACAGTACTTGTATCTCTCTTGGTATAACATGTTTTTTTTTATTTATAATTTTAACAATTTTAAGGGGTAATATATAAAATAACATGTAAAACGATAAAACTAAAAACCACTGAGGTTTAATCTCGTTTTATCATTTGAAATTATTAATAATTCCAATTATATACTATTAATTATTATTAATATTATTATTAATTATATACAATTTAAAAAATATTTCTTTAACTTAAATTTAATATTTTTAATCGATATATTGTTACATAGATCTGAAGGTAGGCCGTTGATAAGGTGTGGGACAATGTAAGCGGTAGTCCTTTCGCCATACGTATTATTTACGCGCTGTGTACGTAATCGCTTTTTTGAAATAGCTCTAGTGCATACAGGATGTTCCATCAATTTTTTTAAGGACTCGTTAAAAAAATTTTCTTTCAGTATTGAAAAAGAAAACTGATTCTTTATTGGTAAAATCTTACAGTGCTTAAAAAGGCCGTTCTCATCGTCGTAGTATTTATTTTTAATTTTAGTTGAGACTAATGTTTTTAGAATTTTTACTTGTAGTTTGTAGATTTTGTTTAAATAACTTTTGTAGGTTCGACCATAACTACTAAGTCCATACTGTATATAGGGTTCTGCTAGTGCATAATAAAGCATAAGTTTCACTTTAAATGGTATGCGATTAAATGTGTTCCTGTGTATTATTATAGTAGGGTGCATACTCTCTGTGTTAAAAACTATAAGTTGAGATAAACTCATTCGGTTACCAAAAGAGTGAGTTATAAAAGAAAATGGTTTAAAATCGATTAAATTAAAAATAGTCAGGAACACTTTTTGATAGGCAAGCCATTATAGGCATATTTCTTTATAAACTATATTCGATAAAAAATATGTCTCATCGAGTTATCAGATCGGTGAAGGTCGATCTCCTACCGGCTCTTAGACTATTAAGACATTGCTTAGAGGCAGGCATGCAGTCCTATGTTATAAGAAATTCCTGAATATTTTTTAAATGATATTCCTTTTTTTTTATTTTAGGTATAAAGGGTAGTTAGCAGGCCGAGGGTTTAATTAGCATAATTTTTTTTTGAAAATCATTTTTCTAAAAAAAAGTATCCAAGTAAAAGTATATTGTTAATCGAGGTGGTTGGAGTATCTTACATACAACCTTTCACATATATAATATTACTAGCGACCCACTCCCGGCTTCGCTGGGGGTGCAATTTTTATATATATAAATCTTCCTGGTTTATCCCTCTTTGCATATGCGAAAACAGGATTAAAATCGGTCTACCCATTCACGAGTTTTCAAAGCATGCACAAACCAAATTTACATTTTTATATATAAAAGATTACGATTAACATTTATTTATTATTTCAGAATAAATATGAACTAAATCTTATGACTTATGACGAAGATAAAATACACGTATTTAATAACAAGTAGATACTTAAGATATGCTTATAAGATCGTATAACTTATACGATATTATAAAAAGATAATCTTACAACGAAGATATGCCTCTCCAATACATAGTTTACCTTACAAACATTCTGTACCGTAGAAAGCAAATAAGCCATATCATCCCTTCCTTTAAATCGTATATCAATAATATCCTAGAGAAATTGTGAACTATCCCTCTGTTTGATATTGAATTATTTGACAAATAACCGTCGTACGTTACCTGCTGGCTTTCCTCACAGGAATTGTTCAGTGTATATTATATAACACGTTGATTAAAAGTTTTCTTGTTTAACACAAATTTATAAATATTATATAATAAATTCCTATCCCTTATAAGTATAATATAATATAATATAATATAATATAATATAATATAATATAATATAATATAATATAATATAATATAATATAATATAATATAATATAATATAATATAATATAATATAATATAATATAATATAATATAATATAATATAATATAATATAATATAATATAATATAATATAATATAATATAATATCTTCACACATTCTTACACAGCACCATCTAGTTCCACACTTAATGCAACTTAATGCTTGTATTATGGATACCAGACAGTTGATATAATACATACATTACTTTTTTTTTTTGTAAATACATACATATTATAAATACAAAATATCCATGACTCAGGTACAAAGGTAAATGTTAACACATAAACATTTGCCCCTAGCGGGATTCGAACCCGCGACCGTTAGGTTAATAGCTAGGTTACTAACCACTAGACCAAACGTGTCGTAAACTTATTATAACCTCTGTATATTATTATATACATTACTTATAAGTATATTACTTATGTGCTTATAAGGTCTGCTTCTTACAATTCTATCATCCCTTACTCACTACAGTAGTCTAATTTCTATAAGGAGGGTTTGTTTGTTTAAGATTGCACACTGTTCCACTACTAATAAACTGCAAAAAAAAAACATACTCAACTTAATATATAACATCCAGTTGTTGGTATTTTTTACAATAAAGAGATTTCTTTATTGTAAAAAAAAAATCACAATAATTTTTATTTAAACCTATCCTGAAAATATATTTTATTTCTATTTTCGCTTTGTAAAACATATTTAAACTAAAAATAAATTAATAAAAATAGTATATTTGAATTTTAAATGTAATAAAATTGTTCTCAAGTTGAGCTACAACTTTTTAAACATTCAATTTTTTTTTTCTGTAATTCTCCCATAAAAATTTCAAGGTTTAAGGGGAGCAGTAACGAATGGTTTTCATAATGGGTTTTGTGGCGCGGAGTGATTTAAATGATCAGAGCCGTTCGTAAGGCGAGTCAGGTGACGAGTGAATTCTTTATTTGAAATTGATTCTGAACGGAGACTTAAATTGAAATTCCTTAGTTAGGGTGTGATACGCATTCAAATTATTATCTATTACTTTACAATACGGTTAGAACACCGGAAAACCAATCTCTATATAAAACAAATTCAAATCACAACATTTGAAAATAACAAAATATTAATAACATGCTGACATGATTTTTGATGTTTTGACTTTGAATAGTGTTTTTAAGTAATTTGGGTACGCTGCTGATTTCGAATACAAATTCGGTTTGAGTTCATCACGTCAAGGTTTTTCACGAAATGAAAAAAAAAAAAAAAAAATTGTATGGAGGCAAAATACCAACTTGATGACAATTTTCCTCATAATATTAAGTATATCGATAGAATTAATACTGTAGCATAATATATGGACAGATTTATATGGAAATACTGTCAGCTATCCGCATCTGGCAGTCAACTTGACGGCAGTTATGCGGGAAAAGGTTGTGTGAGTAATTCGAAATGTCGAGTTGTATTTTTTGTTTTATGGGTGTTTAGTGAGTCGCAATGTCCTGAAGAGTTTAAAAATAGTCCTGATATATTTTGTCACGTGTGTGATAATCTACCATTAGCAAACATAGAAACATTACATAATTTATCATGAAATCATACCATTCATACCACGCTAACTTCAGTGTGAAGTTAGGCGATCAGGACAAACCTTGGTCGCCTAACCACACACAATGTGTTGAGTTACTAACAAAATGGACAAAAGGTGGTATATGGTGTGTGTAACAAAAGTATTCCTATGGTGTGGAGGGAACCGAAAAATCATGGAGAGGACTGTTACTTTTGCTTCAGTGATATAAAGGGTTTAAACTCGAAAAACAATGTACTATTCAATATCCTGATATACCATCTGCTAGAAGACCTTCGGTATTTTATTGCCATTTGCCTATGGGATGTATCACGTGATTTAGCGACGGCATATTATGTCATTTTATTGTTTTCGAACTTCGTTATCGTTTTAAATTGTTACTTGTTTAGTTTACCCTAGAAACATCAGATGAAAGTCAAAATGAGAAATCCGACGAAGACATACAACTGAATATTTTTCACAAGAAGGGTCAACAATATTCCTAAATTGGTAATAAATTTTGAGCTGACAAATACGATTTCACATCATGAAGGTTATTCATTGACTCTTCTAAAAGTAGCCTGAAGAGTGTTTTGTTGTACAACAGTAACGGTAATGGATATGCTTCGGCACCTGTTCCTAAATAAAATAAAGTATGACGAATATTGTCGGCAATTGTGTACACAATAAAACTATTTCGAAATGCATTTGTAGATGTATATCATTGTTTTATCAAATATTTTCTCAGTACTTTTATGAAAATTACAAAATAATATTTACACACTTTTCTTGATAACTTGACGTGCTAGAAAAAAAAACTAATCATAGATTCGTGATCAGCATGCCCCAATTACTATACACCTATCAGAATTGAAACACTTTTTCAAGTCTGATAGGTGTGTAGTAGTAATAATGTAATTAATTATAAATAATTTAATAAATAAATAAATAAATAAATATTTTCACAATTCCACACAGCACCATCTAGTTCCAAAGTAAGCAACTAATGCTTGTATTATGGATACCAGACAGTTGATATACTACATAGATTACTTTTTTTGTAAATACATACATATTATAAATACAAAACATTCATGACTCAGGTACAAAGGTAAAATGTTAACACATAAACATTTGCCCTTAGCGGAATTCGAACCCGCGACCGTTTGGTTAACAGCTAGGGTTACTAGCCACTAGACCAAACGTGTCGTCAAAAATAGATGGTAAACTTCCAGAATTTGGTAATAGACTTTAAAGTCTTCTTTGAAAAAATGGGCTTTCCTAAAGTTTTTTTTTTGTTATTATTAATCTTGGGGTTTTAATTTTATTTCATTCGAATTAAAATTTCAACTTTCAAGGTTATTTTTCAATAAGTATAATCCTTATTTAAAATAATATGTAGTTGTTATATCGGCAAGCTAAATGAAGATGTAACGTTATCTCGATTGAGGGCTAGGTCGGGCTGGGGTCACTCGCTCCGAGCTGCATGACCTAAGACACATTCGATAATATCTTACAGATTCTATCTTCGCATTGTTTATTGTACAAAACAGACGAAATTTATCTTCAATAATATTATACAATACAATTGTCTACAATATTTCTTGCGTACGTTACTCATATTTGTTTTGAACAAATGTAATTTATTTCATTCTTAGAATTCTCGACGATGGATCTAGGCTGCTTCTGACTTGTCCTTTTGGAAAATCATAGGGAGGCCTATTTCCAGCAGTGGACCTCCTATAGCTGATATGAGATAATAATGAATTCTCAAAATGAAAATTATTCTTTCTATAAAAAAAAAAACTATAGGATGCATCAAGCCGATTTCATAATCAAAATTATGAATTCTAATTTTTCATTATAATGCCAATCACAATTATTCATAATTGGCATTTATACATGATAAAAATTTACCTAATAAGGCTTACTTATATTTAAAGCATTTATTTTTTAAGGCGATACTATGAGCCAATCGGTTTCCAAACCGGATGTTAAGAGGCTATCTCCTCTTTCATAAGTCAACATAAATTTCCGAAAAAAATATATGTTTTTTATTGATATTTTATCTATATAAGGTAAAAATAATATTGTTCAAACTGTTTAACTACTATGTGAAAAAAAAATCTAAATTGAAGTCGTTTTCGGCTGAAAATTTGCATCTGCTTTTAAACGACAAGGAATATTTATATGATTCTTTTTTTAAAATGTTCGTATGGATTAGACCCATATTCTGTACAAATAATGATTTAAAATAATATTTTTTTCAAGCCACTATCCATATTTATCTTATTTTGCGGGTCGTTCGGGGGAAACATCTTAGCTCCGCTTACTCGCGCAAGGCCATCGGCTCTTAGAAGGGCCTTAATATTTCATCACCATTCCTGTAGTAAGTTTCAAATCCCGATAATGCAGGCAATAAGGTACGCCGGTTTCTACAATGCCTTTTGCGTTGTATGTCGCGCAAGAATGATCACAAATCATTAATTATTACAGTCTGATGAACTTAAAAGAGGCATTGAGTGTTCTTTCATAAACTTCAACCTGTAGTGAGTGTGTAGGCATTCATAAAATTTCGTAAATAAACAAAAATTTTGTAGAAGATTAAAAAAAAGTGTGACAATCAGACAGACATCGTATTGGATGAAAAAGACTGAGTGATACTTAGTCTGTAAGGGTGTTTACAGACTTTCCTTATTTCGTCCTTGTACTCTTAGCTTTGTAACCATAGGCTAGGTATAAAGCAAGTAAATGTTAATTATATATATCTAAGAGTGGTAATAGCTCAATGGTTCTATTGTCACTTGCTGACATGGTAGATACAGGTTCGTAACCCGGCCTAGATTTTTGTGTGTGAATTCTACATGTGATTTAGTGACATTCTTTGTGATCCTAAACTTGCAGATATTACCTACTTATGCCCAACAGTAAAGACAGAACATTAACAACCAAACATATTAATTTCTTCTTTATTTTTACTTAACCATAGTTAATAATGGTTGATTATGATGACGCTTGATTAACCATAGTTAATCTAGCATTGCGGTGAGCTGCTTACTAAAATTTATAGCAGCCTCTCGTTTTGCGCAATGCCTAAAACATTTTTTGCCATAAAACAAAACAAGTCGATTGGATGTGCATTATCGGTGATCCTCACGAGTATTACCGGCGTATAGTTAATGGAGCGTTTAGTCCGTATTAGTAACTTGAAAGACCAGATAGTCTATGTCAATTATATTTCTCTGATTCAGTACATAGTTTTTGTAGCTTATATACCGAATTTCAATCTTTATTGATAGTTTAAAAATAAAAGGTTCTTTGATTCAGGACCATAGAAATAAAAATATCTCTTAAAGAATGGACGTGTATTTATTTATTAACAAAAGTATATAGACGACTGATTTAGAAGTATTTGCGATATATGTAGAATAACCACTAAATTTTTAAAACATTGTGTTTAAGAGCTAAATCTGTAGTTACGATAGGAACTTAATTATGTCAAATTACATCACTGAACACTCTTTAATACGGTTTAAATTTATGGTCCAGCATCAATAATGTTCCAATTGTAAGGTTTTTGGAAACCATATCATTGTAGTTTTATGTTAATAATTAACATTTTAAATAAAACTCACGACAATGCATTATCTAAAGTTCCACAATTGTACAACAGATAGATCTCAATTATCACAATGACATTACAGTATACATATATATTTTTGTTTACTAGGCCCATAAAAATAGCTAGTTTTTCAATATTTTGCATTTAATAAAAAAATTTAAAAAAATGTAATATGGCGAAAATCGAAGGCATGTGAAAATGTCGTGTGACATATTTGTAAATACAACAAATCTAAATGGTTTGGATAAAATGTACCAGAAAAAAAGTGTGTGTGTCAGCTTCGACACACGACTTGAGTTTACTCCTTACGAACGATTATAAAATACATAGATTAGTAAATGAGAGTAAATGAATGCATTTTGATAGCTTTATTGGTTTGTTAATTTTCTCAATTGACAAATAAATATCAATCGATAAAAATATAAATATATTATATGTATTATTATATTAATATATATTGAAGCATATTGTAGCCCGTAACGCGTAACGTGTGACATGTGACATTTGATTTTACTCCCATAAATTTTCATACCCCGTGTTTATATATGAAAATCCAATGAGGAATAAACTCCTATGAAAAGTTTTACTTTATTTTATACTTATTTTCATTCAGTTTAATTTCGTTTGTGGTTGTAATATAAATTTATTTATTTAATAATTAATTATATGATTTCAAACGAATCATGCTTCAAACGCAGCATCAACCTCTAATACGGCAATGGCCGCGTGCGATAACATTGGCAGATTAAACGCGCCCGATCCGTTCAATGCTGCGATTAATTAGCGCTTACACTCATTGTATGTGGAAGAAAAGATTAGACCATTTCTTACTAACAATGTTCTCTTAACTAATGTAACTTGTAATGGTCTTAGTTTTTTTTATCAAGACCTCCGGCCAACGGGAAAGCCATTCACTCGATCTACGATAATTAGCGAAGGAAACCAATGCTTCCATTCTAACTTGTAATACTTATGCAGACAAATGACTGGATTGCAGCTGTCAAAAGTATTTTTGTGATTAATTTACTTCTACTTAATATTCTTAGTTTTGCAATATTCTGGCCACAGTAGCCACCTTGGCTAATTGGCGTTACCTAGTAAGATCTAGCCAAATTAAAAGAATTTCTTAAAAATTGGCAGAAGCAGTAGGAATATTTAAGAACCGAGGTATCATTCATTTAATTATTTTTAAGGTGAAGACTTAGTAAAAAACCGTTATTTTCGTCGCCTAATTTGATTTTTTAGAAAAATAAATTAATTAAAATTTAGATAAAATACGAGTACAGTGCATAATATTTAAAAAAGTGAATTCGGCAGATTTATACTGCTGATTAAATTAATCAGCTACTTTTATTTTATTTTTCATGATTTAGACAATATTTAAGAAAAACTTCCAATTTTAAATCTGTTCGGTTATCTTCGAGAAGCTACAAAAGTTTGTTGTTCAATATTGCACCAATAATTATTTCATTCATAGGTTATAAGAATCATAAAATAAAAAACTCATCGCAATCATACATTTGTGATTATTTTTTCCTGTCAAAACTTGCTTCATGACGAATCCAAAAAGGTTTTAGTATTAAATCATTCGCCGCCGGCCAGTCCCACAAAACCCCTAATTTTACACTTCATTTAACAGTCTTATGGTGTATAGAGAATAGAGAAAGGCGCCTCGATAGATTCGCCATTAGATAGCCCGAATGGGGTTCCTCCCCGCTTATAAATTTCCCCTAATGTCCAAGGAAAACGAATAAAACTACACATATGTGTAACATATATCTATAAATATTTTTGGTTAAATCTATTAGAATGTATATACCGCTAAGTCTACACAGGGCTTTGAGTTTGACAATTACCTAAGTTAATTTTGCCAGCTGCCATCTGGTTATTCAGATAAGGAAATTTTCTATAGTTTAGACAAACGATAATATTATATACTTTTTTCTGTTTGCAACTGAACAATGAAGGTAAAAAATCTAACACCTCCATTGTTTTGTAACTGCAATTTTTTTTAATAAAACCACTTTCAAATATCAGATTCAGTGGAGACGACATTTCAATCGGTTAGAATGAAAATGTTGTCAACGATTTTATTTACTTAGGAAATTTTTTGGATAGTCTGAAAGAAGCATTCATGACTAATGAGTGAACAAAATTATGTTCATTAATTATCGATTTGTATTGTGTTTTTTAAATTGTTTTTGAATATCAGGACGAGGTGAAACTTTACTA
Source organism: Synanthedon andrenaeformis (assembly GCA_936446665.2). Classification (NCBI taxonomy): domain Eukaryota; kingdom Metazoa; phylum Arthropoda; class Insecta; order Lepidoptera; family Sesiidae; genus Synanthedon; species Synanthedon andrenaeformis. The sequence continues at coordinate 14,053,821 of OW387781.2, read as the reverse complement.
ACGTTCTGAATTCCGTACTCTTTTAAGAATATACGTACTATTCTTTTTAAAAATATTGAGAAGAGTAATCTGTTAATAAAAAAATTACATATTATAAAAAAGGAGATTGTGAAAACAAAATCGTAACACGAAGTTAAGGTATAAAAGATAAAAATAAGAGAAATATTAAAAAGTCACATATGAATGTAAATCACGTGCCCCTGCAAGTGAAGCGTGGCGCACAGACTGACAATAAATCGCTGAACGTCTATTTATATTAGAACTTATTGTTGGAATCGGTATCGAAAAAGCACCTTTACAATTTCATTGCTTTAACATAAAAACTAACTTTTCCTATAATTTTTTTTTAGAAACCTTCATATCCTTCGCAGGAATCTTGTAATTCAATCCTAATAAGAAATACATCTGTTATACTTCCTCCAAAAGATCACACCGACAGCGACCCCTAGCTGTTAGAGCACTTATTTAAAATTATCTGAACACATTGATATGCTGGGTGAAGGACAGAACTAGTACAGAAACTCCAAGAGAAAAGGTCTCCGTAGCTTCTGAAAACAGAGGTGGATAAGCAGAACTTCATTCCGGCCAGCATATAAACTTCTATAAAATCCAGATCAGGTTATATTTGGAGTTGCTCTCATCTCTGATTCCTCAAAAACATGTCATTTTGTTTTTGTAGCTAGAGTAGATACCCTTATATCTTCCAAATGACACTTAATTTCGACCTTGCTTGTTATGTCTACACACAGGATACTAATGGTCTTTGATATTACGTGCGCAGTGCCTGATGGGACAGGCAAAAAAGTGGGAACTTTTTTGAGGTGAAAACACAGAGTTGTGCCGGTCTGAACCGTAACTATCTGACGGCAGTAACTGTCTCTTTGCGGAAGACCTCTATGATTTAACAGCATTGGGTTTTCGTTTTTTGGTGAGTGAGTAAGGTATGTCGCAGCCTATTCTGTTACCTATATCTTATCATTTTTATCTTATATGTGTTACCTATATAGCCTGTTCTTAACCCTTATCATTTAAGCTGTTCAGGTCTGTAGGCTTTAGGCGCTCTTTAGGCCCCCTAACGAGTTGCTTGCGTACGCGACCACATACCGTCAAGTGGGATGTGGTCTACCTATTAAAGTCATTGACACTTTCTAGGATCAATGATTAAAGTATGAATTATTTTCTTAATATTTCCGCAGTATAAAAAAACTAATAACTATTATACTTTAAAATATAATGTATTTTCCTGTTTATTTTCAAATAAGAAATCTAATTAAATTCATAGTTTCATACTCCGAAAGACTAACAATGTTTCAAATTTGGATATTTGCTTGCCCAGTACGTATATCGGGTTAATAAATTTTAATAAAAACAAAATAATTGCGTGACAACGAACGATAACAGCGAGTAACAACTTATTTAAGTTTCCAGAAATGCCGTAAATCCTTAATTTCACCATAAAGCGGCACCCTATAAAGATATCCATGCGCGTCATCGGCTGGCTATCGGTGGATCTCACGTGGAATGAGGCAATTCAGAGTTGGATTCGAATCCCGAGTCATATCTAACGTTGAGATCTATTGCTTTGCTCCTTATGCTCATGGTAAGATTGCCTCTCAGTACCTTAAAATATTTTCTATCGTTACTCAAATAATATTATTATATATGCAATTGCCATGAATTCCAATTTCTCTTGTATATAAGATAAAAAAAAACTAATCTGACGCTCAAATCGTTCAAATATATAATGTCTGCTAATAGTCATATCAATAGGTTCATAGTTTTGTAAAATATACTTATCGTAGAGATTTAGATTGAAAATTTAGTCTTAAAAAGTCTTAACTGTTACAACAGTTAAGACTTTTTAACTCTACCTGAAAGATAATCAGATTATTCGAAATTAAACAGGCACGACGCGTAAAATGCATTATAAACGTCGAAATAAGATTAGAATAGGCTTAAGTATTAATTAAGCACATTAAAATTTTAAGCTGGAAGCCTTTTAAATAAGAGATGACAAGAATATTACAAAATACATAACAGATATGTGTGCTGCCTTTATTCTACTATAGTATATGAAATATAATAACAATATTACATAAACATAATACTTAATGGTAGCCAGCTACGATCAAGTGTACTGTCAGCCCTCTGTCGAACTTATTTTATTTTAAATCCTGTCTTCGGTCTTTGTATTGCTTAGATTAATAAATATAACATGTGTTAAAGCGAAAGTAGTTAGTGTAAACACAAAAGAGCAATAGGAAGGAGCTTCAGGAAAAGTTTACTCAAAGATGTTCCTCTCGACTGCAAGGTGTAGCATATTCCTCTTAATACTCTTATTTTATTTTTTCCATTGTTCCCTAAGTCATCTTAAAAAGCCTCCCCACACGTCAGGGCAGCAAACGAAGTTACGCGCCGACGAACCGCTAAGCCCACCGAGCCAGCGCAATTGGCGGAATCTCTCTTTATTGGGGAAACAAACAAGCAACATGTATACAAATCAATTGTCTGGCTTGACGACTTAGCGAAAAAATGTTTGCCAACCGTAAATCATATCATGTATGCGTAATCCCGCGGGTTCCGTATCACTTTATTACTGATAGTTTTTATGTAAAGGTCGTCAGACATGTCCACTTGATGGTGGGTGACTACTGTCGCCTATAACACAAACAACGCCACAGGTACTGAAAGTGCACTGCTGCCCATAGTAGGATGTAGGGCGGTAAAGAGTAGTAAGGCATCCCTTACTTACCGAAATACAACAGCAAAAGTGCTGTTATTACACGGTAGCTTTCTATAAGGGCATGGTTACTGCCTAATGAAACACAGTGTATCCTGTTACTATTCAGTTGGTTGACCACCCGACATGATTTCAACCCAATTTCGCATATATAGGACCTCTATTTAATTAAGAACTTAATTGTAGTCACATTTTACATAATTATACAATATTATTTCGTTCTTCCTCCCATTTCTTTCCTGTTAGAAGCAGACTGTTTAACAAGGAAGCGTTACAAGAGCGCTAGCAAAAGGAATGAATCTATTTGGGGCCAAAGTGGGTCATGGTCTGAACTAAAATACTTCATGTAACCATCACAAAACAGTGACATGAGGCTTTATCTTACAGCACACATAAGCTTCAATTCCTTTACCGTACTAATATTATAAATGCGAAAGTTTGTTTGGATGTATGGATGTTTGTTACTCTTTGACGCAAAAACTACTGAACCAATCAACCTTAAACTTTGTATACACGTTTTCTGGGACACCAGAATGGACATAGAGTACCTGTCATCCAGAAAAAAGGACTATTCCTGAGGGATCATCTAAAATTAAGGAAACTAACTCCTGGATAAGTGTAATAGCAATAACGATGTCAGGCGATATATTGCTTTTTCAACGCGGAAGAAGTCGCGGGCGCCATCTAGTATGTTATATTGTTACCTCTTCGTAAGTCGTACACTTAGCCCATGTCATATGGATGTGAAAAATCCATCACAAATAAATCTTCTGCATAACTAGCAGTGAGCTGTGTAATACAAATATTATAATTTCTTTGTAAATGTCTTGTAAAGCTAGTTATCGATTTAGGTACATTGATTGATGCTGGAACAGACAAGATATAGAAAGAAATAATAGTAAGTACTTAAGTTTCCAGTTTTCCTGCTTTTCTGCTATTAAAAATAATCTTTTTTTCGAGAACAATGTGATTTAAATGAGTTCTTTCTCAAAACATTCGAACATCACGAAAAGCTTAGATACATACGGATCTCTAAAAAAGGGAAAAGCAAATGTCAACTGAATAACAAAGTCCCTTAATTTGACATTGCCGCACGTATAAGCAGACCCAATACATCATTATTATCATCAACTTGCTTTACCATTCATCTCGTGTACCCACCATGTAGGTAGACGCTCGGTTTACAGATTACAAATGCCTAGGATGATTTTAAAAAAGCTTTCAGTTTTTGTCTCAGAGCCTTATTCAAAATTCCTAGTGTTTTCCGTATTCTTACTAGAAAAATCAATTTTCTTACTAGTCTATTTCTGGACTTTTTCAAATTATATCGTATATGATTCACAAGCAGATATATGGGTTTTCGTTTATAGAGCTGCAGCAATCTTAACGCTGAAGAGAGCCTAGGAAATAGGGGATGGAGATGTGAAAATGGATACTAGAACCTCTTACTCTGCATAGAAACGATTGCACCGTCTTATTACTCCCGGGTTTTCTGCAAGAGTTCATGACTCTGCAAAGCAGAACCTCTCACCTGAGTTTTTATACCATATTTATTAGGCACCCACGCATTTCCTAGATGTATTCTTTTATGTCAGATAAATTATACAGCACTTTTCTTAGTTTTCTAGTACTAGCAATCTTCCTTATTACACTTTTTTTATCGCAGCAAGTGATTATTATTTCTAACCCACATATAAAGTCTAAAAAGCTTAGAGGTTTCGAAAGCCAAGCGTATAATGAAGTCATAGGTAGGCAGGCGGTAGTCGAACAATCACATATATATTTGAATTCAGGCTGCATAAATACTGTAACCCCTTCTCTGAACTGTTAGTAAAGCGGCTTCCCCTCGTCCACTTGAACTCAGTCTAAATATGAGATTGACTAATGAATTTCGAGTGTCGACTTTACTTAAAATATAGAACAGACTAATATTAACGGAGCACTCGTTGGAGGTAATAAATGTAAATGCTATAGGCGAGGAGTTAATTGCTCTCCCACCCTCCGTTCGAGATAAATATTTACATAGAGATCTGCACTTTGGTTTTAAAATTGGAATTTTATCGGCAACATTACACAGTTGACTATTGATTATTGCATTTTTGCAGTTACATTACAATAACAATCTGCAGTAACTTGGATATGTGTTTGCTACGTGGTCTGAGAGTATAGTAAAAGAAAGAAGACTCGAAATGAAGCATGCGCAGGACTCTGGGAGCAACCAAAAAGCCAACGGTTGTGCGCTTTGAATGACTATAGTGGCGTCTAAATTCTGATTGTGATTATGAATACCGTTGTAGAATTTAATGGTTAAAGCGCTCTGAATACTTCTTAGTGGGAAATTGTGTGAAGTCTTTATTAGTTCTTTCCCACTTTATTAGTTTCTAGCAATACTGAACAGAAATCTCAGAACAAAATAGGTGGTTAGAACAAAAATGGTTACATATACCAAAGTAGGTAAATAAAGCAGAATAAACTTACCAGTCAATGTAAGCTTATTTCAGTCAAATGTTAGTTCTTCTTCTTACAGTAGATAATCTCTCCATTAATGGAGTTTGGCTGTCAGCTCTAAAATGTTCTGGGCCAAAAAGAACAGATGTTTTAGACTGGAGATCCAAGTTCATTCCCTGATGTTACGTAGCCAGGATTTCTTCCGCCTTCCAGGGCGTCGCCTCGCTTCAATTTTCCCACCATTGACAGTGAAACCAAGCCCTAAATATAATAAAGGAGTGTTTAATCTTTGTGCAAGCATCCATTAGCGACAGAGCTAACAGAGTTTTGTTTCTACAGAGGCTATAAAAAAATGTGCATGAATAAAACACAGAGAAACAATATCTTCTTAATTTCCATGCTTCCCCATCAATAACTAACTGAAGCATTTCATACTTGTATCCGTTATTGCGTAACTTGCCCGAGACTTGTGAGCTTTTTGACAGTGTGTACAATTTCCAGTTCATACCTGTCATAATAATTAGTTAAAAATAATATAGGTAATTTATGTAGCATTCCAAAAACTATAATCTTATTAGAATTACTAGCGATCCGTTCCCGGCTTCGCACGGGTGCAATTTTTTTCTGCAAATTAAATGTAGAAACCTTCCTCGTTTAACGCTCTTCCCATTAATGAAAACAGTATAAAAATCCGTTAGGTAGTTTTTGAGAATCGCAAACATACAGACAGACAGACGCGGCGGGGGAACTTTGTTTTATAATATTAAAAAACGTAAATTTAATAATGTTGTCTGCGTGAGCGAATTGATTTTTGTTTAATTGTGCGTAACTTTGTCTTTTTCCTGTGTATATTAGTTCAACTGAGATAAGAGAACGCAGTTCGGCGAAATATGGGTATATTCTATCTCAAAACTTCGATGATGAATACTAAAGCTGTCTATCAAGCTGAGTGATGATCGTTAGGCAGAAAAGATAAATGTTTCAACTTATTCGTGTACACAGACTTTTCGAGTTTAATGAGAATGATGCTTATGCATTAAGATAGCCTCACTCTACTTCCTTCGAAATAAATATAACAAATCACCCATCAGGTTTAACAAATTTTTAAATTTCTAAAAATTTTGACGATGTTCTGAAATTTCAAAAAATCTTATTAAATTATCTGAAAAAGTGAAGAAAGTTTTCATAGAATTTTCTAGAAACTTCTGAAATTTTCGAGAAACTTCTAGAATTTTCTAAAAACTTCTAGAATTTTCTATAAACATCTAGAATTTTCTAGAATGTTAGCGAAAAAAAATCCGTTCCTATTAATAATACATAATGAGCGACTCAGCCAAAGAAAAGATATGCCGCAAGGAGAACTCATCGTATTGCATGAACCTTCGTTTCAGTTGTTAACAACAAATGCAATTGTTATGAACGAAAAAAATCTTTTTTTTTATTGTCACAGGGTTAGTAACTTTTTTTCAGTAAAAGAAAAAATATCGCGTTTGCAAAACTCGAATATATTGCATAGATCCCGTTTTTTATTGTTTATAGCGGCCCGCTCCCGGCTTCGTCCGGGGTGTATTTTTTCTAAAATAAACGTAGCCTAAGTTACTCCTTATTACATCAGCTACCTGCCCATAAAAGTCCCGTCAAAATCGGTCCAGCTATTTCAGAGATTATCCGGAACAAACAGACAGACAGACAAAAATTGTAAAAAATGTTATTTTGGTGTATGTACCGCAATTTACATAAACAAAAAGTAGCCTATGTTACTCCTGACGACCCCCTCTTCATGTCTGCAAAGTTTCATCGAAATCGCTTCAGCCGTTTCTGAGATTACCCCGAACAGACAGACAGACAGACAGACAACAATTCTAAAAAAAGTTATTTACATTTTAACAGCATGCGAATGACTCTAAGCTTAGTTTGAGGCAGTTTTTCGCAAATCACAGACAGACACTCTGATTTTATTTATATAGATTAATAGGAACGGATTTTTTTTCGCTAACATTCTAGAAAATTCTAGATGTTTATAGAAAATTCTAGAAGTTTCTCGAAAATTTCAGAAGTTTCTAGAAAATTCCAGAAGTTTCTAGGAAATTCTCGCATATATGAAAACTTTCTTCACTTTTTCAGATAATTGAATAAGATTTTTTGAAATTTCAGAACATCGTCAAAATTTTTAGAAATTTAAAAATTTGTTAAACCTGGTGGGTGATTTGTTATATTTATTTCGAAGGAAGTAGAGTGAGGCTATCTTAATGCATAAGCATCATTCTCATTAAACTCGAAAAGTCTATGTACACGAATGCACCCGGACGAAGCCGGGAACGAGTCGCTAGTCTAAAATAAACGTAGCCTAAGTTACTCCTTATTACATCAGCTACCTGCCAATAAAAGTCCCGTCAAAATCGGTCCAGCTATTTCAGAGATTAGCCGGAACAAACAGACAGACAGACAAAAATTGTAAAAAAAAATATTTTGGTGTATGTACCGCAATTTACATAAACAAAAAGTAGCCTATGTTACTCCTGACGACTCCCTCTTCATGTCTGCAAAGTTTCATCGAAATCGCTTTAGCCGTTTCTGAGATTACCCCGGACAGACAGACAGACAGACAGACAGACAGACAGACAGACAGACAAAAATTCTAAAAAAAGTTATTTACGTTTTAACAGCATGCGAATGACTCTCTAAGCTTAGTTTGAGGCAGTTTTTCGCAAATCACAGACAGACACTCCGATTTTATTAGAATTACTAGCGATCCGTTCCCGGCTTCGCACGGGTGCAATTTTTTTCTGCAAATTAAACGTAGAAACCTTCCTCGTTTAACGCTCTTCCCATTAATGAAAACAGTTAAAAAATCCGTTAGGTAGTTTTTGAGAATCGCAAACATACAGACAGACAGACGCGGCGGGGGGACTTTGTTTTATAATATTAAAAAACGTAAATTTAATAATGTTGTCTGCGTGAGCAAATTGATTTTTGTTTAATTGTGCGTAACTTTGTCTTTTTCCTGTGTATATTAGTTCAACTGAGATAAGAGAACGCAGTTCGGCGAAATATGGGTATATTCTATCTCAAAACTTCGATGATGAATACTAAAGCTAGACGTCTATCAAGCTGAGTGATGATCGTTAGGCAGAAAAGATAAATGTTTCAACTTATTCGTGTACATAGACTTTTCGAGTTTAATGAGAATGATGCTTATGCATTAAGATAGCCTCACTCTACTTCCTTCGAAATAAATATTACAAATCACCCATCAGGTTTAACAAATTTTTAAATTTCTAAAAATTTTGACGATGTTCTGAAATTTCAAAAAATCTTATTAATTTATCTGAAAAAGTGAAGAAAGTTTTCATAGAATTTTCTAGAAACTTCTGAAATTTTCGAGAAACTTCTAGAATTTTCGAGAAACTTCTAGAATTTTCTAAAAACTTCTAGAATTTTCTATAAAAATCTAGAATTTTCTAGAATGTTAGCGAAAAAAAAATCCGTTCCTATTAGTAATACATAATGAGCGACTCAGCCAAAGAAAAGATATGCCGCAAGGAGAACTCATCGTATTGCATGAACCTTCGTTTCAGTTGTTAACAACAAATGCAATTGTTATGAACGAAAAAATTCTTTTTTTTTTATTGTCACAGGGTTAGTAACTTTTTTTCAGTAAAAGAAAAAATATCGCGTTTGAAAAACTCGAATATATTGCATAGATCCCGTTTTTTATTGTTTACTAGCGGTCCGCTCCCGGCTTCGCCCGAGGTGCATTTTTTTTAACGTAAAAACCTTCCCTGATTATCCCTCTGTCCATGAGTGAAGACAGAATTAAAATCGGTCCACCCGTTCTCGAGTTTTGCGCTTAGCAATACATTTAGCGGCCCGCTCCCGGCTTCGTCCGGGGTGTATTTTTTCTAAAATAAACGTAGCCTAAGCTACTCCTTATTACATCAGCTACCTGCCAATAAAAGTCCCGTCAAAATCGGTCTAGCTATTTCAGAGATTAGCCGGAACAAACAGACAGACAGACAAAAATTGTAAAAAATGTTATTTTGGTGTATTTACCGCAATTTACATAAACAAAAAGTAGCCTATGTTACTCCTGACGACCCCCTCTTCATGTCTGCAAAGTTTCATCGAAATCGCTTCAGCCGTTTCTGAGATTACCCCGAACAGACAGACAGACAGACAGACAGACAGACAAAAATTCTAAAAAAAGTTATTTACGTTTTAACAGCATGCGAATGACTCTCTAAGCTTAGTTTGAGGCAGTTTTTCGCAAATCACAGACAGACACTCTGATTTTATTTATATAGATAGCGGCCCGCTCCCGGCTTCGTCCGGGGTGTATTTTTTCTAAAATAAACGTAGCCTAAGTTACTCCTTATTACATCAGCTACCTGCCCATAAAAGTCCCGTCAAAATCGGTCCAGCTATTTCAGAGATTATCCGGAACAAACAGACAGACAGACAAAAATTGTAAAAAATGTTATTTTGGTGTATGTACCGCAATTTACATAAACAAAAAGTAGCCTATGTTACTCCTGACGACCCCCTCTTCATGTCTGCAAAGTTTCATCGAAATCGCTTCAGCCGTTTCTGAGATTACCCCGAACAGACAGACAGACAGACAGACAACAATTCTAAAAAAAGTTATTTACATTTTAACAGCATGCGAATGACTCTCTAAGCTTAGTTTGAGGCAGTTTTTCGCAAATCACAGACAGACACTCTGATTTTATTTATATAGATTAATAGGAACGGATTTTTTTTCGCTAACATTCTAGAAAATTCTAGATGTTTATAGAAAATTCTAGAAGTTTCTCGAAAATTTCAGAAGTTTCTAGAAAATTCCTGAAGTTTCTAGGAAATTCTCGCATATATGAAAACTTTCTTCACTTTTTCAGATAATTGAATAAGATTTTTTGAAATTTCAGAACATCGTCAAAATTTTTAGAAATTTAAAAATTTGTTAAACCTGATGGGTGATTTGTTATATTTATTTCGAAGGAAGTAGAGTGAGGCTATCTTAATGCATAAGCATCATTCTCATTAAACTCGAAAAGTCTATGTACACGAATGCACCCGGACGAAGCCGGGAACGAGTCGCTAGTCTAAAATAAACGTAGCCTAAGTTACTCCTTATTACATCAGCTACCTGCCAATAAAAGTCCCGTCAAAATCGGTCCAGCTATTTCAGAGATTAGCCGGAACAAACAGACAGACAGACAAAAATTGTAAAAAAAATATTTTGGTGTATGTACCGCAATTTACATAAACAAAAAGTAGCCTATGTTACTCCTGACGACTCCCTCTTCATGTCTGCAAAGTTTCATCGAAATCGCTTTAGCCGTTTCTGAGATTACCCCGGACAGACAGACAGACAGACAGACAGACAGACAGACAGACAGACAAAAATTCTAAAAAAAGTTATTTACGTTTTAACAGCATGCGAATGACTCTCTAAGCTTAGTTTGAGGCAGTTTTTCGCAAATCACAGACAGACACTCCGATTTTATTTATATAGATAAATGTACAATTTTCTACTTGAAAATTCTTCAAACGGAAATTCCGATTTTTTTATTAGAGACGTTTCTCTATCGGTGCATGAATTAAAGTTTGAATGTTTGACATTCTGCTGGTTGTACCAGCAGACGGATCTGTAAGTTCTGTCAAAGCTTTGTCGCGTGCTTCCAACAAGCATACGTATGTAGAGTATCATTCGCTGTTCGCGTACTTTCTCTAGAGATCCTTTGAGCTTCTTTGAAATCACAAAATCTTTGTTACTTTCATTTGCATATTTCAATTGTGAATCAATACATAATAATATAATAAAACTGTAAACGAGCTGTGTTTGTACATTAATAGTTTCAGAAAAACAATTTGTACACGTTGTATGTTTTAGAATTTTCGTCTGATCACTTAATAAATTTGTATAAAATTTTAGTTAATAAATAAATGTTGACATTTTAATTTGATGAGAATGAATGAGATAATGTTTTTAAAAACATACATTCCGCTGGACAAAATCTTGATTTATTAAAGATTTGACGTTTATTATTGTGAAATAATTTAGAAATTATTTTTTTTATGAATAAAAGTATGAAATAACTAAATAAGAGAATATCCCATGTAATAAATATGTATCAGTGACGTTGATATAAAAGTTTGTTTTCAAGAATTCTTTTCACTTGTTCGTAGGATGCAAGTAAAGGTAACAAACGTATTATTTGATATATTATATAAAGGACACTGAGTTATAGTCAAATCATGTCAAATTATTTATAATTTGTTTGATAATTCATATATCAAAAGTATCAAGTTTAGACAACATTTTCTACATTTCTTTTCTTATCTTTGTAACCGGTAGAAATGGTAAATTTTGTTAAAATTAAAAACTTGTTTATAGGTAGGTACTACATACATAAAAAGTTAATATTCTTTGTAAAATATTTTTCTTGTTCTCTTAGCGTCATCACCTGTTGGAGGTCGAGGCTATCATCATAGCTATCCTAAACCCCGAGTCGGCGGGCGGCTCGAAAAAGCGATCTGGTCCTTCCGCCATATCATTCGCGGAGGTTCTTGAGCCAGGAAGTACGTTGTCTGCCCGGCTTGCGTCTCCCTTGTATTTTCCTCTGCATAATTACAGTATGCATTATATGCATAATATCCTGTACTCTTTACAGGCTAGACGTCAATTTCTGGACTGTATGTTCTTGTATAAGATTCTTCATAGCCATATTAACTCTGCGCCTCTTTTGGAAAAACTACTTTTTAAAGTTCCATACTCTTTCTCATCACGTTTGAAGGACACTTTTTATATCCCTCCATTTCGCACCAACTATGCAAGGAATACTTTTTTCAGGCGTACATGCTCTTACTATAACAAAACGTTAAAGGATTTGGATGTGTTTTCCACCCCTATGACGAAGTTCAGACGAGACTTAGAAAGTTTGTTATTGCATTTGTAATTTGTTTCTTGACTTGTAAAATTGTTTTATCTATATCTTGTAACTGTGATTTGTAAAATTGTTTTCTAATTTGTATTTTGCACCTTGTCACTGTAATTGTGTCAATTAATGGTAATGTAGGTCTTTGTTTTTTGTATTTTTTGTGTAAATAATTGTGTGTGACTGTTCTTACCTGAATAAATAAATTAAAAAAAAATAATGTAAAATATTGGACAATATGGGTAAAGTTCCATTTAGCTACCAACCACTACATGTGTTTGTGTGAAAATAAAATCAAGCCTAATAAAAAAAAACACGTTTCATGTTTGTTGTTTGATTGCTTGAACGTTTCACGATTGCTTTTGATTCAGAAACAATCGACGTTTTTGTTATTTAATATATTTCTGTTTAGTTCGTCTTTGTTCCGTTTAAACCGCGATCTTCAATGAAACTTATTTATATCTCGACCGGTAAGTTAGACAAAAGGGGGAACAACGAGTTCCGCAGTTACCTTCGGCCTGAACACTTTGAATTGTTCAAACTTTACCAGTTTCGCGTTTCCTTTATCCGAAAGTGTTCCAAAGTGTTTCCAACATTTTTTTCCTTCCTTCGTGTGTGCTTTATGACGCGTGTGTTCTATCCAATATATCATTTTAGCCTCCTGTAAAATACATAGGATATTATTTACTAACATTGGAGTGACTGGGAGCTAAAACTATTGAGATAATAAATTTTAGAAATCGAACCGATTACATAGAATTCTAGATTTCTCAGATTAAGGGTTAAAAGAAATATTCCCTGGAATAAAATAAAAGCTTTTCATGAAAATATAAGATGAAGACCGTCACACTGCTATAACTTGCCCAATCGCAATCTTATTTCGTCATCTATATCATGATAATTCATGGTCGCCAGAGCACTTGCTTGTATTTATGGACAACCTATTATCAAAAAGACATATCACTATTCCTCTGTGACTAAAATCAGGTTCTTTTTTGTAAAGATATTAGTTTTTTAAATTTTTTGTAAAATTAGCAGACAGGCTGACGGTCCACTGGAATGACATAGGCATACCCATAACTTTTCTGTAGGCCCGGTCAGCAACAGCCTGGCTCCAGCTTCTACCTGGGCCTTATTAAGTCGTATGTCCATCTTGTGGGAACTATATGAACTGCCCATCCATTGCCACTTCAAGTCACTTCAAGTTCTCCTTATTCCTGTTTCGATCTTGTAGAGTAATCATAGCTCAAACTTCGCTTGCCTTCAACTTTTTACGATGACCATAAATAGAGACCATGTTTTATTTTTGGAATTGTAAATACGAGATAGAAATTGGAAGTATATTTAAATGCTTGTTATGCATTAACGGCGGTTCAATTGCAGCGGTTAGTTAACAGCTCGGCGTCTAATTTGCCACGGCGATGTCGTCGTGTGGGCGAAAGATAACGAAGTGCCTTGTTCTCGTATAGATTATGTGCTGCAGATATGCAGTTTATACTTTAGCAGTCAATTCATTGGTGCATCTGTGAGGATCAAATTCATAATTAAAAAAAGGTTTATTAAAATCCACCGAAGTTATGAAAATGTTTCTGAAAAAAATAAATGAAAAAGTTATGGAAACTTATGAAAAACTTTCCCTGTGTAGGTACTGGTTTCAAATATTTATTGAAATAGCACAACTTGTTATGATTCTACAATATTTAAATAATTAAATTATTGACAAATGTTGATATGTAATTAATTAGGTTTTGGATAAATAGATGTGAACTAAATATTCAAATTTTAATAATCAGTTAATAATCAATCCATGTAATATAATTAAGTATCCAATAGATGATGATATTAAGTATTTTAAATGCCAGTTGAATACACTAGATGGCGTTACAATTCGGTCATTTTTTTTCATTTTAAAAGAGTACATTTGTAAATAAAGTTTTAAAGTTATAGTTAATCTATTTAGAGTTCGAAAAAGTTTCAAAACTGAACTTTTTTTTATACCTACTTCACCATTTGCATTCCTATCGACTCTTTGATCCAACGCCGGCGGTAAGTCTGTGTTATAATTGGCTCGCAATGACAGCGTTGATGCAAACCAATAATATCAGGTAGGTATTAACAAAATTTATAATAGACTAAAACAAAACCTATATTATTATTATACTAGCTGGTGCCCGCAATTTTGTATGCGCTGTAGTTTGTTATTTGAAAATCCAACAGGAACCTATCATATTTCCAGGATAAAAAGTATCCTATAGTTCAGTCCATCCAGGATAAAAATTAATCATAAATACATCAGTGAAAACCGCATTCGAATCAATTTAGCTGTTTCTGAGATTAGTATACACAAACGCACATACAAACATACAAGAATTCTACATTAAATATTTATTGTACAGACACGTCTCGTTTATACGATTTTATTAATTATATATATTTAGTTGACTCGCACAAGTTAATAATTACTATATTGTTTTTGCTGTAGACTGATGTCATTCGCACAGTGATAAATGAACTTATAACTCACTTATAAGTGAACTTACTCTAAACTTTATAAGTGACTTAAATAGTCTATTTTTGTAAGCACTTCTATACCATGCATTAATATAATTAACATTAGTTAATCGTTAAGCTCAAATCAAATAAAAATCAGACCAATATTTTCAATAATTATTATTATTGAAAATATTTCCAAGTTAACTTAAGTGGTGTGATCACGTCCCTTACAAGCCACGCAAAAATGTACTTATTAAGTAGGTACAATATTTCATCCTTATTGTCAATGTTAGAGTTACCAATATATTCTTATTACAAAATTATTCAAGCCCTAGTCTTACCAAATACCTAGTATTCAGTTCAACGGTATACTAGTGCACCGAAGATTTCCTCCGTTAAGTTTCTTCGCTGATGGCGTTTCTATGTAATCTACACTATTTAGCCAGCCCCTCAGATCTACTACGGGCGTGTCATGCGGGATTTGAATTAGGCAACTTACACACTTGCGATTTTCGTACTGTTTTATAAAAAGTATAAATATTAAACAACAATGTGTATAGTAATTGTCATGTGTTAATTATAAAAAATTTTTTTTATTAGGTACTAGCTGTTGCACGCGGCTTCGCCCGCGTAACTTTATAAAATAGCTTGAAAGAATTTTTCAGTGAAAGAATTTTTCAAATCGGTCCAGTAGTTTTGGAGCCTATTTAATGCAAACAAACAATCAAATATGCCAACGGAAGTATACCTATGAGCATAGGATCACACTACCGGCGGTTTGAACTGTATTTTTCGCGGTAGGCCTAGTAGGAAGATATGTGGTGACATAGGAATAGGATGATGGCCACTTCGTTGGCTGATGTGCATGGTACGGCTACTGCAACCACTTGTGGACTTCAGCACTGCAAAACACTTGGTTCACTACACATTTTCACTGACCAGGTTGATATTAACGGTCAGGAATTCGTGAGCGCGGTTTGCATTAAATGAGCACATTGCGAACTTTTTTTAGTCTAATAATTATTTAAAAAATAGCTATAATTCATTAGTATTTTATATATTATTTTTCAATAACTTCCACTGTTTACAGCGTTGAATGTAGTGAGCTAGTTTTATTGTACAACCATTGCAATCACATATTTAGCATTATTATTAAATTATTATATTATCAAAATAGTTATAAAACTAGTTTTTTATTCTTTGTAGGTATATATTTACTTCTAATAAACCGAATAATAATTTTGTATTGACAGGCTTCGTTTAAGATACGAGTTATTAATGTTGAAAAAAAGTCCTAAATTTTAAGACAGTACTGCTTCCTGATATAAAAACTTAAATGAATAACTTAAGGCACGCCGTAACTTACCTTAAAAAGTTATCTTAAAATGCTTCGGTATATGAAAAAAATATTAGTTGCGTTTAGTCGCTCGACAGTAATGTGACTAGTTCACTGTACCACATGGGATTTGAATAAGCTCTCACGTACACTGTAAAGAGGAAAATCCGATATAGTTGCGTCGAACCGCGGGTTGTCTCCAAACGAAGTGTTTTCAATTTTTTTTTACACAATAAAAGAACAGGAGTATACATCAGAGGGCCTAGTGCGAGTTTTACTCGATCAAACGCGACGAACAAGTAAATGACAATTTGTATGGGAATGAAGCAGACCTACACGTGAGACACCAGGTGGCGCTGCTTCATTCCCATACAAATTGCCATTTACGTGTTCGTCGCGTTTGATCGAGTAAAACTCGCACTAGGCCCTCTGTTAAATATGTAAGGTTAACACAATTTAGATTGTATTACTTAAACAGTAAATCTTGTTTATGAGGGTTGCAAGACATTCCTTATTATTCGCAAGATTATTCGCTCGTTTTATAATATTACGAAAGTGAATGGACATTCTTTAAATCTTCTTATTTTGGATACTATTTTATTATAAAAATATGTTCTTTTTCTATTTTGTTGTCAATTGTTAAGTCGCACATAAATTATGAACTGAAAAAATATGAAAATGTCTAGACCGAAATGCTTATCTGAAAAATGATACGCCAAATGTAGAATAATAAATGTTAGGGCACGGTTACGCGGCACTTTAAAATTATTTCGATTTATCAAACCCTTTCCATTGGACTGGGACTGGAATATGTGAGTACGCTTGTGTGAAAAAGTTCAACAAAACATTGCTTATAAAATTGAGCTTTTATTACAGATTGTAGGTTACAGATTAACCTCGTTTATCACTCTATCCATGAGTGAAAACCGTATTAAAATACGTTGGATGTTATAGCAGAATTTAGCGTAGAAACAGATACAGGCGTAGAACGATTTTACTTTATAACATGTATATAAATATAGATACAGAATGAACGTATGGAGATAAAACACAATTTTATAAATTACTAATGACCTGATCCCGGCTTCCGTAAAAAAACTAACTGATAGTGAAAAGCGCATGAAAATCCTTTGCGTGGTTTAGGAGGAGTTAGAGACTTTACAGACAGATGCGAAAAGCTACTACAAATTATACTAATATACATATGAAAAAAAAAATTATATAAAATGTAAAATTTTATATAAAAATACGAATACCATTCATAAACAAAAGAAAAAAATTGTTTCGTCTTTACCAATTTGTATATACCCTGTAAGTATAGCTTTCTTTGGTAGGTATTAGTTTAAAATTGTTATAAATTTTCAAACAATTACAATATGATATATGTAGGTATTTAAGAGATCCTATAATAAAACATCCTATAGAATTTTTATTTTTTTATTTTTTCTCCGTCAAAAAAAAAAATTGTGTTGACAATTGTACTAAGTTTTTCGGTGGACTGTAGTGGGTAAAAAGAAAAAAAAAGGGAAGCACGCAGAAAGTTGAAATACGAACCGTGATCATTGCATCGCCCTTTCTAAACTTGCTATTTATGGGGGGATCAAAGGGAAGATTTACTTAAGATTTTTGTCATTATTTTACAGGATGTTACACTTTATTATAATTTACATAAATGCTATAATCAGGTTATTAATTTATGTTGAAATACAAAGGGGATATACACGATGTAAACATAATTATATTAAATTTGTTTTGTGATGTTTAATTAAAACGTGAAGGTTACATGAAATGAGATATTACTTTTATTTGGCTTCTATGTTATTAAGCAAAGACTCGGATTACTCTTTTGTAATTTTAAAAGTTTATATAAATATGTATGTAAAGACAAAACAGTTCAGCATTTTTTTTTTCTCTTTTGCTTCTGGTTTGATTTTTTTTTTTTTATAATTGCTATTTATTTATATTCCTGTATAAACTTTACAAGTATTTACAGATCGACAAACACAATAAAATGAAGTAAATATACTTTCGAAAAGATGTTTCTATTGGTTATTAAGCTTTTATTAACAAAAATAATTAAATTTATACAAATATATTAAATCTAAGTAACTATTGCAGAACTTTTATAAAATTTAGAAAATGTTTTAATACCTTCGAAAGGATAAAATTTCGACCATTTGGCGAACATAATTTAGACATTAATATATTTTAAAAAATACGTTTCATACTAAAAATTACGTAATATTATTAATATTTTTTAGAAAAAATAATCAGACTGTAGAAGAAATAAAAGCGAAAAGTAAAGTTTTGTGCAGAGACCGTTATAAGCGAAACATCACCATTGTGTCGATGATCGATGTTATTGTTCGCCACTATTAGTTTGGATTGCATCCAGATTCGATTCGGAATCCTTTTTGTAGGCGATCGTGTGAGACGAATCGAAAAATGCGTCGCGGTGATTGATTCATTATGTGTTTTACCGATTGTGTGTCCGCCCATCTCTATTTCGTATTACGGACATAAGCTTTTTGAAAGGACAATAATTCTAGGATGATAATATTCTTAAGAATAATAGTAAAATAACTAAATCAAATAGATATCGTAAAAGAGCTCAATTTTATGCAATTAAATTGAGCTCTTTTACCCTTTACTCACAAACCGAAAATGTGTCAAACGAATTGTCCTTGTGTATGAGTACCTATTATAGTAGAGCAGTGATTTGGGATCATAAAAATAACAACTCCGTTAAAATCAGAGATAAGTCCAGGTATACTCATATAATAGGTATTTGAAGCACCGTAGGACAACAAGATAATCCCAAGTTGGGCCAACACTCGACTTCAGTGCACCATTAAATGTTACAATTAATCTGCCTAATGAATGTTTGCACGGATGTGACCACTCCATTTGGCAAACTGTTGGCCAAACACTCAATATTTGCCATACACTCCATATCTAATGAAGCTCCCATTGTGTACAACCTTTGACATCGGTCACTTGCTTTAACTAGATTTGTATTAATTTCTCATTATGTTGGCGTGTATTTTCGAAAAATAGGCAATTCATGTGTTTTCTTTATGTCATTTTATATCGTTATCTTTTAATACATTTTTAGTACTGGACGACCTTAAAAAAATCGAAGCCCTTGTTTGAGAGCTTCGCTGCAGGCGTATAAGAAATCAGATTCACTTAATTAAATATTCTCTTTTAATAAGCGATTAGTGTATAAACGTAATGCTGAGCTTAAATGTAATGAATTTTTTGTAAAGTATTAGGTAATTATGTTGAAGAGAAGGCGATCAGAGGCCTTCGAATGGCGGAACATCAGCAATCACTCAATGCTATCGGCTTCAGTTAGGTCAGTAGGCAGGTTGTTTGCATTGCTCTTATCGCAGCGTACTGCGTACTCTCCAAACACGTGCCCGTTTATACCGCCACTTACGTCTAACGCAGAATGTGGATGCGCTATTACATTATCTTTTTTTCTAATATTTCTCTTATTTCATGTACTCTCAATATGTCACTACATATTTCATGTTTATGCTCATAACTTAGCCAAGTACACTAATGACCAAATTTCAAATGAAAGACAACGTTTTCAGTTAGAGGCAATACATCAAAATTACATTTTTTTAGAGCATACTGCCATAGATTTCATAGATGTGTCCCATGGACTAGTTTTATGCAGACCAATCATGCCTTCGATGTGCTGTTGAGATTACCGGCACTTGTGTAGTGCATCTTGTATGGTTGTGGATGCGAGTGTGGATTACTTCTACGTAATCATGCGCAAAAGGAGTGCATCCATTCTGTGCAGTTTGCGAAGGAGCTCCAAAGAAACCCTGAAGATGATAGCGGGATGGACGCTGCGGTATTTGGTCGATTCGCATTGCAGACTTATGCACATTCGATGTGGAAGTGAATTAACAGTTATTATTGTTATTACTATTCGACCAACACAGATTTCTAAAAAAAAAAATAAGTACACCAGAAGCATGTTTATTCATTTAAGAGGAGAAGCATATCAAGTAAATGACGCCACTCAAGATATTTGCAGTATGTAGATGATATAATTGCCACCTCAAGTGTTCCTAACTCTTGGCATTGTCCAGTCAGTACAGTCAAACAAAACAGAAAGCTGCCTCGAACCTGATTAATAGCATCCCAACAGTGCACAAAATGTATACTGACTGAACTAGATCCAGGAATATTTAGCACGTGGATGGTTTCAGCCGGTGATTAATCGTTTTCAGAAATAGATTACTCTGGGGAACCCGTCTAGAAGTGCCAAGTAAAAATGTATATTAGAATGTATTTTATTCATTACAACTTCTTATAAAATAATTCTTATAAAATACGTGACATCGTTATTTATGTCAGGTATGTCAAGCCTTTCACGCCCACTGTTCGAAAATTCAAAAATATTATACAGTCGTATTAATAAATGTTTTAAGAACTGTTTAAATATCCAATGTATTTTGCAATGTGCTTTCCTTCCATCATTTCAATGTAATTTTTAAAATATATTATTTTGTAATTTGTTTATGCATTTCTACAATTTTGAAATCTACACTTATAAAAGCGTTTGACCTGCCTGGCGACCCTAGGGGGTTGGTCCTGGCGACCCTAGGACTAATATATAAAATGTTTCGCTTCCAATGAGAATTAAACTGACAGAAAACCTCTAAAATCTTTTGAAAATTTTGATATTAGTAGTTCATTTTTAAGTTAAGGTCAACAGACAGGCTGACAGTCCACTTGAATGTAGGTGATAATTAATAACCTTTAAAACCATAACAATTTATTAACACAGAGGCAATTTTTTATCTGCAAATTATATTCACAAAATTACCCCGTTTATCCCTCTTTCCATTAACCCTATTGAAATTAAAGCAAGATGGTTTAAAAGAAATTAAAGCAGGCAGAGGCAGAGGCGACTTCATTTTATACTATGTATAGATGGCTATATGCCTATAGAATAGATATAGATAAATGAAGCTATATGAATAACTTACAGTGGCGTACAAATGAAGATAACTTTACAGTCATTATTTTATTGCAAAATGAAGATTATTTTTTGTAGACTCGTCGAATTATTTCATTATTGCAATTAGTGAATATCAAAGCAGAATTCTTTCAATCCTTGGGTTCGTTGAACAACAAAAGGTGAAATTAAAGTGAAACCATAACGTCTGATCGTATAATAATAAAATTGTATGGTAAAAAATTTATCTAAGTCGTCTGTAAGCGGGTGAGGCGGGCTGCTCAGTTTTGCTTGCCATTTTAAATTTTTAATTAATTTAATTATTAATTAAGTATGAAGAATATAGTTGACGCTAACCATGTTATTTGCAAGAACTCATCTTCTCAAAAACTGAAATTCATTATAATAAAAAAGTGAAAAATCCATGAAAAATTAACTGTTATCTACGACTCCGTTTGCATCAATTTTTAATAAGTTTTACAACTAAGACTAACTTTTATTCGTTGCTTCGCTCTCATATAACCACAGAACAAGTAATACAAGTAGGTATAACATTAAAAATTACATATTATGTACTTCGATAGTGTAAAAGCTATTTCCATCGTGATTTTACCATGGAAACAGACCTCCTTTTTTTTATATTTAAATAATTTTTCATATAATAAAAATTTACATAACACATATTATTATAATATACTTTCTCATGGATAATATCAGTGAGAATTGGTTAAATAGTAGTCATATAATCGGCCAATGAAACGTGACAGTGTTACCAACATTTTTTTTTCCACAATGTACTACTGCTTGTAATGGACGTTAAGTTGATACGATTTAATGTATTATTATTATTATTTTTCTTGGCGGCTATTTCTGGTCTGCTACAGAGCCAGTATCACTTCGTCCATTGCTGAAATATTGTGATCGCCACGTAAACTAAAGCTCTCTACCTATACCTACCGCGTTTAGAAACTGTAGTACTTTTTTGATAGAGGCATTCCTCACATCTTCACAAGCCATTGTGTGGACGATTTAATGTAAGTTTGAGTAAGAATGACGTAATTGAAGTATCGCTTGAATCAAGCTTAAGCCGCGTGCACACACATGTGTATAGATGTAGACATAAGCGCTCGTACACTGCACTGCACTCGCCACAAATTGAGTTACAAAACGATTCTTTCCCGGGCCGGACGGGAGCGCCTCTCAAACTTTCACAAAGGACGGTTTTCGCAAAAAATGTCATCGCCATTGCTGGCTCGGGATCTAAAAGCGCGTTGCTCGAAAATATTTTTCGTTTACAGAATACTTTTGTGCAATGCTGTATCGTTTTGAAAATTAAATTTTCTATTTCGCCTTCACAATTCTAAATCACCGCTATAAATACTTTAACTAAATTAGGGGCTGCAAAAATAACCTGATTTAGTGTCAATTGTAATTAGCAGTGGCTCTCGGTTCCGCTATACGATTTCCTGATGATTTCAGAACCGAAGCATATTGAGTAAAAAAGGTTAAATAGTTATCTTTTTTAATGATTTACTACTATTTGTTAATTAAACTGTAGCTTTTGAAGTGAAAATTTCTTTAGGCGCGTTTGGCATTTTTGAGATGGGAAAAAACCATTGAACTCGCGACACTGTCATGTAATGTAATGTAATGTAACCGAAACCTCTGTATATTTTCAGATATTGCGCTTAAATTTAATTTGAATAAATTGTTAAAAAAGAACAACATGGCAAAAGAACCATTGAATTCGCGGAAACTGTTATGTAATGTAATGTAATGTTTTTTGTGAAGCTTATTTTCACTTCTGACGTGCTGTCCAACGACTGACATGTATTTTTTTTTATTACAAATAATATATAGTATATAATGTATATTTCTTGACTATGATTTTACATTGACATGACAATGTTTAAAAGTTTGAGAACATCTGTGTGGACAGTGGCAGCAGGTGACGTCAGCTCATGTTCGTTACCGCGGTTCATTACGACTCGCCCTTAAGGGTGGGGGCGTATACGAATCATTGTTCTTACTGCGTTGCTACCAACATGAACGTCATTTCAATAAATATATAATTATTTAAAACGAAATACACTTTTTAAATTGGACAAAAGTATTTTTGTATTGTTCAAGGTTCAAGCTACAGCAATAAAAAACGATATAATTTTTTACAGAGGTTAATCCTGAAAACGTAATAGATAAAGTTACCTTTATATACCTTTAAATGGATGGAGTATATATGGATGAAATAAGACAACTAAAATAAAAAGCAGCGGTGCGGTTCTATTCCGCTAAGTTACACTTAAATGTAAATTATATTTTGAGTATTTTTTAAGTTTAGACCGTATTTTCTTCCATATATCTCATTGAATATAATATGTATGTTGGCTAAACGCAGTGTGTTCTGGCACTACTAAGTTCTGTTAGTTCTTTAGCAGAAATTCTATCGCTGCTACTATTGTTAGTCTCCGTCAAACAAGCAGATTCTTCATAATTCATAAAGATTTCTTCATAAATTTTTCATCGCCAGAGAAGAGATCTTTAATAAATCCAATCTACACTAGAAATAGAAGAACTCAAAGATGTAGTCTCGTCCTGGATTTGAACTTGCATCTACTATATTGGTAGCCGTATGATATCACTTTCTGTCACCACAGTAGATCTTATAATATATTGTAAATGCAAGAGCCTCCCATTGTAGACAGGCACAAAGTAACCAGCTGCGATATTATAAACTGTGTGTGTGAGGGTGACAATGCAACTTGCACTGATTGGAGGGACGCGAATTACCGCATGTCCGACTGTCTGTGTTTGCTCCATTCTACAATGACAATCAAACGATTTGTATGCCCCATGTAGGCCTTGCTTTAAATATACATAAAATCAAATATCGTGCCGAAGACTTTTTTAGAACTTCTTAAGAGCTCCCACCATAAATTATGTTTGTAAAGTATGTAAGTAAGTATGTAACTTTTACATGTTCAAATTTTAGGCAGAAAGAAAGAAGTCCTAGTGCCGTTGATAAAGTAACCAGAAAAGTGAGTTTCAAAGATTTAGCGAGTTATGAATAAGTTTCCCAGTTTCATTATCCCGTCGGCGAAAATGAAGGCTCAAATCGAATCGACTTTGAAACAAAACCGATATATCTTGAAAGTTGTCTCGGGCGAGTGCTCCCGAGTCATACACTCAGTTTAGCTAGTTTCGCTTTAAAAGTGTTGCATTCGCTATTTCATGAAACGATTTTATGAAGCTATTTTCAGCCAATTTCTACTAACAATGATGATGATAGTATCACTATTAACAATCGATATACGATCAATGATAAACATGCTAGCCGCAGTTCGCATTACCTCTTTTCCTGTGACTCATGATGTCAGACTGCCTAACTAGGGATCGTTCAAAGTTAGGACTGCCTAACTAGGGAACTGTCATGAGACGTTTCTCATACTAATAACTCATTTTTTACTAACTTAATTTCTTCATTAAATAAAAAATTAAAATAATTTTATTTACAAATAACGTGATTTCGTATAGAATTTTTGTAACAAAATGTAGCACATGTTTTATTGTACAGCCAATATTATGGAAAACCCATAGATAATGAAGCATTCCATTAGTCAAAGAATTTTTGAAATTTGACGAGGTAATCTCCTAAATCCAGACTTACAAACATGACTTTTGTATAATATAGAAGAAAAAAAAAACAAACTGAAGGCCTGTGTTAAAATATTAAGTCTTCAAATATATTCTTATTTTCCAAGTCAAGAAATACTTTAATGATTAGTCGAAATAAGCTCATGTTATTAGGTATAAAACAATTCTCGTAAAATTGTCGACTATCTTTACTAGACATTATTTTGGTTGATACTTCACTGCTGCGAATTTAAAATAACCAAAATCTAATACTGTAATACTTAAAGGCCGACAGAGTTTTACAGTAAAATCCCAGTGTGTGTTGAAATTTAACTCAAGCTGATTTATTTTATAAAATATTATAGATATACTGATAATTTTATAATTATTTTCGATTATATATCGGAAATACTGTAGAACCTATAGGTTATATGTGAGTACACATCATCTGTTTCTTTTAATTATATATTTTTATTAAAAATGGGTCAGTAATAATTAGATATTTATGAAATATTTAAAGGTATTTCAGAGAAATGATCAATCTATACATATAAATAAAATTGGAGTGTCTGTTTGTAATATTGAAATAACCGTTTTTTACTACATGCATATGAATATATATACGGTACATACACCAAAATAACATTTTTTACAATTTTTGTCTGTCTGTCTGTCTGTCTGTTGGTTCCAGCTAATCTCTGAAATGGCTAGATCGATTTTGACGGGACTTTTATTGGCAGGTAGCTGATGTAATAAGGAGTAACTTAGGCTACGTTTATTTTAGAAAAATTATTTTATTAGAAAAAATACACCCCGGGCGAAGCCGGGAGCGGGCCGCTAGTTATATATATACTGGAGGTACAAAAACCAAATATATGGTTATATGTATATGAAAATATATAAATTTCAATACAACTAAAATGTAAAGTCAACATTACGAGTTAACAAAAATATCATCACATAACCCATACACGATTCAACCAGGAACAAGTAGGACAAAGAACATTTTGTTTCAAGAGGTATAGGACGCGAAAGTTATGGACCTTCTTTCAAACTCAATCTACCCACATTTACATAGGCGTCAGATGATGGACTGTAGAACTAACAAAATTATTCAAAGTAGTCCTTCGAGTTTTTATGGGCCCCGTAAAAAGTGTAAAGGTCGCGAAAACTGGAATATTTTACATGAAAACCGAAGATTTAAAAGATTACGACCGAGAAACAGGAATCGTATGAGTAACGACAGATTCTTTTACTTTCATATTCGAGACTAGCTATTGCACGCGACTTCGCCTGCGTAACTTTATAAAATACGTAGCTTTCTATAGCTGAAATAATTTTCAAAATCAGTCCAGTAGTTTTTGAGTTTATTTACTACAAACTTCTCTGTTTTTAAATAGATAGATCTTTATACATATGTTGTTTTTAGTTTTTAATATAATTCATTATATTTCTTTACTAGATTGATAAAAAAATAAACAGGCGCCCCACACCCTCGATACCAACAAAATGCTGACAGAGCGAATGTTGAAAGAAAATTATCGTGCATATACATCCACCCTTGAATCAGCGGGAGACTCTTGTGTCTGGACACATCAGTGAGGGGCACTACACCTTCATTAAGGGGGAAAACAATTACGTTGACAATAATGTACCTGTTGTTATTGCCGGCTTGTCCCTACTTTAATACTGAGCATTTGTCTCTAGGTCTTACGGATCCATTTGTCTGATGGAATTTCTAGTAGTCCTGTTAATTTGCGTCCCGAGCTAACAGAGATTTATTGTTTATTCGTCTTCAACATCTTCGTGTGGTCTCATAACTTTTGGAATTTACGAAAAAGCAATTTTATTTTTAGCTCCAAAGTAAAGTAGTTATGTTTTCAAGGTTTTTTTTTTATTATGCTAACAATCAGGCATACATATCTAAAAGTACACAAAGTAAGCTGTGCCCAGTAGAACAAATGTTAGAATGCCAACAGTATGTAAATTTTGGTAGGCAGATCCCATTTCCCTATCCCCAATCCAATCTCTTATCCTTTATCGTTAATAGATGACAGTAACCACCTACCATTAAGTTGACCATCAGCTTGTCTACGGACCTACATAAAAAGTGTTTGCATGTTTGAGTCTTAGTGGATCACAAATGGTTAACATTAATAGAAGTCCCAATAACGTAGATGTCATGTTATATAAATGTCATGTTATATAAGTGGAAGTAATAAATTATTTTATAATTTTTCATAATTACTAATTCAGTAAAGTATAGACATACAGAAGGCAAGAGAAAACATACTTATTAACATATAGAAAAAACTAAGTACTGAAAAGAAGACAGAGCGATGTTTGTGATTAATGACTTAAATGCCACTTGTAAGAGAACCACACTATTGCTGATAACAGCAATAAGTGGACGTTATAAATTATTTTATAATTATATATAAGCCAATTCAGTAAAGTATAGACATACAGAAGGCAAGAGTAAACATACTTATTAACATACAGATAAAACTATGTATTGAAAAGAAGACAGAGCGATGTTTGAGTTAAATGACTTAAAAGACATTTGTAAGAGAACCACACTATTGCTGATAACAGCAATAAGTGGACGTTATAAATTATTTTATAATTATATATAAGCCAATTCAGTAAAGTATAAACATACAGAAGGCAAGAGTAAACATACTTATTAACATACAGATAAAACTATGTATTGAAAAGAAGACAGAGCGATGTTTGAGTTAAATGACTTAAAAGACATTTGTAAGAGAACCACACTATTGCTGATAACAGCAATAGTGCGGTTCTGTTACCTTCTTTAAAAATAATTTTAGATGCCACTTAAGAAGTTACTATAATATGTCTTTAAATAGTTTAGTTAGTGCTAACAGCGAAATAGTATATTAGAATTTAATTAGAAACACGGAATATTAGATTCTTGCCCTACATATTTTATTATGAGAATTTGACAAAGGCTTTAGTGGGCATCACACAATTCCATCAGAAGTGGCACTCGAGCAGATTAGAGGCGTTCCTTCTCAGAGACAAATCGCTAATGAGAGAATGAAGCGGCTCCTAATGATTTGTTGAAGGCAGTATCGAGGGCCGTTCAAATACAAATTTACATTCATCTTTCAGCTTAATTGTCGTTAAGCGCGAATTAATGTAATTTATTAATGGGAGATATCTCAACTTTTATTGCTTTTACTAAATTTAGCCGCCTACATATTTAGTATGTATCGTTTTCAACATAATATATTATATATTGGCAGGACAAAGATATTGGAAAAATGTGTATCTTCGAAACATTTCTAGAACTAATGAATAGCTGTATAGTTTTCTCGCAGCCTAAATGTCAAAAGCACCATCCTAATATTATAAGTCATTTTGGCAGCCCGTCTGGTGGCAGTAACCACCCCTTTACGGAAGACCACCGTGAAATAATAGCATGTGTGCTTTTGTGTTTCGGTGAGTAAGGGATGCCAGTCCAATTCCCTATCCCTTCCTAATTCCCTATCCTTCATCCACTATGGTCGACAACACACTTGCAGCACCAGTGGCGTTGCTTGTTATTGGCGACGGTAGCCACCTACCGTCTAGTGGAGAGTCAGTCTATCAGTTGAGTTGAACATAAAAGAAAAGGTTTATACCTATAGCCATATTTAATTTGCTATATCAAAATATTATTTGCTTAAACAGTAAATAATTTTACTTACTTGACTACTGAATCGTAAAACTATATTACATTCAGGGCCATTTTGTATACACAAGCAAGTTAGAAATGAACAACACTAAATTGCACTAATGTGATTTAATTAATATTTCAGTTGAACAAAATGAACATTCTTCATCTAATGAAAATACATATAGAGACGTAATGCTTATATAGATTATCGATAATGGCTATAAAAATAATTTAGAATACAAAACTTCTTGAGCCATTTGTGATCATTTAAAACTTCGCTATATTGACTCTACTTGAAATAGTTATTTCGGTCTGAAATCTTTGGGTCAAATAGAAAAATATAGCATACAAAAATTTAAGAAAAATATAAAGTCGAACTGAAGCAAAGGAATTTTTAAGTAAATTGAGCTCGCGTTACGTTTTAAGGCCATGCATGACCTACTTTTTGATACTAGATCCGCCACTCGTTTGCGAACTAAATTTCAATATACAAAGTTGGTAAAAATACCCCCCAAGCCTCCAACCTCCACAAGCCAAGCAGACGACGAGACGGCTCGCGTGTGATTACCGGCCGTCCGTCTGACGTCATTCACACTCCATGTTACTTCATTCCTCTTATTGAACGTGAAGACTTACCATACAAGTATACGCTACGACATAAAAATAATTTAATATTACCAACATCACGATTAAAACTAAATTCTTCAAATACCTTTAGTTCTTCTTTAAAAATCTATATATAAAAATCTCGTGTCACGATGTAAGTTCGCGATAAACTCTGAAACTACTGAACCGACTTTGATCAAACTTCATAAGTATCTGTTATTTGGTCCAACTTAAAAGATAGGATAGTTTATATCTCATTTTGTTTATTATTATTTTTTAAATTATATAATATTATTAACATAGCACCATCTGTTGATACTTATTCAATACAGCAATTATTTATCTGTGTGTTCCATAATGTTCTCACAGATGGCGGTTTAAAGTAATTTATCGGCTGGATTGCAAAAAAGCACCCCGGGCGAAGCCGGGAGCGGGCCACTAGTATATAATAAATTACCAGATAATTTAAAAAAGAAAACAACAATATCATATTTAAAATAAAAATGTAAAAAAATTCTAAATAGTAAATGTTACTATAACACTAATGAATATTTTATAGATCATATAATTATTTAATAAATAGTTATATGTAAATATTTATTATATTTTAATTTAAAATTTAATTTAAATAAAATAAAATAATTTTTATATACATATATAGTTTACGCTTCCTCTCTCCTAGTCCCTTAAGTTGATGCCCGACAGGGTCCATAACACTGGTCTTTATATATTTTATAACATCTTTATAAATTATGGTTTCGCAAAAAATAATTGAATTGTTTATACATTTTTAAAATTTCTACATCGTATTTGTTGTTTAGAACCTTTCGAACCGATTTATTAATTCTAGTGCTCGCTCAATCGTTGAAGTTGTTAGTTTTATATTTCTTTATTCTGATTAATAGAGCTTATAGCTACTTACATGAGAAATTATAATAAAAAATTTGATTAGGTAACGGTACATTGAACAGATCGACAAAAATAAAATAAAATAAAATTTGATCACTGCCATCGAAAGATGCCATTCAAACACTTAACATAAACTTGCTTCGAGATCGTGGATCATTATTCTTTGAAAGTTTAGTCTGTTATATCCAAAGGTAATTAAAAAATTAAAATTAAAAAATATCATTAAAAAGTTGTAATTCCTTTACATAATATTTTATATTACAAATACTAGTATACATAAGGAAAAAAAATTAATTACTATTTGAAAAAATTAAATAATAATATTTCAAGTCTACAGTGTATAATCTTGAATATATCTTTAGGAGCAATGCCTAAAATCGACAAAATGAAAAATCATTTTCGGTGTGAAAATTCGAAGCGAACTTTTCGTTTATAACTTTGGAATCGAATTCATTCGAGCTAATGAGATTACTAATTTATCGATTTGGTTCAAAATAGGCTCAGAGAAGCCTAAAGGGATTACATTGAAATAACTTAGCGTTAAGTAATTAAGTACGATACTTGGACGGTGCGAATTCGTTTTCTGTGTAATTGGGTAATACTTTAATTAGTTTACCGTGTTCTAGAAACATTAGAAACAATACTCGGTCTAGATTTTCTTCAAGTCAATTGGTTTAAAAGTTTCAATCTTTAATTCATTTTGTAAAAGCTTGATTGAGATATCACGCTGACGATTTTTGATTTGATAGGAATAGAACCTTATAAATACATACAAATATTTTGACTTAATTTTGTATGTAGATATTAAGGGTAAATTCTAAGCGTATATGTTTTTTTTTAATGATAAAGAGCGGCTGACATGTGATGATCTACTTGAGTAACTTTCATCTATACTGTGAGTTTACTACAACTGAAACGAATTCGTGATATAGCAGCAATGAAGAGAAAAAGTGGCTTACGTCAAATGACAATTACCAAATATTTTAAACCAAACTAAACTTATTATTTTATTTCATGATTGAGGCTGCAGTATTTTATGGTATGTACATATATGTATGTAATCTAAGAAAATATGTATGTAGGTAGCTACATACATAAATAAGTGCATACATCGTATGTTGGAAAAAAAAAATCTTAACAAACAACAGTAAGGGTCAGTCACTTTGATCTTCTGCGCAGGAATTGCAGAAAATCTTATGCGGTCTGCAGCTGAACGCAGCGTGCCACGCTTATGCAAAAATTCATTTCAAGTTAAATTTCCGCATGTTACATATTCAATTAAACAAATTCAAAGCAATATAGAATAAAACGGCGTACAATTCTAATTCGACTCAGCGACGTAAAGACCGGCACGTACCTGCTAACAAGTACGAGCTCAAACATGCGCGCCAACCCGACTAATTCTAACTGGCACAGATTCGACAATGCACAGACAAGACATATCATCCTCAATTCAGCATAGTTTTTTTTTTTTTAATTTTTTTTAATTTTTTTATAAATACACATTCCACACAGCACCATCTAGTTCCAAAGTAAGCAAACAATGCTTGTATTATGGATACCAGACAGTTGATATCCTACATAGATTACTTTTTTTTGTATATAGATACATGTTATAAATACAAAATATCCATGACTCAGGTACAAAGGTAAATATTAAAACATAAACATTGTCCCCTAGCGGGATTCGAACCCGCGACAGTTTGGTTAACAGCTAGGGTTACTAGCCACTAGACCAAACGTGTCGTCAAACTTGTGTGTGTAGGTTACTTTTGATTTTTTTTTATTTATATATGTAAACTTTATTAAGATCACAGACATATATGTTGTCAACGGTTTGGATAGCTGTTTCTTCAGAGAAGGAACCGGCACGACACATTTGTAGTAGTCATTATTGTCATAAATCTGGAGTTTGGCCGTCAACTATCTAAACCTGTCTCTTTCAAGGCAATTCCAGTCCACTCATGGATGCTTCTTAACCATGACTTCCTCCTTGACACCCAGCGCGTCTCTTAACTTCCCCACTATGCCAAATAGTATAGTGAAAAATATCTATATATATAAAAATCTCGTGTCACGATGTATGTTCGCGATAAACTCTGAAACTACTGAACCGACTTTGATCAAACTTCATAAGTATCTGTTATTTGATCCAACTTAAAAGATAGGATAGTTTATATCTCATTTTGTTTATTATTATTTTTTAAATTATATAATATTATTAACATAGCGCCATCTGTTGATACTTATTCAATACAGCAATTATTTATCTGTGAGTTCCATAAGGTTCTCACAGATGGCGGTTTAAAGTAATTTATCGGCTGGATTGCAAAAAAGCACCCCGGGCGAAGCCGGGAGCGAGCCACTAGTTAATATATATTAAAAAAGTTCTTGCTAACAGGCAAAGAAATGATAAGTTGAATGAGTAGTGAAGGGATTTGAGCACATATGCTATTAGGTCCAATCATGTGACAGAAAGTTATTTTGTATTTATTAACTTGTATCAATGCTGCATTGTAATTTTATTGTGAAAATAAACTTGACAATTGAATACTGTAACAAATATTTGTGGATCTGTTGTTATAGGAAAAACATTAATTATTATAATATTGGATGCGTTCCAATTTTGAATAATAAAATAGAGTTAATTAAGCGGCCTGAAACCACAATTTTAAGCTTACTATTGCGGTCAATATTATATGACATGAATTACAATATGTTCTAATATTTAGTTGCGAAAAATATTTAGGATATTTTAGTAGTATAGTATATTGTAATTGTGAAAGTAGCCTATCTGTTTGTTACCTTGGTTCGGGTAAACTGAATATTTTTTTTATGAATTTGGTGCAAACAAAGTTTAAAAAATTAGGAAAATCAAATGGCACTTTTTATTTTCAGTCCGCAAACCGGTACTATTATAGGGAATAATTTTTCCTATGAAAACTTCATTATTTAAGAAGACAGTTTTTTTTCAGGATTTTAATTTGAAAAATTAAATGAATATTTCTAGAGTACGTTCAAAAGTATATTATTCAAAATACAGATTGAATCGAAATGATATAAAGGAAATTTTTGAGCAGATGTTATGACGGCGATTAAAAGGCTAGTTTCCATAGGCTCTAGAAATATTCATTCTTCCTTTAAAACCTTTTACGGCTTCTATTTATGGAATTAAAATTATTGTAAGACTGATTATTAACTAAAAATGATTATAAGTTTCCAGTAGAATTGTAATGATGGGTCTAGACGTTTTAGAAGAACTTATTCCATCCAGAGGATGAACACTCGTAGGCACAATGTACTTAAAGCGAATATTTACCCCCGCAACAACAGTATGTGACTCCAGGAGCCAAGGCTCGCAATTTCCTTACCTGGTTCTCATTAATTGCGGTCACGTGCATCCCACGTGACTGCCGATCTACTAAAATGTGAGTTTCGGTGGTGAGTTTGTTTTGTTTCATTTTGTTCGTTGGAGCCACTGTACTGTTGACAGTTGTTCGGCAGAGTGTACCAAAGCTTTTTTTTTGTTACACCGATGGGCTTTTAGCGCAAAGAAAACAAATCAATGTACTTTCACGATCTGTATATTTATTTGAAACGTGAAGGGGCGGTTTGTTTATTGAGGTACCTACAAAAAAAATCTAATATAGATAACGTTTTTAGTGAAGTAGTAGAATTTACTTAAGAAATCCATCAGCATAAAGCAGCCAGGAACTAGTTATGTAGTATTAACTAAAATTATAAATGGGAAAGTGAGGTTGTTTGTTTTAAGGCGTTTTCAGACGACTTTCACGTTGTCATGGATACATAAAAGGACATAGGGTACTTCATAATTAATTTTTTATAGATTTTGTATGTAACAGGTTTTTATTCCAAGGCGGTTCAAAATTTCAGGTAATTAAAGAATATAAATAATTATATGCTATATTATGTGTTTATTGACCCAACTAATCCTACCTACAGAATTGAGGAACTTGTTGGCTTTATTTTTCTATGTAATTATAGAAGTTGATGGCGTTTCTTAATCGATTTATTCCATAGTTCATATCCTACATCAGCAATAGCAGAGTGTGTAGCCAGGGGCAGTGCCTACCGCCGCTGTTGCCGTTGGTTGAAGCAAAAGGCCGTTAGTTCATAATTTACCGAAGCCTGGCTCGCTCGATACGCGGCTTAGTTTGACGCTTGACAGATTTATGAGCTTTCAAAATTCGCTCTACCGCGTAACCAATTTCAACTGGACACAGTTCGCCTGGATTGTTTTCCTGTAACATGTTTTTTTTTATTATACTATGACTTATTTTGGATGTGTTAATAAAAGTAGCCGTTGCTTAGGTTTAAAAATCGTCAGCCGTTATTTCTAGATTAAATGTTTTACTGATATTTTTTTTTACTTCTCACAGTAATATTTATTCAAACAAATTTTATGAATATGTTT
This sequence comes from Synanthedon andrenaeformis, assembly GCA_936446665.2. Lineage (NCBI taxonomy): Eukaryota > Metazoa > Arthropoda > Insecta > Lepidoptera > Sesiidae > Synanthedon > Synanthedon andrenaeformis. The sequence continues at coordinate 14,019,620 of OW387781.2, read as the reverse complement.
AAAGCATTCAGTTTTAAGCACTGAATTTTTATTTTAACAAAATGTTCCAATTACTTTTTGAGAACTATTCTGATATTTTATCGACTTACACAACAAACGCAAAATAATTTTAAACATCGTTTATGATTCTCAATAGGGACCGATAGGAAATTTTCTCATTGGGTAAGGTGACAGTAGCCACCTATTACAAATATGACCGTGTTTGTTCTCAGCAAAAAGGAGTCCCTTTGACTTGGCTCCAATCTTCCGAGGTGCATCCGTACCTGTCGCCAATGATCTCGAACTTCTTGGCATGAGGATGAGCTCAAATCTCAATTTCGGTACATCTATTGAGTCCAAAGCCCAAACAGCAGCCAAAAAGCTGGGCATCCTAAATAGGGTGAAGAGATACTTTACGCCTGGACAGCTCCTATTCTTTGTATAAGGCACAAGTCCGATTTTGCATGGAGTATTGCTCCCACCTTTGGGATGGCTCAGCCAAATACCAACTTGCCGCACTCGACTCGGTGGAACGCAGAGCTAGGAGACTCATTGGCGACAGTACTCTTTTAAAAACAAAGATGCAGAGCCTGGACCCAAGATGTACTTCGGAGAGTGTGCTTAGGAGCTGCATGAGCTCATACCGCCTTCCCCTTTCTTCCATCGGACATACAGACGTACGGCTGGTTACCATCCTCATCTGGTCGAAATTCCTCTTTTTCGGACCAAGCGCTTTAAAACTTCCTTTATAATGCTGCCAAGGTTTGGAACTCCCTGCTGGAGTCTGTAATTTCGAGCTCATATAACCCAAATATTTTCAAAGTTCGTGTGAATAGGCATCTTCTGGGTGAGCTCGCTCCAGCAAAATCAACCTTAAAGTAGGTCTCGGGGGTAAAACTGAAAAGAGATGAAAGTTAATCCTACAATGAAGATCCTAAAATCTATAAAGACCGAACTGACCGGACTTTCTGAAGATCGATCACATAACAATTAAAGAAAAACTAAAAATTTATAACGAAGAAAGTATCTAACGAATGCGTTCCGATGAACATTGATTTTAACTTGGGTCGGTCATTAGTGTAACGAAGTAATAAAGTCTACGCTTTAAAAACAATTATTAATGAATGGATACTTATTAATAATCTTCATTAGAAGTGAAATCTGCACTAATACCTTTGTATGCTCCACAAAGATTTCTCTTTCCCTCCACAAGGATTTGTAATATAATACCTATAATATTTTTAACGAGAGCATAATGAATTAATCCATAGATGGAATAAAAAGTATAAAAATACAAATCCACATCAGATAACTTTTATTTTTTTTCTTCATATAATAGCCAAAGACAATCTTCTACCTTCTACTTAGGCTATGCCGCCCGCCTTTGCATGGCTTCCTGTTATTTGCAAGTGTCTTTCCCTTATAAATAGAATGAAAATTTTTAAAACATGGTTAAATTAAATAATATGAAAATTAAAACAGATACTATTGAATACTTACCCAAAATACTATTTTCTAAAAAATTTTTTTATTATTGTTATTTTTTATTTTATTGAAACACAGGCACACAGCACTCAATACGACAATAACATAAGAATATAAGAATAACACACCTTTCTCGTTTATCTCTCTTTCTTTTAGTGAAAATCGTATCAAAACCGTTGTACAGTTTAAAAAAAAGTTAAAGGAAAAACAGACTCAAGCAGACAGATACCTAGTTTATAATATGTAGATATAGATTCGATGCAATAGTGATATTGAATTGATAATATTATGTAGATTTACATAGATTTACATAGTACATGAAAATAAGAGCTGTACTGATAATTCACTGAAATCTTATATATGAAAATATGAACATAATAAAGTGAATGAATAAGCAGGCTGACGTTTCTTAGGCTGAGGATCTTTTTAAAGGATAATCTGTTATCACAGATACTTGGTAATCTTATAATACTGTCTAGTTTTGTAAATGAAACAGGATTCTTTGATTCTAAGTAGTAATGAATTATTCATTATTAGATACTGTTAAAATATTATAAGAAAGTGAGTGTAATAGCGCAAATATTTCAACGAACACTTGAGGTAAACAAGTATTTAATCATACTAAAAAGATTATTTCAACGTGATATCCTAACTTGGCTATAAAATGAATAAATCGTTCGAGTTATACCAATAAGGATAGAGCGGTAAAACGTTTTATTGCTGCCAAAAAATTCACCAAAATCAACAATTCAATTTTAACGCGAGTCATAAAACAGAAAGATGGATTTATGTTGTAGGCACTTCTACTACGAAATTCGAGTAAGAAATTACAGTTAAGTATATAATATGTTACATTTTATATTCTGTTAACTATTTTACTAAAAATCAATGATAGTCCAGTGGCTTAGATGTTTGTCTGCTGATACCGCAGTCGCAGTTTCGAGTTCTGGTCAGGTCCATGAGTCTGATAACCTGTGTCTTTACGATTTCTTATTTTTTAAATACTATTTTTTTTTAGAATAATACTAAAATAATACTTTTTTTAGGTTGCCTATTACAAAATTAAATTGAGACAGTTATGAGCCTGTTTGTGTGTGTGTTTGGTTTCCTCAGTGGAGGGATCTATGTTACTTCACATAAGGGAGCCGGCTTATAGATAATTAGATTGTGAACCGAAGCTTAAATTTTCAAAATTTATGCAATTAGGTACTTATTGGTAAATATCGTTAAAACTACGAACTATTCAGCTATCGATAAAGTGCTGTTTAATGGCGAACCAGGTTTATCTCTATCTGTAGGTCTTCAGTAATCGCTTCGAGAAAATCTCTAGAGTCTCTCCCTTCGATAGGGAGAACTTGTAGCCGGACAATGAACCTGTTTAGTAAAAATATGTCTAGAAACACACATGAAATACATGTTTTTTTTTAATATATACCAGCAGACATTCTGACTATGTTCTTAGTACTTGTGGTGGGTACTACCTACTATTTATGACACAAGCAAAACCAGAAGGGATTATGTTAATATAAAATAGAATTACAGGTGAATAGACTTTGCCAATACATGAGTACAAACATTGTTATTTTTTTATGTTAAGGTTGTCATACAGGCTGACGGTTTACTTGATGGTAGGTGACAAACAACGCCACATGAATAGGCAAATGAGCTCTGGCGGATAGGGAGATGAGCTCTGGCATCCCTTATTTACTTACCAAAACGCTTCAGCACATATGCTGCTATTTATAAATAAAACAGCAAAGTAGGTAATAAAAAAATACTTAATATATATATTTGTAACGGTTAAGTTAACATCGAAACCTTAAAGTAGTAAGAACTCAAATACTCGTAAAATACCGATATTATCCGCGCAATAGGTTTAGCATCTCTTGAGGAGTGAACGGGAGAGGTGGAGTGTGTGAAGAGGTCGGCTATAGCGAGTGTGCACTGTTCAAATACATGCGATTACGTCGCTAAACCGAAATGGAAGATCGCAGAAGATTCCCAGAGGGAATTGTTCCGTTGCATCGCTATTAAGTATGCTCTATGTCGTTTCGTTGATACATAGGCTTTCTCCATGGATCATCAAATAGCACCGGATCAATTTGTGGCAATATTTTCCCATATATAATAATGCAGACCAACTTTTCCTTTCTCGTCACATTGTGTTCTTCTGTAGAAACATAATTTTAATAACATTAAGGCGAGTCCAAACTATACAAGCAAACATAGTTATATTTAACATACAGCATTTTTTATACGTTTGGACAATATCATTACTTATAACGCGATCGAGACAATTGTAGACAAGACATAAACCTATTAAATAACACAGTTAATTAATAATACAGTCTTGTTTTATGCAAGTGCATAATAGTACCGATTTGGTATGGGATTTCAGTCGAAAATTCTTCGAATTATACGTTCTCTTATTCTCATATTTAACTGTCAATATTGGCATATTTTAAATGATCCAATGGATAGTGGGTGGCTACTGTCTTATATTCATATAAGCAAATTCGCAGTAGTTGAAAATGTAAGAGAAAGATAGCGGAATGGACTCTCATTTCTCATTCGCCGAAAGACAAAATACAAAATGTTATGTGTTTCATTGTGTTCTTTCGCGAGAATATGTCGATTTAATCCCTCCACATATGCTATGAACTTTTGAATAAACTCAAAAACTACTGGGCCTATTTTGAAAATTCTTTCACCTATAGAAAACTACTTAGTAACATAGGCTATATTTTATAAAGTTACGCACGCGAAGTGGCATGGAACAGCTAATAATGTAATAAAAATAATTAAAAAAAACTAATATAGTTATTTAAAGAAAGTAGAGCAACTTGCTGTTAGATTTTCCGCAGTGTGCAAGTCGCGAGTGAAATTCGGCGACATTCGGATGCCGTCTCGTCCGGGCTTTCCGCACGGTTTTCAATCAACAATTTTTATTATTTTTTTTCATCCCCTCAGGCAAAGGCTCGTTGTCTCCTACAGTATGGGGTATGGGGTCTATGGGCGGCTGATTGTCTCGATCGTCTCGATAGACACAAAGTAGACACCGATGACGTATTTGTATACTACATTTTTATATTGTGACAAAGAATGGCTAAAGAACCTCAAGTGACTGTTTTTTCGGATAAAGGACATCGAGAATCTCTTCTTTATCTTCCTCTCGATTTGAGATTCCTAATGATTAAAATTATATTTCATAAACAAAAATACATTACAAGGTTAATCTTACTTTAAAGATTCGCTCTTACAAAGCCTTTCTTAACAATTAACAAATTAATTACATAGACCTTCAACGCCTAGTATTTTTATATAAGTATCTTTTACATAGTATACATACATACATACATTTTACATAGACTAGCATTTTTTACATAGTATAAAACAAAGTCGCCTTACATGTACTACACATCTACTAATCTATAGATTACTAGATGGTGCCCGCGTCTTCGTCCGCGTTGAAAAAGCAATATATCGCCTGACATCGTTATTGCTATAACACTTAGCCAGGAGTTAATTTCCTTAATTTTAGATGATCCCTCGGGAATAGTCCTATTTTTCTGGATGAAAGGTACCCTACCTATGTCCTTTCTGATGTCCGAGACAACGTGTATACTAAATTTTATAATGATCGGTTCAGTAGTTTTTGCGTGAAAGAGTAACAAACATCCATACATCCAAACAAACTTTCGCATTTATAATATATATATGGTATAAAATTAATAATAAAGTACGGATTTAGTGAAAATAAAATAAAAGGGATGAAATGAGTGGCTGGTATGCCTCGCATCCAGGCTCTCAGTGAATTGAATATGCAAGAGACTTCTTGAAACGTGTAGGTAACAACACATTCATCAATACTAATTAAAATCAATAGTAGCAGTAGTGACGACAATAATTCATCGCACACCGCACTGTATTAATCTAATGCTGTAACACCTGAAAGATCACATGTCTGCACAGACCGCGTCGCCAATTAGCCAGTCGTCGGGTGTGGTGCCAATGAAAGCGACAATTCAGTTAGAAACACATTATAACGTAGTTTTAGAAGTCCCGAGGTTAAAAGTAGTCCTTGATGTCACATTTTTGTATCACTCATCAAGGGTAACACCTTTGATTGCTAAGTCAGATAAATCGTAATTGGCTATAATAAAAAAACACACGAATTAGTCCAATAATAAAACTAAATTATATATTTTATTTTATTTATACATGTATGTAATTTACAATAACAATATTCATCTTAATATAAACAGGTTAACAGAAAAAATCTTCTGATTTGTGTGTTAATCATTTTTTTTTGTTTATTAACAATTGAATAGTTTTTGTGTTATGTATGAATAAAAAATGGAAATAGCTTTTTCCTCACATTTGAAAAGATTATAATATGGTCGAATATCGACTAGTGGAAAAACACTAGTTACAAAAAATAGACAAGAAAATAGTAGATAAATATAAGTTCTCACTTTTCTATGATGAAGAAAGAAGATATTACGTGATGGCGAAGTCAACTTCGGTAAGTTGGTGGGGTTGCGTCCTCAAGAATTAACTTATAATAAAAGAAATTAATGTTCTTTTGCATTTAAACTATAACAAAATATATAATCCCTTAGTTACTGAAAAAGCTTGTCAATGAGCATTTAATGACTTAAATGGGCAATTAATTCTACGGATTAAAAAGGAGTGTTACATTGTAAAATAAGTATTTGTATAACATTCGTCTACAATAGTTGGAAACGATGAAGTACCAAATCGGTATTATATCATTTCTTTTTATAATCGCTATCAATGCCACCTATCGGTATCAGTTGGGGGAATACGACAGCGCATGTTAATCAGACAGATCGCGGGTAATTGCCGAGTGAAGTGTGAAATGCGGGTTTAGCAATGAAATTATCTTCTGTTTAGTATTGATTTGTGCCCTTGTCGGTGTTAGCAAGTCAATCCTTTGTGAGGACTTGAGGAGAATCCTGTTTTAAATATTTTTCAATTCCTTGTTTAGGAAATTTAGTTTATTCAGAGTAGTTAAAGAAAAAAATGTTAATAAATAATTGTGAAATGAAATAAAACTTTTCTTTTATGAGAAAATTTGATTTTCTGTAAACTATTGAATACATTCTTTAATTTTTTTTATGTTTCTATTATTTTCATAATTATTTGTTCTGTTACTTTTTCATAATTTACAAATTATTCATAATTATACAAATAATAGATTTTCGCCTAATTTATTTTTAATGTGTTTACAAACAATGTTTGTTTTTTGTATAAAACGTTGTAATGTACCTTCGTTATTTGTGTAAACAATTAAATAAATAAAAATATATAATTTTTATATATTATTTAAAGAAATATGCAACCAGTTCATTTAACTGGGCTGTTTAATTAATCCATGATCTAATTAGAAAAACCCAATAAAATCCTTCGTACATTTTAAATGAAAATAATGTAAAAATACTTCTCACGCTTATACAGTGTGTATGTAAGTTTGGAAATCCAATGATTAATATGTCAAACATTTCAATATATAAGGCAGCATTCACACAATCGCGCTAACGACAGTTCTCCGCATATTAGAACGGGCGCGCACCTGCGACTCATTGCGCAGTTACCGAGTAGACTCGTGCGGTCTCTCAACCCAAGCGATCCGAGAACACCTTCGTACAGACAGCAAAAAAGATATGTTACACGTAATAATGTTACAAGTTTAATACTAAGTTCATAATTTCAGCTGCAGGGAGGGCGTCCACTGCTGGACATAGGCCTCCCACATAATTTTTCAAAATGACCAGTCAAAAATTACTTATAAATAAAAGAAAACTTTACTAAAAAATTAAAAGGAGATTTTTGTAAAATGTGGAATCAACCTGATATCAACAGAGTACATTTTCTTACAATTTAAAATTAATGACATAATAAATAAAATAGAATAGAAGTTACACATTTACAATTGAATTATGATAACTTGGTAATAATTTTTACAACAATAATTTCATCGTTTACTTTACTTGGAAAATTACAGTTACTTTGGCAAAGCGTGCCATAATTGTTAATAATAAGTATTGCATATATGTTGGTCAAAATTTAGTTAATTATCAATGCTTAACGTTTAATAACTTAAGTTGCGGGACCACTTCTATCGGCGCCCCTCCGATGTGAATGAGTGGAACCTCATACGTTAGGTAAGTTGCAACTTATTTGCTTATATTCCGTTATTGTACAATAAGTATGAATATGATTATTGTAAAATACTAAAATTATATTAAAATAAGAGGCAGCGTTTAGTCATCATACAGACCTATGCCAAGTAAGAGTCGTAAGTAGTAAGTAATTTACTAGACGGTTTGTTTTTGCTGACGTTACCAGTAGTGTAGTACCGAAGTACGAATGTCGCGGCGTTGTCCCCGCATGTCCCGCAGCGAGCAAAACCACTAATTGATTTCTATTCCGATGTACGAATCACCTTGTCTCAGAAGTTGATTATAAGTTTTGTACTACATCATTTCTCACGAATAACAATTAGTATCTCAAGTTCTAAAGAACTAATTATGGCTTATATTAATGCGACGTAAATGTGGTACGTGACATTTGTTGGACTTGAGATGTAGTGTAAAAGAAAATTGCAAATAAACTTATAAATACCACTTCGCAAATATACAACTTTCTCACAAATACTCAGTGGTAACTTATATTTTAGATTTTAAAAAATAAGGCATTTTTTATTATTATTATATTATTTCCTAAACATTATTATATTTAGCAATACTTGTGTCTTAAGCGACGGTAGTTACCTACGATCAAGTGAACCGTCAGCCTGTCTACTGACTTTCACATAAAGAAAATCTAAGTTAAGATATTCTTCAGTAAGTACACTTGGTCATTAGACGGAGTCATTTTTTCTGAAATTCTGAAATATATTTATTTATTGTATTTCACAAGCTATGGATTGACCTACACCTGCGCCAGGTAAAGAAAGCAAGAAAATTTCTAAAAACAATTTTCATGCCGAGCCTGGCTGGAAAGTAAACGATTTCAAAATATTTAAGGCTCCCGTACCAACAGAAAATAAGAATTTTTAATGTGGCTATTAAAATTACTTTGTAAGATGCGTGTAACTAACTAAAAATTTTGTCATTACAATTTTCTCAAAAAAGTAAACACTATAAAATCCCTTAAGAGTTACAATAATAATTTAAATCTATAGAGCAATGAAATTATCTTAGAAAAAATCCTTCTTAACTGTTAGCAAACGTTTCAGTGGCAGATTTCTTACGAGCGAACTCGAGTCTCGACTAACTAAACTAAAAAAAATGTCTAAAAACCGTATTCGTATTGCCTTAGCGATTCTACCGTCAATTGCACCCCGGTGAGTATTCAGAGCGATCTCTCTATTCAAAGATCACGTTCGTACTTGACGGTGTATGGTGCAAGTTCCAGAAAGTTTTCTTAATATTCTAGAAAAATTCCAAATGTTATGAAACTACGTTATACGGGTGACGTTCCAGACCACCCGTCCAGCCTTGTTATTCGGAAGAGTTTCAAAAAAAAATCAAAACAAAAAAACACGTATAAAATATTTTTTGAAACTCTATCCAACCATACTAAAAACGCTCCCCAACCCCTGTTAGAGGTAGGGGGTGCAACTTCAAAAAATCAAATGGGAACCCCTATTTTTTGTTACGGATTCGGATTCGTCAGAAAAAAAGACAAACTTTTTGTCTGAAACATTTTTTTTTTATCAAAAACAGTTTTTTTCTGAAAATGAATACACAGAAATCAATTGATAGGAATGAACACTTGATTTAGTTAAATAAACGCTTTTTATTTCAATACTCATTTCAACTGCCAATTTGAGTTTTGGTTTTATTTTATTTTTAGTCATTGAATTCTGAGAACTGCATGTAAACCATGTTTACATTTGTTATTGTTATGAAATTAAAAAAAAAAAACTGTTTTTGGTCTATTGCAGCGCCATCTATTGCAGGTTCCCATTTGATTTTTTGAAGTTGCACCCCCTACCCCTTAGGGGGTTGGGTTTTTAGTATGGTTGGATAGAGTTTCAAAAAATATTTTATACGTGTTTTTTTGTTTTGATTTTTTTTGAAACTCTTCCGAATAACAAGGCTGGACGGGTGGTCTGGAACGCCCGTTATACGGCAACATAGGGCACAACATATGTATTTCTTTACTATATTATAATGAAATAAGAAATTATATGCTGCAGGTTCTAGGATAAAATAAAAAGTGTAAGCTTTTCAGAAAGGAATATAATAAGATTATGTACAAAGAAGTATTTTTGACGTTATGGACCTTGATAGCAATTCAGACATTATACCATTTATATTTTGATTTACAATTTTATACACCCATCAAGCCCGTTAGCTACAAAAAATATTTATTTTTATATTTTTCTATTTTTTATATAACTTAGATACCTACAGATATGGAAGCTATTTATTTACCGCTATCCCATTAATAATAGAGTAAAATTGAAAAAAAAAAAAATCAAGCTAAAATGGAGGCGATATATAATAATTATATAAATTTTATAAATTTTTTTTTTCATTTATCAGTGTAATAAACGTAATCCTCTTGATTCTTGATAAACGGACTTCTATATTTTCAAATTAAACAGTCAAATAATTCAACATTTTTTTCACATTGGACCAAACGAGACATTGGTGCAAGATGGTCGATATCTAAAAAAAAAATCCTGTCTACAAGAAGGTAACAATGGCTAAGGGGTGGTAGTTTGAGCGGCAGTAGTCACTTGTCTGAATACCCACATTTATTTACGATATTTTATTTTACAAATCTTTAGGCGATTGTGGAAATTTCTAATAATCTATTTGTTTCATACAAATGAATTTCACAAATAATGGTTTTAGAGAATAAACAGATTAAAAGTAAAGTAAAAAAAAGTGGAGTAAGCACATGTAAGTACCGATTAGATGAAATATTAAAAGTATTTGTATTTGGATTAATACTGTTCGAGCAGCGACATCTGTTGATGGACCTAGGCAATGCGTGTATCGTCTACCCCACATAATCTTTGAATAATATCGTGTCACCCTACTACCTCTTATACTAATTGTATTCGCACACCTTTTGTCAATTTTATCTGATAACAATATACGTCGTTTTATCAAAGTCTAAATTTTATTTCGAAACACCAAAATTCATCACCCAAGAAGCAAAAAGTCGACTGGCTCCAACAAGTACTAATACTTTTGATGTGGCTACTTTTTAATTTAATAAACTTGAAAATCATTATGAGAAAGCTATATTTTTCGATAAACCAGGCGATTCTGAACCGAATATTCATTAAAACCAATGATCATTCATACGCTACTTAGTTTTAACAAAGCATTGTTATCGAGTTGGTGGAAAACTCGATAAAACTCTCAATATAGTTGGTTGACTGACTGGGCTCAATAGAGGTCATAATGAAAAATTCCTTACCTCCGCACACGTTCCTATTTCTCTTAATGAACCCACCTTTATTCAAAGAAATGAAATGAAAGCCAGTAATGAGCTCGTACTCAAAGCGCACACGTCTCGGCGCTTTCTAGAAATTTCTTTTTAAGGCCTGAGACGGCTCGTAAATGAATCGGTGCTGGAGCAACTCGAGCCAGCCAGACCTGGCCTCAAACCGTGAATAGCTCAGCGAATGAAAGCCGAGAATGTATAGACATGTTCGAAACGTTTATAAAGTTTTTGTTAGTTGAATATTTATAAGTGTGTGTTTAATTATAAGTTATGGATCATAAGTATACATCATCATCATTATAGCAGCCTTAGGATGCCCACGAACCATAGATCCAGCGTCGCCATTAGTCCATCTTGTGTCCCTTGTGGGTACTATATGTCTTCTCCATTGCCACTTCAACTTGCTATTTTACCGAGCTATTTTTATTGATTTTGTTTGTTTATCTCCTCATTCGTGATTCGATTTCGGAGAGTACCTATCACAAATCATAGTCCATTCTGTTTCTCGATAGTTCGTTGAGTGACCTTTGAGCTTTCTTACAAGGTCCTATAGGTCAAGCACGTTTGTTTTGAACCACTGAGGAATTTTGGACGAGAAGGTGTCAAGAAGCTTTCCAAAAGCTGCCTGTCCGAGCTGAATATAATATATAATCCTTCTCGAAGCTGGATTCTAGAATCGAATCTTAGAATCCTAAAATCGAGAAGAAAATTTGAGAAATTTGAAACTGTAGTGAAATGATTTTTTTGGTAAATAAAGTAAGTTTTTTTTTGTTACAGTCGACTAGCATCGTTCACGAGTGTCTTCGTTTCAGCACCTCGTAATTAAAGGTGAGTCATTGTCTAATTTTCAACATGAAACAGCCTAAATTGCAGTTCACTCTGAACACCAAATTTATTGGCATTCCATCGACTTTAATAACGTTCTTGGGGCTAATTTCTCACTTGTTTATTGTTCGACGTCTCGTTACAGCGGCAGAAGCGACGTTAATTTTCAAATTAATTTCCTCGATTCCCCACCCTCTTGATTAAGCCACGATTGGTGTATAAATATTTCCATATTATTCCAGATTCCGAGAACAAATGAAGGAAATATGACACTGTGAATGCTTTTCATCAGACACCAACTTCCTTGTTGAATTAAATACATAAACTTTTTTATCTTTCATGCACTGATTATTTCTTCAGTTTATGGTTTTTTAATTATTCAAAACTTAATTTTGTATTAACTTAATTATTCAATACTTAATTTACAAAAATCAAACTTTCTAATCTACAAATACGACATATTGAGATTAAAAAAGTAAGTAATGGTAAACAAATGCTTTTCTTAAGAATAATCTGAAAGTTATTAATTCGTTCCCAAAAGAATTAAAAGATTTATATAAAAAAAATCAGAATTTTAAAAGTTATTTAGCCTTTTTCGTTTTTAACAGTTCTGTAGTTACTTAGTATCAAATATAATTTAATATAATTAAGGACGACATTTTTAAAAATTGTCATTTTTATGAATTAGTAAAAAGTGAATAAGGACCAATAATCTTTCAATGTTATTTTTCAAAATGATTTGAAATAAAATGATTATTAAGTAACTTACCTGTTTTTAAATTCATTTTTCGTTTGTGCAGCAATAATAAATACATTAAACGTTTGTGAAAAAAAAACTGCTTTTTTATGGTACTCCATTACCAGAAGCTTGAGGCGTAAAACAGTTCTGAACAGAGACAAGTTTAAAACGTGCTGCTTTAGTGGAACTCTTTAGGAGTAAAGTAGGATTATAAGCTTACATCTAAGCATAATAACAATACGCTTGTCGGATTGTGTGTTTGTGTAATTTTCTCTCGTAACATCTGAAGCGTTTCAAGGAACACTTGAAAAACTTTTCCCCGCGTAGCTCACGCACGAAAAACGTGTATATGGCAATATGTTCCCTTTACTGCTTACAAATTTAATAAGCGCTTAACACTTCAAAGCTCGCGTGGAAAGCAATTTAGCGTAGTCGTCGAAAAACGGCGAGTTTTCGGCTAGATACCTACGTAATTGGTTTAGAATTCCGTCCCTCGAGGAAAGATTAATTAGCAGAGGGCAAACAGCGCTGCAAAGCGCTTTAAGCTTTGCCTTCTGAAACCATAACAGCGGAAGACCGAACAGTTAGTGCTTTTTATGTATACGAATGAAATTGGGTGCACGCATTTATTCATAATTGTTAAAATTACGAGTGCAGCCAGGTACTTTTATAGCTTTCAATTAAATTTCTGTTAAAATAAGTTAAACACCATTCATACTTAAAACAGTTAAAAATTGTTCATGACGTTTTTCCTTAATTTTCAATAGAAACGAAATCGTAGCGCTTATTTTAAAGCTGTGTGAAGGTTGTGAAAGCTCAATAATTTTATGCTCCTCTGAATCTCTGAAGTTTGATCAACTATTGCATAGAGTTTCGGTAGCATGAAATTAATTTTACACTTGATAAGGCCTGTTTAATTCTTTAGTCAAACTTCTTTAAAGTCATTAATTCACGTTTTCTTAAGACAGATAATTATTTTTGTTGGATTAAACTTATTCAATAGCTCAAGATAAAATAAGACAATACTTAGATAAAATTTCAAAAACTCAAGACGGCTTAATGTCACAAAAATGTATGAAAGGGCTGATGGGTAGTATTATCTAAAATAGCAATAGATCTAGTCATTAAATACGATATAAATACTGACCATGGCAACTCCTTCCATCTTTATTATAGCTGTCTTTTTTTTATTCCATGTCTAATTAATAATATTAAAAATAAGTGTAACCTATCCATAAAGTCGAATAAATGCTAATTTAATAAAATCAAACAGACTGTAGAATCCTAAACACAGATACTGAAACTGTGGTCTTCTGTAAGGATCTTCTTTAAGACTAAATTTAAAGAAATATATATGAAAATTAAACAAAATTCAATGGAATTTTCTTTTGTTTAAATATATATCTTAGATATTATGTGTTTACAGTCTGCTAACAGATGTTGTACGCACGTGCGACGAAATTTACTACTTCCAATACAATAAGTTGAGGTACTCCTTGTGGGGTTGGAGGCTTGGAGGTAAATTACTTGTTTTATTGTATCCCAAACCGATTTCATAACCGGAGGGAATTGCTGGGATGAGCACAGTGTTACTGGGTTCACTATTGAATTTCTAGTTATGTATAACTTGTGAAGAAAAGTCGATACAAAATCTTAAATTACTAAGATTTTAAATAGTTTTTACATATTTTTTTTAGATAAATTCATTTTCAGAGCTGCTAAATTAACAGTTAACAACTCTTCGTGATTTTTAATTTTAATATATAATTAATTATAACGTGATTTTTATAATTAATTATATATTATATTTCTTTTAAGTAAATCATATTTGAGATACATTCACATAATTGACAAATTAACTTTCCTAATTATTGTAACATAGTATTTTGTCGAGGCCATCCTGGCCTTTGAAATACTATATTAAAACAGCAACTAAATAACATAATATATTAACATTTTACAATTATGTGCTGCATAGTTAAAATAGTGTATAAAATATCATGTTCTTATAATTTTGTTGTAACATTTCCTAAGCAAACAGTTTAATCGCTGTGTTAAATTTTGCCAGAATCTAATCAATAGTTGGAAAGTGAACTTATTCTGGCGTCTCATTGCGAGCAGAGACTTCAAAACAGTCGCGTGTCGGCGCAGATGTTTAATTATCAACAGCGGTTATAGACAAGTTCGGTGCTAGACAACTTGCCGCGTACGATGGTTTCGATTAGGGTGCGGCCACAGTTGCAGCGGGAACTCGTCTACCCTCCGATCATATAAATTAGGTAATTCGACTTACTTCCCAAAATAGACAAAAATAATTTCATACTTAAATTAATGTTATTGCTTCAAGGATCTCCAAATCGGCACTGAATACTTTCGTTCCTTGAATGAAAAACTTTCTGGGTGAAACCATCTTATGGTGAGTAGATGAAAACGTAGAATGAAACATTTTTTCTTTATGGTATCATTGATTAACTGTTTAGTTAAAAATTTTACTTATTTTGTAACCTTAACTACGTGATTTGTGGACCTGATTTTTCGGTAACTAATCGTTAATATTTGTTAATGTAATCACTAGAGGGAAATTGATTTTTAAAACATACCTGTATATAAAAACGACGTATCACACTGTCTATGTGGTTAATTATTTATAAATATTTATCGCAATAATATAAACTGTTCTGTCTGAACTTTTAAAAGAAAATAATAAAACTTTTTATAAAACTCGAAGTAAACTCTCATATCGCTAACAATGCGGCCCAACTTCATCGTCTCGTTGGTTGACCGCGGCTGCAATAAATTCCAGCACAATATTTGGGTGAGGATCCCCAATGAGGTCCCTCCAAACACCGCTTGTCATACACTATTCACTTAACTTTATTTACTATGTTACTATTTCTCTGCCTTAGGTATATACTACGTTAAAACAATTGGTTCAATTTAATACTAACGAGGTTTAATTCAATACTAACGAACTTTGTTATGTTGTAATATTATGTTACCCAAAATTAGTTTTAATTATTATTATTAGTTTTTTTTTTAATATTATAAAGGTGGCAGACAGGCTGGCGGCCCACTTGATGGTAGGTGGTTACCGCCGCCTAAGGACACAAGCAACACCAAGGGGAGTGCCAGTGCGCTGTCTACCCTGTAGTTATTTGTTTACCCCTCGCTTGAAGTAGCCCATATTGTAGCTAGGTGGAAACACCTCAGTTTTATTAGTTATTGAAATATACTTAGTGACATTTGATAAAAAAAAAACTATTTTTTCCTACCTTATCAATAGAAAAAAATGTTTAAAACATATCCCATTAAGTTTTTTAACTAGTTAAATAATAATCATATAATATAACCGATGGATATAACTAAGAAAATCCAATATATCAAAGAGAATCTTACTGTTTCCACTTAAAATCTTTCTATATACGTTACTATTCGATGAATGCATAAAGAGGACTCAAGAAAACGCAAAAAAACCGTTAAATGCGGTCACTGGATACGAGTGAGGATGAAATTACAGAAGCACGATAACTCCGGGTAATTTATCATAATGACATTGGTTTAATTTTTTTTAAGTCCAACAGCGCCCCTAGCAGCGACCCGCGGTACTAAATCACCGGCCATGAGACAGGAATTATCAAATAACTCAAGATAATATTAAAATGTACCTAACTTATTTTTAGCGCTCGATAAGGAGAGTGTTTATTGTGGATGTATTCTTTAGTTTACACTTGTGTTCTGGGACATAATTGTGTTAATATATAGTGAAGTAATCTAATTCGGTTTATTACGGATGGTCACCACTTAATCATCACCACTGGTGATCACCTCGAAGTTTTTACCTTTTGTCTTAAAAGCCAAAAAGTGTCCAGCAGGAGTATATAAAATTTTACTAAAAAAATATTCATTCCGTCCCGAAGGCTAAGTGGTGGTAAATATGAAAGGTTTTCTTAGTACTTTCTGTCTGTTTCTCTACTAACTTCTGCTAAGCCATCCAACGGGTTTTAATCCGGTTTTTAATAAAGGAAAGAGCGATTAATGAATAAGGTTTGTGCGAAACCGAAGCCAGGGTCCGCTCGCTAATGTATTATTATATTGAAGGCGCATTTATTTATTTTTTTAAGTTAATGACCCTGAAGCGAGTAGGTTTTTCGTATTTATGTTGGTATCTGTCCCCAGGGTTGTTGCGTATGCAGAATTATGCAGAATTTTTTACATCCGCGGTACATCCATAATAATTAGCCCTGCATTATTTCAGTTAGTTATGAAGTAGAATATAATCTAATAAATTCTGCTGACTGTACCTACAGTGAAAAGTAATAAAGGTAACCGCCGTTTATATGAAGTTCCATATAAACAGCAATAAACTGGGCCATGCGTCACTAGGCAAAGAAATCACACTGGTATTACCCGGCGGAATGCAAACTGTGGGTAGTTATAAAAAGTATGCCCGGAGTGACGACTCATCGGAACGGGTCGCGTAATAAGACGAGAAGCTAGGCTATTATGAGAAACTTTTGCACATGAAGTAAGAAGACTTTTACTTGACGAAATCTTAAATTAACTGTACATAGATTTTTTTATGTGAAAAGGCAGTCTGTCGACCTTTTCACATAGGCTAATGATTTTCACATAGGTTAGGTATGTACTTGATGTTAGGCTGCAAGTGAATTACAGACATTGGTGGGAAAGACAACAACGTGCGTTCTGTTATATCATTGCGATTTTTTGTACAGAGGTGGTTACTGCCACCAGACGTGCTGCCAATTTATGTGTCGAGGTACCCGCGACTAAGGTTCGCGTTGAATAATAAAAATATACTATATCACGCCAGGTGTTGGATATTTATTCTTAGATGATCCGTCGAGGTTGGTTTTTTCTGAAGGAAAGGTATCCTATATCATTTTTTGTATCCCTGACAGTGTATGAAAAGTTTCATGATGATCGTTTGAGTAGTTAAGGTTTCACATTTATTACATTGGTATGGATAAACATAAAACAGTTAAGAAACAGTTGATCCTATTTTTCCCACATTCGAAATGATTGTGGTCGAATTACTACTAGTAAGCGAACAGCAGTTAGTAAATTTTCTCCCGAATCTCCCTCTAATTATAATATCAACCGTGCACTAATTAATTTGTTTATATTAAAACATGTCATATCCGATTCCTTATAAGATCTTCAGTGCAGCCCTCTTAGCAAAAGGTTCTTCATTACACCTCCGCGTAGACGAGGTAATTGCAGGGCCGACACACGCGAGCATAACCTCTTAATTTATTGAACGAAACTAATGAAATTCCTGAGCAAAGTTTATTGCAGGAGACAGCCCTGTTTTGTACGGCAACAATTTTCGGCCCGGGACCGGGTTGAAGTACTATAATCGTTGCTTTAATTATTTTAGAATTAATGCTTAGTCTCTGCTAATATTTTAGAAAATCCAATGCTAAATTTCTTGGATTGTTGTAAATTTTAAATAATGCCCTTACTTATCCATTAACGAAGCCGAGTTTCAAATGAGATGGGACCTAGGTAAATTTTTTATAAATAATTTTAGACTTAATGTCAAATGGCTACTTATTTACTGTAATTCTCAGTACACTAAAACGCCAAGGTTGCCAATTTTCACCATGAACTTTGCTACAAATTATTTTATGTGGTCGTTCATTTATTATAGCTTCAACACCTGTAATCGCTTGTTATTTATTGCCAGATTTATGAGGTGTTGTTACATGGTAATAAATTTGGTTATGTTTATGTACGCAATCACTTAACAGACATACCTAAATTTACTTCAAATGCCACGGTATGCAAATATCATTGTCAACGTTAAAACTATTACATTGCACATTTCAGAGTTTATATCCGCTTTTCGTCTAGGAACAAACAGCATGAATAGTTCTAATAGCATTACCTTGTAAGTTCACTTATTTTAATAATTAGTTGTGTCATCCTAAATAATATTATAATGCGAAAGTAAGTTTGTTTGTTTGTTACGTTAAATAAATTACATTAAATTAAATAAGTTGTATTTTTAAAAATTTAAATCATTCACAAGAAATGTTAATGTCATGCAAAAATCAAAATTTGTGAATTTAGATATTTGAGCTTAATTAAAATTCGTAACAATGGTGTCTTGGCGAAACAGAAACGCGGAGGGGACATAAAATGACAACTAAAGGAAGAGGGGCCTATGTCACGAGATATGAGCGGGAAATAATCTCGACTAGAGTGTGAAATATTTCTGTGAGAAAAAATACAATATATATAGCCAAAGCAAATTTCGTACGTTTTTTTTTAAAATCCCGCAGTAACGTAACATTTTTTCAGGATAAAAAAATATCTTATAATGTTAATCAAGGTAATAAACTATCTGCATGCAAAAACTCGTCTAAATCTATTCAGCTGTTTTGGTGTGATTGAGTAACAAACACATAAGCATACAAACTTAGAATTTAATATGATTAATATTATAATTATTATTAATTCTATATTTATAAATTAGATATCAGGCATTGAAAATATTAAACTTATATAGTGGACACTTTACAAAATTATAACGACTATCAATAAGCGACTCATTCCGCCTTTCATAAATTTTTGTACCACACAGATAGGGATTCCAAACTTTCTGCGCAACAAACAGTAAAATTTGATGATGAATCATTGAAAGAATTAGAGTAATTGCTATCGGAAGATGGGGGACGGATGCAAAACTTGCGAAAATTCCTATAAACAAATCGAAATTTTAAAATGTTGACACTCATTCATTTTGAAATCTACTAATGGACGTCAAATAAAAGGCTGCCCCTTCAGCGTATTTTTTAAAGTTTTAACTTATTTTATTCCCGAGAGATTTTTTTAAGTCTTGGAATTGTTAATTGAAATAAGTTATGATAATGATCATAAATAAATAAATAATGATCATAATAAGGACGCCTGGCAGATGTCAAGTCATATTTTTATTTTTTCAGATAATTTTAAATTTTTAGATATTTAACGAAATTAATTTAATTTAAATAGTATTATAGGAAAATTCAAGTGGATTTAGCCATGGAATTTATGGATTTTAATATAAAGCAACATGTTTCGCCCGCTAACTCCTCATGAATTCTCAGCAAGTTAGCTGTCACCTCTGCGCTCCCAATAAAATAAGTTTCAGAGTTACGAGGGGTCTAAATATCCATATTTCGAAAGTCCATAAATTAAATTCTCAACGAGTGGCTGCGGTTTCTAGTTGCTCATCCCAGCAGGCTGTTACCAACGTTGCAACACCGCTCACCTCCGCGTCTTTCGGAGAAGAACTCCAGCTGCTCCGTATCAACGCCCCAGTTCTAAAGAGAATTCCACGAAGTGCACGAATTCAAGTAGCTAAGAAGCTTACTGAAGTAGTAAACCAATGTGTCACCAAGAATTCGCAAGCGTCGTGGGAGGAGTTGTTTAAGTTTACATACAAGATTCTTCATGTTCATGCTACAGAAGATAAACATTGCAGCCTTACCAGCAAAATCAAGAGAAATATTAGTGAATACACAACAGAATCATATCAAAATTTTACAAATGATAACCACAAGGATTATTCCCTGTGGAAGAGCGTAGAAAGAAAGGTATTTGACGGCGACGTCAAAGGTGCAATACGCCTTATCACTTCGGAAGACACTATTGCTAACAATGATGCCGATACTCTCAGGTCACTCCAACAAAAACATCCACAGCCGTCTCGTCCTCTTGATATCCCAGATAAAGAAACAATTGATGTCAAACAGATTTCATGTGATAAAGAGGACTTTCTACATGCATTAGCTTCCTTTCCTAATGGCTCGGCAGCTGGCATGGACGGCCTCTCTCCAAGTCACCTCAAGGACCTGACTGCCGCTTCCCTCGGACAGGCTGCTCAAGACCTTCTCACTGCTTTGACAAAACTCTGTAATATTATGCTCCAAGGCAAAGTCAATGAAGATTTCACCACCTATATCTATGGCGCTTCACTAATAGCTCTTAAAAAGAAAGAAGGCGGAATCAGACCAATCGCCATAGGCTCAACTATTAGAAGAATTTGTTCTAAAATTGTGTGTAAGAAAATTAATATAAAATTAAGCTCTTTATTTCAGCCAGTTCAATTAGGATATGGTACGAAGGGAGGATGCGAAGTCGCCGTGCACGCTACCCGTTCTTTCCTGGACTCAAAGCGTGATCCATATGTTCTAATTAAATTAGACGTTAGTAACGCTTTTAATAGTATAGAGAGAGATTCCTTGCTGGGTGCAGTGATAGAGCACATACCAGAAGCATACAAATATCTCCATCAATGTTATTCAAAATCTTCTAAATTACTTTTTCGTCAAACAGTGATTGAATCTGCGGTAGGGTGCCAACAGGGTGATCCTTTAGGCCCACCAATTTTTAGTTTGGGTATTTTAGACTCAATTAAAAAAATTAAAAGTAAATTAAACATATGGTACTTGGACGACGGGACTTTAGGTGGAGATTACGAAACAGTGAAGGATGATTGTATTAAAATTATACAAAACTTAAATAATTTAGGCTTGAAACTTAACTTCTCAAAATGTGAAATTTACGTGTCTGAGTCTTTCTCGGAAACTAAAAAAAATTCAATATTAAACGAATTTAACTCAATACTCCCAGGTGTTAAACAAATCAAAAAGGAAAATTTTTTCCTCCTCGGTGCACCCATTACCGCTGAGTCAATCACACCACTTATCATAGATAAACAAAACAAAATTGAACTTTTCACAAATAGACTTACAAATATTAATAGACACGTGGCTCTTTTCTTGCTTCGTCATTGTCTCTCAATCCCAAAGCTCACATACTTTCTTCGTTGCAGCCCAATCTGGATGCACGGAGAAAGTTTACGGGCAATGGACAATACCTTTAAAAGTTGTGTTCAACTACTTTTAAATTCCGACATCAATGGTTTATCATGGAAACAGTTCACGCTTCCTGTGAGATTCGGGGGTGTCGGTGTTCGACGAATAGAGGACATTGCCTTTCCGCATTCCTGGCCTCGTCCCATGCTGGTCTTGACCTCATAGGTATGATTCTCAATCCCTCACTCGGTGAGTTTGAGGTTAGCCACATGGACGATGCCCTGAATCACTGGAAATCCTTGTGCCCTAATACCGATTTTCCTTCCCTACGTGTCTCGCAGAGAGGGTGGGATTTACCTTTAATAAAAAAAGCCTTCAGTGAAATTCTGGACTCCACTTCCGGTGCGGATCACGCTAGAGTCATGGCTTCTGCGGAAAGGGAGGCAGGAGCGTGGTTAAACGCTTTTCCTTCTCCTCACCTCGGTACGCTTCTGGACACAAACTCAGTCAGAATAGCTGTATCATTAAGAGTCGGCGCGAGGGTGTGCCATCCTCATGTGTGTGTGTGCGGTGCCAGCGTAGATCCCTACGGTCACCACGGCCTGTCATGCATAAGGAGCGCTGGCCGTCGCTCACGACACAGCTCTATAAACAACATAATAAAGCGTGCTCTCGGTACAGTCAATATTCCTAGCTTACTGGAGCCGCCGGGTTTGTGTCGCGACGATGGCAAGAGGCCTGATGGCATGACCCTGGTTCCGTGGTGCCGTGGGAGAGCTTTGGTATGGGATGCTACTTGTGTGGACACCCTGGCTCCGACACACCTTTCCGGCTCCTCCCACTTATCTGGCTCCGCTGCCCTCAGTGCTGAGAAACTTAAAAAAGGCAAATACTCAGGCCTCGCGGACCACTTTGAATTTCTAGCGTTCGCGGTGGAAACGCTCGGAGTGTGGTCACCCGATGCTAAATCCTTCGGGAAAGAGATAGGAAAACTTCTAATCGAGAAATCGGGCGATCGGCGCGCCAGCTCTTTCTTCACGCAACGTATAGCGTTAGAAATTCAAAGAGGTAACACTGCAAGCGTCCTGGGTACTACGCAAGATTCGGCGGAGCTAGACGAGTTGTTCTTTTTGGCCAATTAGTTTCCTCCACGCTCCTGCCTTCCCAGCATGCACATGGTTTAATTATTATTATTTTTTATTATATGTTGTTATTATTTTTTATTTTTGTTTGTTTAATTGTTAGTTAGTAAATTAGTAGATTAAAATAGTTAAGATAATTAAGTTAAATCAAATTATGTAATATATAAATAATCTGTGTTTACATTATTATTATATGACAGTTACTTGAGAAAAAAAATAATAAGTTAATATTAAAAAAATAAGATTTGAAAATATTGAAATTAAGTAATTGCTTATACATTATGAGTAACCATTATGATAATGTATAAAATAAAATAAATTTATCTGTCTGATGTCTTTTAACTAAATAAAAAAATGGGTCGGTTAAGAATACTTGAAAATTGGTTAAATTTCAACCATAATTATTTTGACGATTGATAAAGAAGTGTTTCCAATTTTTTGCAGAAAATGCTACTATAGAGCTAATAAACAAAAAAAATATTTCAACATAAAATATAAAGGTACTAAACTGTCTTTTGCCTATTTATATAGATTTTTCGAAGTTAAAATCGTAACATATTTATCTTTCCCTTTCGGTTGTTTTATTTTCAATGAAGAACACGAATTATCAAAACTCAACAGCACAAAAACTGTTATTTCATTGCAAGAAAATGACAATTGCCACCAGTCGTGCTAAGCTTATGGCTTGAGATATAACTACGGACGATTCCAATGATTCTATAATTCCAATTTTATAAGGAGTTATTTAAGTTAATTGAACTATCGCAATGTTGTCGCTATTTCTAAGAGGTACTGTTTGTGTTCCATTATTATCTGTTCGTTGAGTTTAAATTTAATTTGGGAAAGTTCACGCCTCACGTTTCGCTTGAAGCTAATTGCACGATGAACAGTTGGAAGCTTTTAAACACATTTTGTCTTGTTAATACACTTCTCTTTTTGCGACGAAATTTTCAAATATTATTTTTCTTTTGCTATTCTGATTTATATAATATATAAATACATGGCCCCCTTAGAACAATTGAATTACCAGAATAATAGAAAGTTGATGAGATTGTAAAAACAAACAATATATTGGGAATCACTGATTTCATAGATCTTAATCTTTTATTCTATGAGGATCACCACGCATTTGCACCCCTGGTGTTGTTTGCCCGGTTTCGTCATAAAAAAAAATTTCTTTTACAGAGCTTTTACAGGTTTGGTCCCATCTCGTCAGAGTTTCAACTCGTCAGACTTTGAGTTTCAACTCGTCAGACTTTGAGTTTCAACTCGTCAGAGTTTCATTTGGTCAGAGTACAATCAAACAAATTATAATTCAAATTTTATTGAATTAATTACAATAAATCAATTTTAAAATAAAAATAACCCTAACGGATCCTACACCAAATTTGATAGTTTTTTTTTGTTTGAAATCTAATTACATAGTTCGAAATAGTTTTCATACAATTTATGAAGATTTGTTCAGCTGTTTGAAGTTCATCAGCTCATTTGCTAGTTGAAGAAGGGATCTCATTAACTTGATCTCACACTTTGGTGTACTGTGACTTGGTGGTATGTCCATGACATGGTAACGTTGACTTGATTCTTCAGCATCAAGTAGTCTGCGAAATACCCAACACTTCAGCAACTTACAGCAGATGTAGCTTGTTGGGCTCATTGGAATGGTCTCAACAGAATGTCGGGAATTAGTTTATAATTTTTAATAACAGCAATTAAGCCCTGTTTGATTCTGGTGTAGTTTATTTATAAGAGCAACCTGTTATTTATTTATTTAATTTACAAAGAACAAAAAAATGTATAACAAGTAAAATTTTCTTTTTATCGCCATGAGTAGGTGTTTTTGTAAGGGAAATGTTGTAGTTATCAGTTTTAAAATTGATTTATTGTAATTAATTCACTTTAATAAAATTTTAATACAATTTATGTTTGATTGTACTTTGACGAGTTGAAACTCTGACGAGTTGAAACTCTGACGAGATGGGACCAAACCCTTTTACAGAACTTATGGAGTTTTTTGTTACTCTCAGATATGAGAACCTGCAAGTAGACACCTCATTCCGAATCTCTAGGTCTTTCCAATGACTAGGCGACGAAAACCTTTTCTATAAAATTTACTATAATATTTTGGTCCATTGTCTTTATTATCGAATCTGATCAGTTAGTCTAGAAATCTTTAAAGAAATAATGTATACGATTTATACTTGCAGGAAAATCTCAATGATGTATTTGTTGGTCCGATATCCAATAACAAAACAAAAATGAAATTTAGAATTAGGACTTACAAATTGGACTATTTGACAATTTAATTCTTCTTGTTTTATAATGAAACTGTTTTAGAATATCTATCTATAATAATTATTCATTAAAGAAAAGTTGGCAAGTGAAGCGATGTGGGTCCGATTAACGTTGATTGTGATTAATTGCCGGCTAATGTCCGGCTTTCATTAAATAATCCATCATTGCCATTTTTATGACTGAAGATACTATTCATTTTATATTTTAGTGCTTTAATTAAACAACTGAAGCTATTTTGAATGGCACCTTTATCATTTCATGTTGAAAATTTATACAGTTTTTCAATTCTTACTATGTATGAGGAGATTGAATTCTGTGAGAAGTCTATCATAGACATGCAGTTGGTTTTTTGTATAAAAAAAAAACTAACCGTACCCTGTGACTTCGTCTTAAAGGCTCTTAAGTTTGGACTTGCAATGCGTTCCAGCATACTTCAATGTTGTACATTTGAAGCAATTCAGGGTGCAAAATCAACGCATAATTTTGAAATTTATTTATAGATATTTCGTAACATAAAATATATGTAATTTAAGATAAATTGGAAAACTTTGTATATTGTTAAAAATCTTTATACAATGAAATTGGCAAATTCCATTTGCATTTACCTATGAATATTCATTTTTTACCTTTAAAACTCTGTTTTAGTTTTTCAAGACTAAGTAAGTCGAAATTTTTCCACTTAATTCTTCAATAGATGAAAACAAATAATATGTCTAGACATAAAACTGGTAAATGCCCTAACTGAAATAGGTTCTAAGCTTTTCAGAACAATATTATTAAGCACGATTTAATCTTCTTTAAATGAGATTTAATATAATATGTTAAATTATGTGTTAGATGAAGATATTACTCAAACTAGGTATATACCTATTATTATAGTAACAATAACCAAATAAAAATATATGACAATAGCTGGTGCACGCGACTTCTTACTTACATGTTGAAAAATGAAAAATATAACACCTTAGGAAATATCTGATCTTATCGCTTCTTATCGCTATGACGACAGTGGCGTCACCACGGTGACAGTGGCGCCCATTTTTTTTTATATTTATAGACGATCCCTCGGGAACCTAATATTTTTCCTGGATAAAAAGTAACCTATATGTTAATACAACTGTGTACCAAATTTTATCCAAATCTCGATGAGCAATCTCGAGCAAAACCTCGAGGCCATCCTAATCCTGAATCGACTTTAATTCGGTTTTCACTTACAGAAAGAGGGAAAAACAGGGAAGGTTTGTGTATATAAAAAGTTCATGTCAGTCGTGGACTGCACGTCAGAAGTAAAAACTAAGCTCACAACACTATTGATCACAAGAAATAGAAGAAATAGAGACTGACATACAATGACAATAATAAATTCATAATGACAGACCATTCAAAAGGTTTGATGTTGATATGAAACTATTTTATTGGTCAGAGGTGTATTGTATACCATATTGATCCATCTAGTAAGTTTATTTTCATATACAGTTGTAACATATTATATATTTTATTTTGACATTTAACATGTGAAAATGTAGACGACCTTTTTGGAATATCATTGGCCGTTTTCTATTTTTATTTGAAATTACTGTGTTCTCTTATAATTGTCAACAGAGGTAACGCGGTAACAGTCAAACGAGTTGAATGGTTGTTTCAACTCGTTTGACTTCCATTTCAAAAATGTCTTGTGTGCTTTGGTCAGAGGTGTATGCCATATATTGATCCTTGTTATCATATCTAGTAAGTTTACTTTCATATGCAGTTGTCTGCTTAGTACTTATATACAGAGCTGTCAATTTTGGTAACGATAACGTAACATGACGAGTTTAATGATTTTACCCCATCTCAGAAATACTCAACGCGCCTAAAGAAGTTTTCACTTCAAAAATTGCATCCCGGGCGAAGCCGTTAGCGGGTCACTAGTATTTACATAAAAATACACTTTCGTCATAAAAAATAGGCATGTATTTATTGGTTTCATAGAATATAGAATTTATATTATAATACAAAATACATGGTCTTTTTAGTTCTAAAACGTCAATAAATAGTTGATGATGTTCAGCGATGCATTAGTTCTGTTAATGTATCCGTATGAGAGCAGTCCGCATCCATTAAATGTTCTCAACTGATGGCTTGTAATCTGCACAATTAATCCGATGATTGCTCTAAATTGCCCTTTGTCCAATGTTAGGGACACCCCGCCTCTTCCCCTGCCTTGTCTATACACCTATGCATATATGCCCTGTTCCAATACTGCATTGAGAACATCTGCTATTGAGACGTGGTGATGAATGTACCTTGATTTAGTGTTCATAATATTATAACAATGAACTTGTTTGCAGGCTATAAGAACTTATTCATACTAGCTGTTCATCCACGTATACTTATAAAATATTAGCGAGCCTATGTTACTCGCTGATAATGCAGCGAAAAAGTAGTGTTACGATCAGAGTATGGAACATTCTCGATAGCGTAAGATCTGGACGGCGGAAAATTCCACACACTTAGTCGCGCTCGGGGCGGCACAATGAATAGGTGACCACGCCCCCTCTTTGATTCGTTTCAAAGCAAACTGTTCCTTATGGTTGCGATATAAGGTTCAGATTCCTTTGACAGCAATAGCCTTCGAGAAGCTTTGATAAACTTGTTTACGACTTTTAAAGTTTCCAGTAATTTCCACAACTTTCTGCGCGAGTATAAATACGGGTGCGATCGCTCGAGAGAACAGTTGTGCGATAACTAGCGATACATTAACAACACTTGGGAGCTTTTACGAAGACATTTGCGACAGTGCATAGTTGAGACGTAGAGTGAATTAGCGACGACTTTTGGCAAGTTTTACGGTTTGATTGGGGAAGCTCTGTAATATTGGAAGTCATCTTGGTCTGTAATAATAAATCGTGTTCCTATACCCCTAAACGGCATTTTAACGTACCCTGCGCGTAACAACTGGTGTCAGAAGCGGAATGCCGTTAATGCCACGGGACGAAGGAACTCGTACTCCACGGACAAGGAGACAAGTGGAAATGGATGCTGCGAGACAACGAGGGCTTGAGGAGCCGGAGGAAGGCACCGATGCTGAACTGCTTCCTACGGCAGCACCTTCATCGTGCCCGTCGATGGACCTCGCTGCGCTGCTAGCTGCTGTACAGAGCATACAAGCCAGCCAGGAAGCTGCTCGCCGTGAACAGGAAGCCGCTCGCCGGGAACAGGAAGCTGCTGTACAAAGCATACAAGCCAGTCAGGAAGCCGCTCGCCGTGAACAGGAAGCCGCTGTACAGAGCATACAAGCCAGTCAGGAAGCCGCTCGCCGTGAACAGGAATCGGCTAGCCAAATGTTGCTTTCAAAATTGGACACAAACCTTGAAGCAATCAAAGTTAAACAGGTTGAGTCCGAAGTAAAAGGGGTCTCACTGAAAGTCGAAGGCCTGGAAGAGAGACTCGACCAAAACGACAGTCGCCACCAAGCGCTCGCCGAGAAAGTGCAGAAGCTGATGACGAGAGAGGCAGTCCTCACTGCGCCGGTACCTACACAAGGCAGATTGGACTTGCCACGGTTTGATGGCACATCGTCCTGGACAGCCTATAAGTACCAGTTCGAAACCCTCTCTAACTGCAGCGGTTGGACCGAGGATCAAGCGTTCATGGCGTTGACTCTAGCCTTAAGAGGAGACGCCCAACTGATTCTGGAGCGACTCCCTACAGAAGGAAGGTCTCTGCAAGCCCTACTGGAAGCCCTAGAGACACGGTATGGTGACAAGCATATGGAGCACACGTATAGGGCTCAACTACGCGATCGCATACAGAAGCCCACGGAAACACTCCAGCAGTGGGCTGACGAAATCGAAAGATTAGTTCGACGCGCCTATATATCGACACCGAATGCAGTGGAAGTAACTCTGCTCCAAGCCTTCGTAGACGGCGTAAGGGACGGCGAAGTTCGCGCAGCGGTGCGATTGGGTCACCATCAGAGCCTGAAGAGTGCACTGGCACATGCTCTAGAAGTGGAAGCTGTACGGCGTGACACAAGGCCATTCAAGGTCAGGGAGCTGGTAGCCGAGGAACGAAAGCGTCGCTATGGTCCGACCTGTTATGGTTGCGGTGAAAAAGGCCACATAAGGGTGGACTGCCCAAAGAAGAAAAGAAAGAGGGTCTCAGAGATGGAGACCCAAGTTGACGAAGGGCAGTTAAACTAAGCGTCGCCAGGGCCGCGGGGCAGGCGCTGGCTGGGAGAAAGAAAGCCCCTGCTATTACTATCAGACAAGCTTCTAACGGAAACAGTTTAATCATCGAGGGTACGCTGAACGGGAAAACGTGCAGGTTCACAATAGACACAGGAGCATCGCGCACCATTGTAAGACCTGAACTTTTAAAACGAACTATTTCATGGAAGCAACGACCTCCAACATGTCAGCTGCGAACAGCAACGGGCCAGCCAGTACCTGTCCTCGGTGACACAGACATAGAAATTGGAATTGGTAGTCAGTTGTACTCAAACTCAGTGTTGATTGCCAATATTACTGACGACTGCATATTAGGATTGGATTTCTTAAAAAATCACCGTTGTATTTTGAACGTTGACCAAGGAGTACTCAAATTTCCTGATCAAGAAGTTTTCTTAGAAGGATCGACCCCGTGTACACTCTATTGTTTAAGGGATGTGAAACTAGCCCCCAGATCAGAAAATCTAGTAATGACGAAATTCTCATCCAACGTTAAGAACGGATTATGTGTCATCGCGGAGGATGAAGGAACACATCCTAATTGGATAATGGCCAGAACACTACTAATGACAAACAGGATAGGCAGAGTAAGAATTTTAAATCTCAGCAATGAAGAGGTACAGCTGAGAAGAAACAGCGTAGTTGGAAAGTGTCAGGAAGTGAAGTATTTAAGACGTATAAGCAGTACAACAAACGCAGGAATAAGCACAGATTACCCGGTATCGCAGTTATTGGATTCGTTAAAAGGAAATTTGTCGTCAGTTCAGTTGAGACAAGCTCAGGATCTTTTAATGCGGTTCAAAGACATTTTTGCCGTAGGCAATGATTGCGGTAGAACAGGACTTGTGAAGCACAGAATAGACACCGGCGATTCAAGACCTATACGACAAAGACCTCGTCGAATCCCGCGGGCAAAAGAAGCTGAAGTTGCGGATATGATAAGGGATATGGCGGCAAATAATATCATCGAACCATCTACAAGCCCCTGGTCGTCACCTGTGGTGCTGGTGAAGAAGAAAGATGGCACAACCAGGTTCTGCGTAGACTACCGAAGGCTGAACGACGTTACCAAGAAGGACAGCTACCCTCTACCGCGTATTGATGACACTTTAGATATGCTCAGTGGAATGGAATGGTTTTCTACCGTTGACCTTAAAAGTGGGTACTGGCAGGTGGAAATAAGTCCAGAGGATAAGGAGAAAACAGCATTCTCTACGGGCATCGGAAATGGACTTTGGCAATTCAATGTCATGCCGTTTGGTTTGTGTAATGCTCCCGCAACGTTTGAGCGCCTTATGGACAGAGTTATGGTGGGTCTTCTGGGAGATGTTTGCCTGGTGTACCTGGACGACGTAATCATCATGGGTCGTGACTTCAAGGAACATCTCCAAAACCTCGAAAAGGTGTTCAACCGTCTACGTGAGGCAAACTTAAAACTGAGTCCCAAAAAGTGTACCTTCTTCAGCAACGCAGTTAGCTATCTGGGGCACATAATCACCAAGGAAGGAGTTCAAACAGACCCAGAAAAGATCAAAGCTGTAAAAGATTGGCCTATACCAAAGAATAAAACGGAAGTCAGATCCTTTCTTGGCTTATGCGCATATTACAGGCGCTTTGTCAAGAATTTCTCAATAATAGCCAAACCCCTCCATCGCCTGACTGAAGATAAACAAGTGTTTTCTTGGGATGCAAATTGTGACAACGCTTTCAAAGAACTGAAACAGCGTTTATGTGAATCCCCGATATTAGGCTATCCGACACGGAATGGAAGATTCATTGTGGATACGGATGCCAGCAACACGGGTATTGGTGGAGTGTTATCACAAGTGCAAGGAGACAAACAAGTTGTGATTGCATACTACAGCAAAACGCTTTCCAGACCAGAGAGGAACTACTGTGTTACACGTCGAGAGTTGTTAGCTGTAGTGAAGACCTTGCAACATTTTCACAAATATCTCATTGGACGTGAGTTCACCTTAAGGACGGACCATGCTGCACTTAAATGGCTCCTTCAATTTAAAAGTCCTGAAGGACAGGTAGCACGGTGGATTGAGCAATTGCAGGAATTCCATTTTGCAACAGAACATCGAAGTGGAAAAGGTCATGGTAACGCTGACGCTCTATCGAGAAGACCATGTCCTGAAACCTGTAAACACTGCAGGAAACAAGAGTCACAGGAATCTGTAAGAATTATCCGTACCCAAGGATTAGACGACGACTGGTGTGGAGAAAATATGAGAAAGGCGCAAGAGGAAGATGACGACCTGCGATTAATCTTAGATTGGATGAAAAAAGGAGTGAAACCTGAGTGGGCGGACGTGTCAGCTTCCAGTCCTGTTACAAAAAGCTATTGGGCTCAATGGGATAGTTTGGCCCTGGAAGGCGGAGTCTTATGCAGGAAATGGGAGTCTAATACCGGACATCAGGTTACGGTACAGGTTGTAGTCCCTCGAAGCAAGGTATCTCCTCTGCTACGTCATATTCATGATGGGGTGTCTGGTGGTCATCTTGGAGTGAGGAAAACCCTTTTGAAAGTGCGACAGCGATTCTACTGGGTCCATTGCCGGGAAGACGTAGAAGATTGGTGTCGTAAATGCAACGCATGCGCTTCAGTCAAGGGACCGCAGACAAGAAGTAGAGGAAAACTGAAGCTCTACAATGTAGGAGCACCATGGGAACGTATCGCTATTGACGTGGCCGGGCCGTTTCCTGAAACTGAGGATGGTAACAAATACATCGTTGTAGTGCAGGACTATTTCAGCAAATGGCCAGAAGTATTTGCAACCCCTAACCAAGAAGCTAAAACCGTTGCCAAGAAGCTAGTTCAGGATGTAATCTGTCGGTATGGCGTACCTCTGGAAATACACTCCGATCAGGGGAGAAATTTCGAATCAACCCTATTTCAAGAGATGTGCAACCTTCTCGGTATACATAAGACCCGTACGACAACAGCTCATCCTCAGTCAGACGGAATGGTCGAAAGGTTTAACCAAACATTGGAAAATAATTTGGCTAAAGTAGTCGACTCACATCAGAGAGACTGGGACCAATACATACCTCTTTTCTTGCTGTCTTATCGCTCCGCTGTACACGACAGTACTGGTGTTACACCAGCCAAAGTGAATTTTGGACGAGAAATAAGGCTACCGGTCGATGCAATAACAGGGTCTCCACCGAATAGCCCGAAGCTTGTGACGGATTATGTCAGCGATCTTCGCGAACAGCTGGATGAAGTGCACAAGCTAGTTCGCGAGTGCAGTCTCAAGACCGGTGAAAAAATGAAAACCCGTTATGATAGGAGATCAAACATCAACGGTTTTGTAGAGGGAACTCTCGTATGGCTTCACAATCCCCTCAGAAGAAAGGGCAAAAGCCCAAAGCTACAAGCACGATGGGAAGGACCTTACAATGTGGTTACAAAAATTAACGACGTCACCTACCGAATCAAAAAGGGGCAAAGAGGAAAACCGAAGGTCGTACACATTGACCGTTTGACGAAGTATCACGGTACGAATGATGATCGGGACGATCATAACTAAGAGGGGGGTAATGTTACGATCAGAGTATGGAACATTCTCGATAGCGTAAGATCTGGACGGCGGAAAATTCCACACACTTAGTCGCGCTCGGGGCGGCACAATGAATAGGTGACCACGCCCCCTCTTTGATTCGTTTCAAAGCAAACTGTTCCTTATGGTTGCGCATAAGGTTCAGATTCCTTTGACAGCAATAGCCTTCGAGAAGCTTTGATAAACTTGTTTACGACTTTTAAAGTTTCCAGTAATTTCCACAACTTTCTGCGCGAGTATAAATACGGGTGCGATCGCTCGAGAGAACAGTTGTGCGATAACTAGCGATACATTAACAACACTTGGGAGCTTTTACGAAGACATTTGCGACAGTGCATAGTTGAGACGTAGAGTGAATTAGCGACGACTTTTGGCAAGTTTTACGGTTTGATTGGGGAAGCTCTGTAATATTGGAAGTCATCTTGGTCTGTAATAATAAATCGTGTTCCTATACCCCTAAACGGCATTTTAACGTACCCTGCGCGTAACAGTAGTTTTTTTTTTAAATCGGCCCAATACTTTTTAAGTTTATTTGTAAGGACAAACAAAAATACAAAAATACACATAAGATTTTAATAAAAGTTGACTTTTTGTAGTACATTTTAATTGCACATTCGGTTCAAAGAAATTATCATAAAAAAACTGGTATTTTTTGCATGTGTACATATTAAAATAAGTGACATTCATGAGATTAAAATAATATACATATATATTAATACATAAATGACAACATAAATGTCCTCAAAAATCCCAAAATATATATTAGCAATATGCGATGTGATCCAATAAGAAACAATATATGATAACATACAGATAAAACGTAGATATCGTTTTTGGTGGACGTGCTTATTATGGGGATAACAATTTTCATGACGCGTGGTCCAAGTGACAACCACATGATATTATTATGTTAAAATCTTAAGTAATATATATCATGTGTACTAAATAATCAATCCCACCTAATGTAAACCTAAATTGGAGTCTCACGTATGCAGAGAACAAATGAAGGGTTATTTCGGGTGACTCACATTTTAAGACATTTCAACCCAATGTCGTTACTTTAGAAATTATAAAATGAATAATGTTTGTCTTGATCGTCTATAAACTAACTAAAATTGATAATACAATTAACAATAACTGAGAAAGTACAACCGACGACGGGCTAAATTGTAGAAAATGGACAAATTAATTTTAGTATACTCTACGACCATACATCCTTAGAATGAATTTATTTCCAATCTACTGACTGATTACAGGATCGAGACTACTTTATTCTAATCTACTCTTAAGTATCTTACTTTCTCCTTATTTTATTTTGGTAATAAGTCTACAGGTGTCTCCTACTCTCTTAGTGGATATTATGTTGATTTAAGTCTTTTTGAAACTATTGCTGTTAGGACTACTTTTTGTTGTTAGGACCAGTTGACGCTTTGGCTATGGCCCGTTCGTTTAGTATGTTTATCACGAAATTGCTGAATGTTCTGATACCTCATAAGTAAAGTAAGCACAGTTAAGCTTCTAAGGACTGCCTTATAGCTAACGAAGTTAATTATTATATTCATAAGGAATACTTTAGTTATGAAATACGCTTCAGCACATGACTTGAGAAGAGTGGGCAGGCGTGGAATAGGCGCGTAAAAAGCCGAAGCGCAATGCATGCCAATTCGTCCGCGCCGGGTCTATCGGACGTCGCTTCACCGGTCGGTCGTACCGTGTACAGACAGTAAAATATTATAATAGAATATATCTTTTTATTGCCATGTTTCATTTCATGGCGAAATTTAAAAATGTACATTTTTTCTTTTAATAAAGTACTACTTAATTTAACTTTAAATTATATTTAAACATTTTTGTGTTTTTTTTTTTTTTTTTTAAGTAGAGATGGGTTTGCTCTTGGCCAACATCCAGGTGTGTAGCGAAGATGAGGCCTATGATGGAGCGAGCTCACCCAGAAGGTGCCTATTCACTCGAACTTTGAATAGATTCAGGTTATATGTGCTCGGAAATACAGACGCCGGCAGGGAGTTCCAAACCTTGGCAGTGCGCATTATAAAGGATGTTTTAAAGCGCTTGGTCCGAAATAGAGGGATATCGACAAGATGAGGATGGTAACCAGCCGTATGTCTGTATGTCCGATGGAAGAAAGGGGAAGTATGTATGTTAATCATACTTCCCCTTTCTAAGTACTCATTGTTAACTTCTAACTTACTTATTGTTAAGTGTGTATGTTAATCACGAGTTTGTCGGATAAAATTTGACACGACAGTAGATCAAGTCCTATACAGAAGAATTTATTATGTTTTCGTGGTGAAACAATTCAAATTTAACTTCATTTAGTATTAAACTTCCCCATTGGACTTATAATACTTTAAAATAGTAATACTAATACTGAAATATATAATTATTCCAATTTTAAATAATAATACAGCAACAACCGAATAAAGACTTGTCGAATGGTGAGAAATCATTGAATGGCCTAGTCTGAGTATGCTGGCTATGGGCTTCTGCGCAAGATTTATTAACTACTAGCTGGTGCCCACGACTTCGTCCGCGTTGAAAAATATTAAGTAGCCTATCCTGTGTCCCGTACGTCCAAATGTTTATCTACCAAGTTTCATGAAAATCAGTTAATTCGTTTCAGAGTTATGGAGGAACATACATACATACAGAAAAAAATTCTAAAAATGGTCAATTTAGTTTCAGTATCATGTATAGAGCTTATAAACACGATATCTCTGAAAACAAAGTAACTTACTCCATGACCGACCCTTACAGATTTATTATTAGTATTGATGATTGATAGATGGATGGATTAAAATTATAAATTTGCCATGAAAATCTTGTTGAAATTCGAGCAATAATACAGAAAAAAAAAAACATTAAAATTAAAATACATATAGATAGTTTTCTGAACTCTGTTGCAGACCGTACCGGTGCCGGTTCGCCGTGACTGGTGTATGAATCAAGGCAGCCGGCGGCCAGTTTCAATTTGCCCCACCCTTTCTGATAGTTAGGTGCCAAATAAACGTATAGTCCACTGTTCTTATCCTCCAGCTTTGAAAATACAATGAAAACGAAGATAACTTTCTTGACATTTTGTCTAAACTACTTTATTATAATAAAATAGAAATAATATATGAGCTGCTAAATAAACTTTATTAAAGTACATATTTTTCTTTTGAAACAAAAAGAGAAAGGATAAGTGATCTTATGTGCTTATCGGATTGCTCATTACGTTCAATTCTCTCATAAATATTTAAAATGAGGAATAATGCCTGTAAAAGATAAAAATGTTTTATCTCTGATATATCAATAAAAAAACATGTTAAGCCTTTATAAAAGCTTTCACGAGTCAAGGGCACCTCGATTACAATACTCTGTCCTTTTCAATGTCAAAGTGAATATTGAGCTCAAATATTATCGTGAGTAAAGTGTGATTTATATGCTTTTTTACTAATTTAAGTTTACACTTTCTATAAAGTAATTTGTTAATTGATACTATACACTTGATGAATATAAGTAAACTAAGTATAAATTATAACTAAGTCCAATATGGATAATGTGACACTTTTATTGTCACATTATCCATATTGGACTACTGAACTGAATAATAACAATGTATGACGAAGAATAGTTTGCTCTATAAAAACAAGCTGTGTATGATGTAACACATACAAGCATAATAGTGCATCATATAATATAATAATGTTTCGAAACTGTATAACATGAATCACAAATAAAATTATACAGTTTTGGATATAGTCCTGGATCAACCTATGCCAATGCGGTAACCACTCTCTCGGAGAAATAAAAAAATGTATCCATTTGTGTTACAATAAGTGAGTAAGAGATGCCCTCTCGTCTTAAACTATCAAGATAGGCACAGCATATACACATAGTATACATCCCCTGACACAGCGTAGGTATATTCGTACACGACGGTAGCTAGTTTTCATAGAAGTGTCTGCTTGCTTGTCTCTTACAACACCAATACGATTTAGTACCGCATGAACAATTACAACATCCACTTACAGCTTGGTTGAGTAGAAGTTTTAACACTTAACCATTTTTTTTTTACTTTGGAAAATACTCTTGGATACCCCGCAGTGTAGAGGACACTGCAGGGTTATGCAGGATTTGTACCGGCTTAAATCCAACGAATTTTTAGGGCTTCTTAGCTATTTTAATAACTTTTCTTCAACCCCTTCTCAAAAACCGCTCTTTTTAGTATTTCACACATTTTATTTCTCAGAGAAAACTTTACGAATTCTTGCTGACTTATATCCTACACTCAAGCCTCAAGCAGTGACTGCGAAATACGAAAAATATACAAATTCTATCACAGCATACGCTCTGCGAAAATATTCTAAATTTCCGATGCGGCAATTTGCAGCCGATGTGGAAATCTCGAGGTGGGTCGTGCGATAAACGGAAATTTATATAATTTATTACATTCAAGGATATTTTTATCAAGTGCACAATCATTTGGGAAAAATGCATATTTGAAACTTATTACAAATTTGAATTGACTCAGATCATTCAGTGCTTCTAAGATTTTAAAGTCATTCAAGCTATTTGACATGAAAGATATGTGGAAAAATAATATAAAAATGTTTCTAATTTAGTTTATACCACTTGATAATTGAAGAGTTGGATTGGAATTAAACCTGAAGGTGCATTTTAATGTTGTTGTCATTTTAATGCAAGTAGGTACAAAAAATATATAATTATTGCTAGCAAAAAGTTTCTTAGTATTTCATATACAAATTAAAAAATGAAATAATTATTACGCTAATTATAATATCAGTGTGACGTTTAGCACTAACTTTTTCTCATTTTGTAACATGTACTTAGTAACTAACGAACTCATTTTAGTGAAAATAGTGATATTTATCATATTATTATAGCCAAAAACCCAAGAAACCCTTATAGAACAGGATTAAGATGGAGGTTGAGTTCTGGCTTCTTTTACGATACTTACAGACTGAAAAATCTGAGGTGCGTAGCTAAGCGACATTTCAAAAGCCAAGATTTCGATTAAACTTAAAGCAATAATTAAAGTGTGATTACCCTCTGGCGTTTGAATGGAGACATTGACGTACCAAACAACCTTTACAATAAAAGTATGCATGCAAACAGTTTACAAATCTTTTCTTAGTAAAGACAGCGTTGCGTGGGCGTACTAAATGAGTTTCACTTGTCTGTGTAACAAATGCTCGGGCCGGTCACATGACCCGCTGCAAATACACAACGATGGATGTTCCTGTTGTCCAGAGAGATTTACGACTGACGTGATGCGTATTGCTTGCACAGTTCGCACAACTGACACGTGCCGGGTGACGTTTGCGACTCGAATGAGCGATGTAAGCTGTGTTCTGCTTTACGATTCGCTACTACTCAATGACAGATGATTTATATTATCAATTAAGCGATTGAACGCTTCAGTGAGTTCATGGGCTTCAGGGAGACATAATCCGGTGAAACTTTTAAAAAAATACAGGTACACGTTTGTCCTCACATCACGTTGCAAGAATTAATTTATCTGAAAAGGTATTAATTTAAACGAAAGAAATAATTTAATACTTCTGCAAAGTGTTATTAATAAAATTTATTATGTTTAGCAAGATCTTATATTAATGAATAAACGTTAAAATATTTTGAAACACCTTGAAGCTATATTAAAAACTGGCATTAAGATTTGCGTTAAAATCGAAACATCTTTCACAGCATCAAAAAATATCCACAAAACACTTTAATTGCCTTGTTCTTTTAACATTGTTTCAACTCCATAATAATAAATAATCATAGCTATTAACGAAATTATGATCATAATCATAATCGACGCAGAATTATAGGGCTTCGATATTTTATAATGACTGGTCAATTGGACCAAAATCGATTTAAGTTTAACCCGTCAGATATTATGTTAATTTCTATCAATATTTTTACCTTGAAGTCAAAAGGTGCAATAATAAGTTGACTAAATAAACAGCTAAAAATACTTTCGTTCTTCATTACTTTACTTTCATTTAGCGCATTTCGTAAATAGTACCTACTTGGGCTTTTTAAAAAAGTATCATAAAAAATAATCCTTTTAGCCTTAGTGGTTAAGAAACGATTTGAATGTGAATCATAGTAGTTGATCACTCTTGGCAATACAGAAAATTACATTGCAATAACAGCATTTGTGCTGTTGTGTTTCGGTAGTGAGTAAGGAATGCCACAGCCAATTTCTCGTCCTAAAAATATTAAAGACCTATTTAAGATTCTCAAAATATATCCTATGATCGACAGCGCAGAATACAGCATAAGTGCTTTTCGATGGCGATGATCTGCTACTAATAAAACATTATTAGTATCATCTAAATTGTTAGCTTTTTTCGATATAATTTCGAAAAAAGAATGAAATAAGTTCGGCTAAGTCAGCGTCTCGCTCATCAATTGATTTAAAAAAAGAATTGATGTGAATCAGAAAAGCTGTTACAAACATCAACGCCACTAATCTATTGAAATTGCCTGTTAACGGGTTGAAAGCAATTAATTGCAGTAATCGTCTTGCGAACACATTAATATGTGTGAGATATTTTTAACAGTGACATACGGTTTCGGTGTTCGTCGCCACAGTTATTATTTTATTAATTCCGAACAAAAATTTCTTCAAAATAAGTTACTCTTTAACAACCTAAAAAAAAAACTTGTTTATTCCCATTGCATTGCGTTTCCAGGC
This sequence comes from Synanthedon andrenaeformis, assembly GCA_936446665.2. NCBI lineage: Eukaryota > Metazoa > Arthropoda > Insecta > Lepidoptera > Sesiidae > Synanthedon > Synanthedon andrenaeformis. The sequence continues at coordinate 13,980,328 of OW387781.2, read as the reverse complement.
TCTTCCTGTACCGGTGCTTGCGAAAAGCCTCAAATAAAGGAAATGTCAGGTGTTAAATGCAATACCTAGATGAGTACTAAGATGTGTAGGATGATTTAGATATATTTATGACAGCACGTAGGTATTGCTTTAATAACATAGAATTCTATGTAATCTGTATATGAAGGTATTTATCAGTAAAATGATATTATACCGCCTCTTACATTCTTTTTTTTTTAATGTAAAGTTCGTCTATCCTTTTGGTGATGGGTGGCTGAATAAATGCGCTGCTGACCTTAATAGACCGTTTGTCTGACTGTTACAATGTCATTTCATTATTGAAAATGATTTATACTTTAGTATTCATTTAAACATTTTCGACATATGCATCTTAGATAAGAACGAAAGCTGAAGATAGAGCTTTCAAAAGTTTCCTCTTTCGCCCGGTTTATTCTATAAACATAATTGAATTGCAAGTAACAAAAGTAACAATATAATTATTCAAGAACTATAGGGTGAGTTGGGGAAAATTGCCGACGGGCACTCCGTATTATATAACAGGGAAGTAGGGCGAAGTTGGTACTAACTCAACTTTACTATTCAGTAAATGTCGACCATTCACTAATATTATTGTTTGGTTTAGCAAATAGTTTGTTAATTAATTAAAAATCGTTTAAAGTTTCGCTCTAATTATGTATATATTCTTTTTAGGGGTTTATTTTTAACAATAATTAATAAAAGGTGAAACAAGTAGGTACCTTTTTAAGTAAGTATATTATTTCGAAGAATTAGCCATAAATTCAATAAAAAAATTATTGGAATAATTGCTTTTTCCTTAATAATTAAAATATAATAAATAATTAAATACAGGTAGTATTAAATTAAAATGACCAAGAAATTTTAAATAATTTTGTAAAGAAATTGAAAGAATTTCTAAAGAATGGCAGACTTCAAATAAAAGTAACTTTGCTAAACTTTTGCTATATTAAATTTAATTAATTTGGATTTCCCTTTACGTCAATAACATTTATAAATTATATAGATATATAGCCATCGAAATAATATACCTTTGCAAGCTGTATATAGCTAATTAATATACCTACGATTTTTTATTTGATCACATTAATCTCTAGAAATTGGCATCGCATTAAAACATTCTTTATTTAGATCACACTTTTGTTCTTGATAATGTTATAGGCCATTTAAAGTAAGGCTACAATTCTTAGGAGACGAGTAATAAGAAAAAATAATTAAAAAATGGAGTAACAACGAGCTTTGTGATGCTGTGGGTCCGTGACAGAGTTTGACAGAGAAGAAATACATAATTCACTGTCTTATATAAATCGGCGGGTGAAGCCGCGTGGCATAGCTAGTCTAAAATAATAATAATCATCATCAACTCAGCCGCAGGATGTCCAATGCTGGACATAGGTGGACATGCTGGACATTGCTGCCTCCCCAAAAATAATATACAATTAAATAGTCTAAAATAATAACACAACGAAAAATCTTCCTTGGCGTAACTGCGTTCTGCAGTCACCCAGTGGACAGTCCGTTTAAAAGGATAAAATAATTTTATGACAGTCAAGTACCTATTTAATTTATTTATGTATTACCTACTCTAAACTATTCTATTACTTCAGTCATTAAACAATATTGTAAAAAAAGAATAATTAAAAAATATGTATTTAAATGTCAACCATAGATCAAATACACAATTCTATTGTAGTTTTTCGTCCTTTGTTAAAGATAAAGTTAACAAAAGGTTGTACAGACGCGAAGGATATTATATGGTCTGTGGCCCCTTCTTTTGACACAAGAAATTAACATTATACAATAAGCGCTAAATTAAGGTGCAATACAAAATATCATTGTCATCACATTGAAAAAAAATGCTCCCTATATAAATATTAATTATTAACTACTGAAAAAGAACTTGGTGCAATGATGACAATTTTTTCTTAATAAAATATTAATGTTTTATAAGTTTGTTATTGTCGGAATAACATAATATAAAAAATACTATTTATTTTATAAAAAAAAACCGTAAAAAACTATAGCCTGAAATTTTATGGAAATATGAATTATCTATACAAATTTAAGATAGAAAACTTATGTTAAATGTGACATCCCTATATTTTAGAGAGTGCACTCTCATTTAGCGAACAGCTCATAGGAAATTAAATTAAAAATAACAAAAAAAAATGTCGCCTGTACAAATAGTGTGCCACGTGAGTATAACAAAAAAACGTCAAGTTATCTACTCTAGTTATGAGACATAATTTAACGCATAACGCGCCCATCTTATCTGTCATGAGGAGCCATTAGTTTTTTAAATCTATTTTAGAACCCTTTTTAGCTCTGAAGATCCTTTTAAAATTACAACAAGGGGCGTACATTTTACATAAACTGATGAGGTGTTAATTTTTACGTCTTGTAACTATTAATACGAAATATAAAAATGCCAAACGATCTATACAATTATGTAGAACTGAATCTTTTCTGTTTATAATATTAGCGTAAATATACATCATATTATGGAACATAGTACTATCAGAAGTTAATGTTTTCCTTTATAAAAGAAAAAGTCATATTGATTAGAAAACATTTTTTTTTTCATATTCATTAAGTGTGAGTGGTTCTGATCAGAAAAAGGACCAAGGTAGGTTAATTTTTACCATCATAGTACACGTTTTCTAGTACCTACACTTAACTCCTAAAAATAAACTTCAATAAATATCATCTATTCCATGAATCAATGAACATTCATTTTTATTAAAAAAAATGCAATGGAAGTTCGGTACGTACATTTTCACGTTAGCTAATGGCAAAATTAAGAAGTCTAAATAGCATACAAATAGCACCGATAAAAGCGGACGGGGCGAATAAAGCCCCGTGAAAAATAGCAAGGCTTAACCCTTCAAGTGGCGGGGCCCGGACCATGCGACACGGGTAATTAGTGAACTCAGTACTACCATTTGTTACGACAATACACCTGTCTGCCGTCGTGCGTCATTTTAATCTTTAGACTTTTGTCGTGATTCGGATACTCTGAGAGTAGGGAGAGTGTGCGGAGCTGGATGAGCTCATACTGTCTTCCCCTTTCTTCCATCGGACGTACAGACGTACGGCTGGTTACCATTCTCATCTTGTCGAAATCCCTCTTTTTCGGATCAAGCGTTTTAAAACATCATTTATAATCTGCACTCCCAAGGTTTGGAACTCCTGCCGGCGTCTATATTCCGAACTCATATAACACAAAACTTTTCAAAGTTCGAGTGAATAGGCATCTTCTGGGTGAGCTCGCTCCATCATAAGGCTCATCCTTGCTACACAACTAATTTAATGTCAACTAACAGTAAGTATACAGTATAATTATACCTCGTGGCTTCTCACACAGTTACGAGTATATCAAACTCATTAGTTCATTTAACTTCGACTTGATTTACAGATATCGTGATTTCGTATCTAATGCCAATATTTATCTATCACAATCAAATATACCCCATCGCTTATAGAACTCATCGATATGATAGTTTTCAAATTAGTGAAAGAATTATTGAAATCAATTGAGTAATTTCGGAGATCTTAGTCCTACATGCAAACTTAGAATTTCACTTCTTTATTATATTCAATTATATTAGTATATTTTTGTATAGATGTAGATACTATAATTTTACCTGTTATTAAAAATATATACTTACACGTTTTTTATACAAGCTCTGCCCGCGATTGGAATAAAAATGCACTTGTTTAAAGTACATAAGCGAAAACCGCATTGAAACCGGTTAAGCCGATTCAGATATTAACGCACATATAAAAATTATAAATAATAATTTTAACTTAAAAACGTGTACAATTTTTTTTTTAATATTTAATGTACAGGCACGGTTTTTTTATTATATCTATTGATATTCTTCAATGTTTTTAAAAAGAATGCCCTTTCTAGAATTTACAATTTAGAAACAAAATTGATGTAAAAATGTTGGAGAGAGAGCGCACGTGGGCGTTGATGCATTGTTGCGTTGTTGCCTCGGAAATATTAAAAGTTGCCTCTTTAGTTAGAGCGTCGCGTTGCTGCTTATTTTTCATTTTTGTTCCTCACACTGACCCCTGATGTCTTGCATAGATAATATACCCGCCTCGTATTGTTCCGCGCAACACTATAGATGGATGCGTGTCTTGTTAAGGCGAATAGCGTCTGCGAAATTATATTGGATTTACCTACATACTTTGAAATAATTATCGTGACACCTAAAAATTATACTTATAGATTTATGTCAGTTTAAGATTGGCGAATAAATTTTTCTTGTCGCATTACCAAATTAAAAATAATACAATCTTTAAGCCTCGTATTAAAATAAAATGGAATCCATACGTCTGTCTGCCTATATGCGTTTAGTCATTCTCATTTAGAAAAATACATCCGAAAGATTTTATAATAATCTTATAATATATCATTTAAACGAGGTAACTGATACTGATACGATTTTCACTAATAGAAAGAGCGATAAACGATGAAAATTTGTGAAAAATAATGCATTGTGTGCGTGTGAATCCGGGTCGGGTTACTAATTTAATATATACTAACTTAGACTTGATTTAATTATGCTTGCGTAAATGTATATAATTTTAAAATAACTCCCTATCATTCTTCGTAACTTTGTTACAGCAAGAGACAAAAAAATGCATCCAAAAACGAGACTAAATTTTAATGAAATATAACAAAAATAAAGTTACAAATAAAAAAACGGAAAAATATAGGTAAATAAACAAATTCTTTAAAATATGACTTGATATTGAGCGGTTGCAGCTTAACTTAAGGGCTCATTGTAAAATGCATTGATACAAGACAAAGCAAACCACGCCTCGGGTCGCTACAACCCAATAAATCGTTTATTTTTTAGCTTAGTTAACAGACAATATTTGAGTTTAATATATTTTACTTCTAAAACCTACTCGTATGTAAAAAATGGAAAACAATACCTATATCAAACATTTATATAGAATTGCGAGGTCTAAAACCCTTTTAAACTAGAATTAAATGGTACATTTATTGGCAACGAATATACTTGAAAAAAAAAAATATTAATCTAAATCTATACTATCTATAATAATATAATAAAGAGAGAAAATTGTTTTTTTCTAATGTTTGTAATGAATAAACACAAAAACTACTAGATGAGTGATGAGATATTTTTTTAATAAGAAATACTGTTAAGTGTAACAGGTCTTTATGATTGTCACAATAGTTTTAATATAACTGACAACGATTTCATTTATAATGATTTCGTACAATATCTTTATGTCACGAACACAGGGAAAGACCGATAACAATGATCATTGTTTTCTATGGGACGTGCTGTATCACAAAGCGAAGTTCATATCGGCAGGCATCGGTGAAGTTATTATTCGTGTAACATTTTATTCGAGAGGAAATCACCGTCTCTGAGGGTCTATGGAAAAGTTTGCGAGGACGATTCGTCTTTAAGTTGGGGGCGGAACAATAAATCAATGTGTCGAATAATTGCTCCTCACCGGAGCGACTGCGAACTTGGAATCAAAAGTTACTAATCACCGGGCCTTTATTAATAAGGCGTGGAGGAAAATAAATTCTGCGGAGAAAGCTTTGCTAAAACTTTTTAAAGCCGGGCCTTTGGGACCAGACGCGTCATTTAAGGGTTAGACGGAGCAGTACATGGACATTTTGTTTTAAATTCTTATCGATTTTATTGTGCATTTGTATACATACAAACATAAATAAATAGTAAGGTGATTCAAAAAAAAAAAAATTAATTTAACTGTATTAAAGAGCTCCATAGCGAATGGGGTGCAGGAACATACTCTAGCATATTTGTGAGCCACTGCATAAAACTGGAATACTTTGAATAAATCATGCGCTGCGAGAAGAATAATCTAACTGCAGCTGATCATGTAGGGGAAAATACAAGGTAGACGCAAGCCGGGCAGACGACGTACTTCCTGGCTCATGAATCTCTGCGAATGGTATGGCCAAAGTACCAGATAGCTGTTCCGAGCCGCCGCCGCTGTCTCGAGAGTTAGGATAGCTATGAAGATAGCAGACCTCAGATGGGCGATGGCACTAAGAGAAGAAAAGAAGAAGCCATAGGTATAATATAATAATATTGTGGGTCTACTCTTACAATGATTAGGTACTAATTTTTAAGATAAGTGATATCTTTCCAATACAGAGCAAAAGGGACAACTGATTTGAAAAATCGTCAAATTAAAAATTCCTCGTTTATCCCTTATTCTATAAGTAAGAACCAAATAAAAATCCGTTCGGTTGTTTAGAAGTAGTTAGACAAAAGCCGAAACTGATCGATAATAATTTTCATGAATTCACTATTATTTATAGGCTATTCTAGTAAAGGTTGCGTTTCACGTGACATACTAACCCTATTATTATTTGAAAAAAAATAAATGTTTTTTTAATTTTCATTTTTTTAGGAGTTATATATATATGTTATATATATTATTTTTTACTTATATATGTATGAATAAATAGATATTTTTCTTATAAATAAATAGATTAGTTTTTTTATTGGCAAGAATTTTTTTGGCTTTTTAAAAACTTGAAAATTTTGTAAATTATAATTTTTAACCCTTCCCACTCGAAAGGTTGCCGACCCCTGGTATAGCTAGATTCTTCGGTCATTGTATGCATAACACGTTACAAGTTCACATGATTGTGAAAAAAATATATGTATAAATAAATTAATGTAAGCGAAATGATTGTTGTATTAAAAGATTTATTCGTATTCATAATAACACGCTTTTATCACATGCCGAACAGAGTAATAATACGTCGATGTAATAACAGTGCAAGAGAGACAATAAGATACAATTTTATTAAGCGCGATCGGTCTTTAAAAGCTGTGGTTCTGCATACAAGTTATACTTTATTTTTAGAGTACACTAGCTGACCCGACAAACGTTGTTTTGCCATACAAAAAATATCACTTAGGGGTATGGAAAATAGATGTTGGCCGATTCTCAGACCTATCTGATAAGCACACAAAATTTCATCAAAATCGGTCCAGCCGTTTCGGGGGAGTTTGGCAACAAACACGGCGACACGAGAATTTTATATATTAGATTAACAGAAACTGCATTATGTGCATAGAAATTCTTCTAGACAATTAATTATACGTAATTGATATACACTTCCTTTTTTTGTAATTTTTTTTGCTATTGATTTATTATTTGATATTTTTTTAAATTTATTATATGACTAATGACCCGCTTTCATATTCGCCCAGGGTGCAATTTATATATGTATATACAAACTCCTCATTTATCCCTCTTTTTGTAAGTGAAAACCGAAGTAATATAGGTCTAAATAATATAAAATAAAAATATGTACCTACCTAGTTAACAGGATAAATCTAAAGGTCTAAAGTAAAGTTTAAATTTGTACTAGATGATTTTGTGGAACCCTAATAGTATGAATCGTGGTGGTCCAAAAGGCACAATTTGTAGCAATGCGACTCAATACGTGGTTTAGTAAACGCACAATGTCTGTGCCCATTCTTACATGTCGGGATGCGAAATTATTACGGACGTGGTTGTTATTGTGAACAGATAACGATTTATTAAAAGACAAATCTCATTTGCGGATTTAAGTAATTTAATTTTCATAGCTTTTGAAATCGGCTACTTTAAAAAAGAAACAGTATGTCAAGAAATGTATATTTTGAAACGATTTGAGTTTAACATTGAATCTGAATTGGATTAAAACTTACAACGACTTACTGGAATTTATTAATCATAACAGATTATAACAAATTTTAGTTGTGATTTTATGAATATGTAATTGCCCCTCTACATATTCGGCGAACGTTCGCCAATCGAGATGGCCATGCGATGGTTGATACGCAACTACACAATGGCGACATTCAGTTGTGATCTTAACGTTTTCCGAGATGGACGTGGAAGCATTTGCCGCTGCGTCAATATATCTATACCTATCCCGATATATATCTATCCCAATATTTTTATTTTTATTCATTTAATAGTTACAGCATGTAACATTTCACAAATACATTAAAAAAAAACGAATAATTAAAAAATTATAACAAAAATTGTATTATAAAATTATATTAAAAAATTATATATATATTGTTATATTTTTTTAATTTTTAAGTTTGCATATAATGTATAATATGCTTATATAATTATAGATACATGTATATTATAATACATTATATGCAAATACATACATATAGAAACATATTATGCGTGATTGCGTGCATGTGTGTGTGTTAGTGTGTGTGGTACTTCATTATGAGGCCACGTATTAGTCATTTTTAAGAAAATTCATAAATTAATAAACAAAGCGTGACGTCCACACTCAACCGCGTTCGAGCAGGCACTGAGGAATGGGCCACGTGTGGATGCGTACCGCCATCGTTGGCCCACTGCCTTTGATGTGCGGCGAAAAAACCGACATCGAAGCCAACCCACGACAATCGCACGCGCCATAAGCCAACCTACGCAAATACGCCCTCCACACGCTCGCCGATCATAGTTGGCCAACGCTATGGCCGAATATGTAGAGGGGCAATAACACGAATGTTAGACACAGAAATCAAAGTATTTTTACTGCTTTATCAAAGTATCAAGCTTTATCTAGCTTAATATATTTAATGTTAGCTGCAAATGTTTGTAAAACCCCAACAAAAGTTAATTAAACTTATTATCACTTGAACGACAACATTATAGTTATCTCTAACACGCAAGTTTATTTATTTATTTATATTAAAGATAGCCAACGTAATAGTGTACGTTATAGTATTTAAAGTTAGCCACCAGAAACTAATTTAGCCACCGCTAATCCGCAGATACCTATGTTTTACAACCTCTTAGAACTCGGAGATAGATTTTTAATTACAGAATACAATGTATCCGTTAACCATTACTTGGGTAATTTGAGAACCAACAACCCCTTACAAAAAGCATACGACGTGAAACAACAGCATATGATGCAGGAAAATCAACGCTTGTTTCTATGAGTACATGTATTAATTTGTCTGGGTAGGTAGCCCGATTGCATCTTGTGATATTACTTATGTTTTTGTTGTTTATATGTTAAGGTCGATAGACAGGCTGACGGTCCACTCGATGGTAGATGGCTACCATCGCCAATAACATAAGCATCGCTATAGTGGCTACCATAGAAGGATTAAGTATAAGGGATACGGAAGGGATGGAGGGGATGGGACTCTGGCATCTTTTACTCGCTCACCGAAACACAACAGCACATATGCTGTTATTTCACGGTGGTCTTCTATAAGGGGGTGGTTACTGCCGCCAGACAGGCTGATTTTGGTGTTTAGCTGATATGCTTTAACATTATAAGTAGGTAGTGAAATTTTAGACATATGAATTTAAAAAAAAAACACATTTCCGCATCAAATGTGATAATATAGACAGTGTCGTAGAGAAGCCCCTGTATTTTTTAAAGTGACGACGCCAGTTTATCTGAATACAGACGTCTGAGAGCAGTCTGAGTGTTCACAATATGCAAGGGAAACAGTAGTCAAACTCAATTTAAAAGAGATATTACCTTTATATGTTAAAAAAACATAAATCATGATATGATTTGATAATTTTTATAAATATCATGTATGATAAATTATGATATGAAATTATAGTAATACTAGTCCGGAATTTTCATAACAGGCTTTGCTTGATCTAGTCTCTAAAATTAAGTTTCATTTTGGTTTTTTCATTAAGTAAATTTCGAACAATTCATGCCCAGAAAAGTAAATTAATTAATAAAATAAATAAATTATTTATTGATATTAAAAGACAGGTCGCTAACATGTAAGTATGAGATTTCCTTGGTTTGTAGTAAGTTTTTTAAAGTGAATGTGAAATAGTATATTCCATACTCACTGCATTCCCATACTATGCTAACTATAAGGAATGTATCTCTTACCAACACTGAGAGGGAACTGTTAGGGCATTTACATAAGTACTAACGCGGGAAATGCGAAAGATTTCTAAGTAAACTTTTCTTTGCAACGAGTATCTATACTAGCAAGGAAATGTTGTCGGAACGTGTCCGTATGTTATTTCAACTTAAAGGAAAATCTTATTTGAAACAAAAATGCAATAATATTTGATTGAATATGGGAGTTAGTTTATTTGCATTTCTAGATAGCTATTAGATATCATATTATGTAGCCTATAGTTACTGTGAATCTCCTAGTTACAGTGGTCTGTAGGCAGCAAACCACATATGCTGACAGACACTGTCTGCCTGTCTGTTAACATATCATAACAATACAAAATCGTTTTTTTTATATGTCTAATTTGTTTGTCTACTTGATGGTGGTTACCGGTGGCAACGTGTTGCATTGTCCTATTGACTTTATTAGTAGAAAGGAGAGATGATAGAGAAGTGAGATCTGGTAGCTACTTACTCACCGAAACACAACAGCACACAAAATGTTATTTCACGGTGTGTTACTTAAGGAATTGGTTACTGCCTCCAGACGGGCTGCCCAACTTATAACTGCGAAACACAGTGTACTTAAACTTTTAAGCTCTTTAAAAAGATAAAATTTTATTAACCAAAGTTAAGGTTTCGCAGTTCATGCTCTCCTAAAAGTTACAAAACGCATTTAATTCATCCGACGCCTTTACCTTTTCGCGATGTCAGAGAGGGCGGAACGGAAATGGAATAAAATAAAATATCAACTAGGCGTGAATTCGAAATTTAAAATTTAATTAAGGCGCCTTCGTCCTCCAGTCGGTTTCGCGCGTTAATCTCGTAAAGGCCACACACGGCCTGCCCGCGTATAAAGCAATTTTTAATTGCGTCGCAAGCCTGAAAGGCTACGTGTCTTTGCCAGTTACGATTGATTAAAAAGAAAATACCACGTCCGGCCGTAATGAGATGTTTTTATTATTTCTAAATTTCAGACAAAATTTTAAGCAGACGTTGTGTAGCAAAACTTGCGACTGTAAAAGTTGGTAAACTTATTATGTAATTAATACTTTTAATGTGAAATAGTTTAGGCACTTTAATAACATGTATTTACAGAATAAGTATATGTTTGGATACTCGTTTATTAAAATATGTGGTCCTGACTCATTCTGACCGGTCCTATTGGAAAAATAAAAGGAGGCCTATGTCCAGCATTGGACGTCCTACGGCTGCAATGGTGATTATTAATATAATTTTATATAATTAGTTAATATAGTGGTTGATATTTCTTTTTATGTTAAGGTTGGCAGAACAGTCCATTTGATGGTAGTTTTTAGAGAAAACTCATAGACATGAAAATGTTAACTCATGAAATTTCATTTCCTCACACCTAATATTTCCTGACACAGTGTTACACTGTGTGTTGTATACTAATATGGAACTATATTTTACAAATAATTCTCAAATGTACTGTATTAGAAAACTTGAGTACTATCTAAAAATAATACCTAATAGCTATTAACCTTTCATAACAAATATCATATTATCTATACCTATATGGATTTTTTATACCAATAAAATTTATTTATTTAATATCTTTATTGTTAGATAATAGTTAATGAACATATAATATGAATGTAAAATAATCTAATGTTTTACTGTTAAATAAATATATTATTATTATTTTTACATAGTATAATTTGAAGTCGCATTCCGCGTCTATCTGTATGGCCGCTAACTCCCCTAAACTATGGGGGTTAGGGAAATGGGCTCTGGCATCCCTAATCACTAAATGAAACACAACAGCACAAATGCTTTTATTTCACGCTAACCTTCTGTAAAATTATTTAACATGTGTTTTTTTTTAATACTATAAAGGTGGCAGACAGGCTGGCGGCTCACTTGATGGTAGGTGGTTACCATCAAGTGAGCCGCCTAAGGAGTAGTCGCCTAAGGACACAAGCAACACCAAGGGGAGTGCTAGTGCGCTGCCTACCTTGTAGGAATTAGTTCACAGCTCGCTTGAAGTAGCCCATATTGTAGCTAGGTGGAAACACCTCAGGAGAGAAATTGTTTTAAAGTTCGCGCGTCCGCGGGATAAAGTTTCTTCCAACCGGACTGTGCGTAGTGGCACCTTATCCAAGTAATGCGGATGAACTCCACATCTATGACGCGCAGTACGGTGGTAAAAACTTGGGGTAGGCATTAGTTGGAACAACTCATCAGAGCACTCTCCATTGTACAGCCGGTAGAACACACAAAGAGAGGCTACACCCCTTCTTAAACTAAGGGGTTCTAACCGTTTTTGTGTGAGCGTTGGATCATTGACAATTCGAATAATTCGACGTTGCAAGGCGTCAAATGGATCTAGCTGGTATTTTGGCGCGCCAGCCCAGAGATGAGAGCAGTATTCCATATGGGGCCTAATCTGGGCCTTGTAGAGAACAAGACGCTGCTCCGGTGTGAAAAACCGCTTTGCTCTATTTAACACGCCCATTTTTTTGGAAGCTAGAGTAGCCTTTTCTTTCAAGTGACACCTGAACTCAACTGTGTTCGAAATGTCCACACCCAGGATGCCAATGCTCTTGGATATTTCGAGCGGAGTGCCCTGAAATTTAGGTGTCGCTACAAATGGGGCCTTTTTGCGGTGAATGCACAGACTTGCGTCTTACAGGGGTTGAATTGCACAATTATGAGTTTGGTTAATGGTGGATAATACAATATGGGCAAGGGTTCGGCATTTTCAAAATATACATAACTTTCCTATATACAAACTCCGTTGGACTCTGTTGGAAAGCATAAATGCGAGCAAGGCGTATATGTAGGTCAAGATTCAACACTCGTAGGCTACGCTTTCAGAACTCAAAGTGTAGTTTTTTAACGTAATTAGTGCTACGAACCTCACAACAGCACAAAGATAACTCTATGAAAAGATTTGGCCAATTCGAAAAGAGCCATCCCTCCCCTCACTCGTCCTTGGCTCAAGTGGCTGCATCAAATGGTTTTTAACTTTTGACGTAGCAACAGCACAGAGCACTCGGTGTATGTAGGTTACACTGGTTTCTATAATTTCACATATAACTTGCAGTACTTGTTAATACTGAATGCACCGCGAGTTCGTATTACTTAGAAAGTCGAATATTTTTAAGTTCCTTTTAAAATATATAGTGAGTTTTAACTTTATAACTAAGAGCCTAGTAGCCGGCGACTTCATTGCCTCTAGTTCGAGGAATATATCTGATTTTTTTTTTATATAAAGGGTAATCTCTTTATGCAACATGTTATGTCAGTTATAAAAACATGCTAATTTCTTATACTTTATTTTGCTTATAACTATAGTAATATACGGTAGCCCTAAAATGTAGGTACGAGATTAACTTACTATTTTGAAACACAAGCATGAAGTGGTTACATGTAATGTATAATATGTTGTTATATTACTGTCTACTTGTATATAAACAGTTAAGATGTTAGTAAATAAACGTACAATGTATCAATTAGTAAATTGATCTTGAAATATATATATATATATATATATTTATATAAGTATCTTAGTTAACCATTCCAAGCGTTCACAACTCGTCCGAAATCCGGCTAAAAATTTGCCGTTCGTTTATTCAAAGTTGTACACCGAAATTTAATAAAGTGTACAACAACCGCCGCAGAGAACTTTGTTTGTTTGTCTTTCTTCTTGGGCGGTTGGGAGAAGGTGCCTCTGGGTGTTGTTTTAATTCTCCCCAGAGCCATCTGTCGCACGCTGCATTCCCTAAACTTGGTCGCGCTGTCGACTTTATAATTTTAGACAGTTTCGTGTAACAGACTGCTCCGTTAATTCTTTTAGGGAACACCTCTACTAACTCTAAGTTTCGTTCACTACACCCGCTTCCCCCTTTGACGCATTTAAAGAGGTAGGTAGGTGAAACGGCTTATAGGACTTGAATGAAATTTGGCACACACATAGTTTATTACCTGGATTAACACATAGAATACTTTTATCCTGAAAAAATGTTAGGTTCTTGTGGAATTTTCCAGAAATCATCTACGAAATCACTGGCACAGGTAGTTTAATAAATAGATTCGAATGTGTAACTATAGGTATCCAGTAATAATTCGCGATAAATTGCAAGTATCAAGTGCAAGAGTAACAGAGTTATCCCATCGTCATTAAACCTCTGGATCTCTGTAAAAAGTGGCTGCTCTAAGTAAATTATTGCAGCGGCTGTGGCTGTGGCGAGCTAGACTAATGACATTAGACCTCCTTGAGTTTGCAAGAAGATAGCAATTGAGTTACGCTTTACTAGTTAAAAGATCCGGTTGTGCATGAAATTAAAACACTTATATTTAAAGTTCATTTTGTGCTGTTGTACTTCGGTGAATATGAAGAGATACCAGAGCCCAATAATTCTCTTGTCCTTCTTAATATCACGGTCAGCAGCGCATTTTTACCCGCCATGGCTACTGTGCAGTTGTGTAACTGTAAACTGACTAAATTAATATTAATATTGAAGTGAATTTTTCTTCGTTACGCTTTTGCAATTTAACTACTCGACCGATCATAATTAATTTGATAGGTACCAGGTACCTTGTATCCAGAGACAGCAGCATCTAAAAATATCTAAAAATAAAAATATCAACGCCTGATATAAATATTTCAGCAATAAATACTGGATAAATGTTTAAACGATTTACGAGCATATGATCCACATCGCAAATGGTCTCTGAACATATTGACAACTTTCAAATTTGCTTCTGTACGTTGAAGCTAAAACCAAAACCGCCAATACATGACGTTCCAATAAGAATTTTATATTTTTAATTTTTTTTTTCAATAAATATCTTCACACATTCCACACAGCACCTTCTAGTGTTCCAAAGTAAAATTTTAACACACAAACATTTGCCCCTAGCGGGATTCGAACCCGCGACCGTTTGGTTCACAGCCAGTTTTACTAGCCACTAGACCAAACGTGTCGTCAAATGCTATTTTAAATATGTGACAAATCCGTATTATTGTATTTAATGAAAATTTAGGACTAGACACACAAATATTGAAAAAAATAATATATTCTACACACAGCACAAGTTTGAAAATGTAATAAAATGGGATAGTTAAAAGTTGTAAATTCACTTACTAGTTTTCTTTTAAAACGTGATTTAAATCTTTATAACAAGTGGGAGACCTTAACTACTTGCCATTGTAGATTGTAATCAAAGAAACTTCATAAGAGTTGGTAAATTAAGTAAGAAAATTATACTTAGAGTTTAAAAGAAAGTTGTTAAGATTGTGATCCGTATCTACAAAATATATTAATCCAATTAATCTAGATACTAATATAATAAAGCTGAATAATTTGTTTGATTGTAAGCGCTAAAAATATAAAAAATATTAAAAATATTTTTAATAAATGTTAAATTGAGCTTTTCGATCGGTACAGTAAAAATACAGATATTTTTTTCACATTTAGCGGGTTCGATTCCCGGTTCAGACAGGCGATTGTTTAAAATTGTTTGAATGCAGTACGTATTTAAAATAAAATAAAAGTCTTTCAGTATAATTTTCTATCTACCGTAATTAAAGTAACTTCCCTCCATGTGGCAAAGTCGTGGTACGCCCTGTATAACAAATAACAGTTAGTTAATTATAACTTAACACAATGTGTATACGCCCTAATGACGTCTGACGACATGATTAACACGAGGTAAATGTGTCGTGTCAATCAAATGACGTGGTTAGTCATTGACTAATGCATAGTAATTAGGACAATATTGAAGTGTAATCCGGTTATATTTTAACCTTGTACCTACTAAAAGATTTTACAAATATTCTATGTTCCACAAAGTGAATCGGAAAATACTCCTTTTCTGAAATAAGTGCAACCATATGAATGTTATGTTTCAGTTCAATGTTTTAGAATATAGCTAATTATATTCGCACAATAAATATATAATTTTTTGACTATAAAAATATACATATCACATTAAAATGTCGTTCTAGGGATCATTTTAGCGATATTAATTCGTTAAAGAACAAAATCCTTCTTTAGTTATATCAAAAGAACCTTTTTTTCTTCTAAATTCAATAAAAAACATACCTAAATTTACTCTTTTATTATGTAATACAATCATAAAAGAAGAAGTTGCAGAAACTTAACAACGTGCATTGTACATAAAGAACTGGTTTAACCCCTAAGAAATATTCAGTTTAAAATAGAAAATTACCGTACATTTCAGACTTCCAATCCAACTTAATCCCAACATACTATATGGTACCCTAAACCGCCGTGTCAGACGACATTAGACCTTAGCGCAACTTGGATTATTCAGATAAAGTTAACGTATAGTTTGAATTTCATTGTTTAGCAAGCTTCAAACGAAATTTCTTTAAGACTATGACTTTTGATTATATTTTTCAAAAAGTTCTCTAGAAATAGCTTCTCTTAGTTAGCATTAAACGTACCCACCCACTACCCTCTATTCAAAGGCTTAGTAAGTTAAAAGACAAGCATTTACACTAGTATTATTAGTGTAACGAAGTTGGATACTTCCCCTCAGATTATCCCATGATAATGAGGCGATGTCCACTCCGTTTTCATTACTCTAACGACTAGTTTTCTCCGCTTAATGGCCCATAAACATCTCCGCAAATAGAGTAGGAAGGCACTGAGTTCAACGCAATATACTTCAGACTTCATAATGATTCAGCGTGCGCCTTACTGGATATGCCTCTCGGGAGACTCTTTAAAATTTCATATTAGTGTTATAAAAACTTGAAATATCAAGCAAATATTTTTGATTATTTTTGTTTTTGCCTTTCATTTAAAAATCAAATTAATTCAAGACTGATAAATTCAGTCCGAAATTAAATCAATTTGTAATAGAAACCAGACTAAACATTACTATTGCTTAGTATAGATTTCTAAAATTTAATTTTGGATAGTAAGTACGGCTTCTCTAATTAATAATGTAAAAGAAATTGTATTTTTAAAATATTATGTTAGTGAGGACACAAAAAAATTTTATCCCAATTCGTCCCCTGTCAAAGACTCGTCCAGTTTCTTTACAATGATGTTGAAAACCATAACGTAAGTTTTGTGGGATAATCTTGTGAGTAAATTTTACGCCTCCTTGATTACTGTGCCATGCTATTATGTCGCGAGGGACACATGAAAATATTATAGTTAAGATACTGCTTAATATAATTTCCTAATAACATTAAAATACACTTACTTGGTGTTACAAAAATTACTTTTGAAACACCTTAGTCGAATGCAATACGTCCATTACAAGTAAGTAGGTATAGAGCAACAGAATGTGATAATATTTTTTGTTGATTTTTTTATTTATTTGTAGGCATTAATCGTTCAGTCCTCTGAATTAGAAATATTTTAAAAATTATCGTCAAATTAATTTACCTTTTGTATAATACTTTCAGTACCATCTCATACAGCGGTTCTTTATTTTATTAAATTAATATTTCCAACTAGCTGGTGCCCGCGACTTCGTCCGCGTTGAAAAAGAAAATATATGAGTAATTACTGTACCCGTGCGCCGTACACCGCCATCTGTTAGATTTTTGTGGAACTTCAGATAATAAAAACAAATTTGTCCGCGTTGAAAAAGAAAAAAGTAACCTATCCTGTGTTTCGTACGTCCAAATGTTTATCTACCAAGTTTCATGAAAATCAGTTAATTCTTTCCAGGGTTATGGAGGAACATACATACATACATACAGAAAAAAAATCTAAAAATCGTCAATTTAGTTTCAGTATCATGTATAGAGCCTATAAACACGATATCTCTGAAAACAAAGTAACTTACTCCATGACCGACCCTAACAGATTTATTATTAGTATTGATTGATGAGCATTTCTTTTTTGTTATAGTAAAGGGCGTCAGGTGAACTGACAATCCATATGTTACCAGTAGACTATCGTTTGACGACACGTTTGGTCTAGTGGCTAGTAACCCTAGCTGTTAACCAAACGGTCGCGGGTTCGAATCCTGCTAGGGGCAAATGTTTATGTGTTAACATTTATCTTTGTACCTGAGTCATGGATGTTTGTATTTATAATATGTATGTATTTACAAAAAAAAAAAAGTAATCTATGTATTATATCAACTGTCTGGTATCCATAATACAAGCATTAAGTTGCTTAGTGTGGAACTAGATGGTGCTGTGTGGAATGTGTGAAGATATTTATATTTATTATTTATTTATTTATTTATTTATCTAAGAACACAAGCAACAATAATGAGTATGATCATCATCATCTCGGCCGCAGGTTGTCCACTGCTGAACATATAGGTCTCCCCATAATTTTATAAAAGGACGTACTATGTTGCGTTTGTCAGTCCTTGGTCTCCACTCGAGAACCTTTTTGTGTGTCTTGCCCTCTGCCACTTCAACTCACTAATCCGTCGTGTTATGTAACTGTCGTTCATCTACGGATTTCCTCACAAGCGTCTAGTACGATTATAAAATCAATAAAATTATTTTCTTGGCGTTCGTTTAAAAAAAAACATCTTAAACTACTATAATATAACAGCAAACTGGAGAAGACCGCTCGAGGTTAAACAGCCTACAGTAATAATAAACTTCATGAAACTAAGTTTAAGTACAAAATAGCAACTAGTCCGTTGCTAATGGTCTATTAACGGGATCCAATGGCGCAGTGGCGGCGGTGAATTGCATTCGCTGATCGCTGTTCTAATCCCGGGTCGGGCGGTGCGACCGGCCATAACACGTAAGAGTTATGGCCGACCAAATATTTGCATTAATTTTCAAAACAGGGAGTTATTATTTTTAAAAATTAGACAATGAAAGCTGAAGAACTGAATAGCTTGAATTTATCTGTTTTTCTATATTTAGCTGGGTTTTTTTTATGAGAAAGGGTGGCAGATAGGTTGAAATTAAAAATGGCTGAAAGTATTTTATTAAGCTAAATATTAATTATTATTAATTATTATTAATTAAATAAGAAAAAAAGTGTGTGTGTCAGCTCCGACGCACGACTGGAGTTCACTCATTAGGAACGATAAAATACAATAAGTACAAAAGAAAATATATGACACTGACACACAATGACAATTAAATAGAACATAATTATTTAACATGAACTTCATAATAAATACTCCTAATGAACGATTATAAAATACTTAATTATGAAACTTCAGATACCTATTCTAAAATATTCAAAAATAGGACGTAACGCATTCGTAAACGTATAACAATTTCGATTTTACTCCCATAAATTTTCATACCAGGGGCATTTTTCATACATACATATACATATATGCAAACCGATTCTTAAGGAGTAAACTCCAAAAAATGTTTAAACAAAACAACTAGTGAGATGCAGTAGGCAACGGTTAGACAGACGCTGAACTTTTGGCGTCGCATATGCGAAATGCCGTTTCGTAACCAATAACTGTGAGAATTGAGACTATTTCAAATAGTTTGCAGTCGATACCCAATATATCAGAGGTGCAGAACCATGTGGAATCCTAAATATGGCAGGTTTCTTCATAATATGTCGGCTTCATTTGTCACGCGCCGTCTGCCAACTGTGCGCAGTAGTGTTAATAACCTGGCCCCGTGGCACCGTTCCAGCTTTTCGGTTTTGGGGTGCAGCCTAAGTTGCAAAACTCTTACAATGTTAGCAAGAAACAAATTATATGACATTTAAAATTCTCTTTAAATCACATTGGCAACCGAGATGTGCTCTGTATTTTTTATGCCAATGTGGTTTTAAGATAATCACGATAATTGCATTGTTATCGCTGGATGTAAGCCGAATATATTCGACATTTCGCCAAGTTAAAGGTCTAAGTTTAACATATTATGGAGATAGGTAAATCTTACAAATAATATAAGACTTAGACAGTCTTAGATTGACTGAGTTGAAACAATTTGACGAACACTAGGCTGCTGTGTTGTTTGCACTAGGTTTACACATGCGATAGATATATATGTACTTATAAATTGTTCTAAACACAGCGATGATATTTGTATATCCTAGAAAAAAAACTACAGACATGTGAGGTCCTACCCATCTGGAGTGTGGTAGCTTTTTCGAAACCCATACCCCTAACATTGATGAGAACATATGTTTCTGTTAATATTATTAAGCCTATACAGAAAATATTTTTCATGTGGCATTTGTTAAACTAGTCCTGAAAGACTGAAGGTTCAGAATCAACATATTCAATATTCAGAATCATCAACAGAATCACCATTCAGAATCAATAAGCCTTCTAATACTGTATAATGAAAAAAAAATTAAGCTAAATGAGAAAAACTCATTTTTAAACCGCTATTTCTTATGAATTACATCTCCTAACATCTCGTTAAGGTGAAGCGCATGTGATGAGAGGCCTGTATTCTGTAGGCTATATTATGAATCTAACGAGCACTGCCGTATAATAACAATTTAGAGCAGACCACACATTAGATTTAAAGAAATATCTGACCGAGAGACACCGAAAGAACAGCTTAACCTAAGCACTTGGTATCTTTTCAAAATTTTGTCAAACACTTGGTATCTTTTTGAAAATGTAGTAGATAATAAAAAAGTATTTTCTATCATTAGACAACAAAAGTTGTTGAAATTAATCAGAGCCCGCCTCTAACCGGGAGTAAAGTTGGCGCAACAAAAACAAGAAGTAACTTTATAACTGGTTGGAGGGTTGAGAGAAAACCTAGTTAGCGAGTTAACTACACGTTACGATTTAGCTTTTTCAGATTTTACAGATGCTCTCATCTCAAGTTATACCTACATATTACATTGCACGTTTTTTAATGATTAAGGATAGACAGCGGGCTAATGGTCAAGCCTTTGATGTAGGCAGTTCGCTATTGTCGTCGACTTATTGTTCACACAACAGCCATTTTAATTTGGACTTCAACAAGAGGTGGCAAATTTATATTGTACGTGGTCTGTCCTTCCTAAAGACAAATACCCAGTCTATTCCAGTTCTGCTTACAGTGATAGGTTGAAGTTTACATATTTTCTACGGATTGTATTCAGCAGATAGATGTTAGTTGTCATAGCGGCATCAAAAGAAAAAAGAATACTCACGACAAGGTATAATTGTTCAGCTTCTACAATCTAAATGTTTCCATTGAAGATTAAACATCATTCAGCATATCGTCTGTTATGTTTCAGTGCATGTACTACATTCTGTACTTGTCCTTATTACTTTTTAAGTTATTAGTTAAAGTTAAGTTAAGGTTAAGTTATTAGTGTCATTCTCTGGCGTCGAAAAGCGATTTTGTAAATCCTATTTCGAATAAAATGTTTTTGAATTTGAATTTGATATATCAGTTATTTATATAGTTCTTTAGCAATTTTATCTCCTTGCAAGTAATGAAATTATATTCCTTATATGAAAATATATACATATTATATAAAAAAACTCGCTTAGATAATAAGCGAGATCAATTTTTTATTTCTTTTATAAAATCGTAAATTAGTCGTAATTTTGGCAGTATCTCACACAGAGCTGTATAAAAGTTTATCCCTCATATTTTGGGGGCCAACTGACTAGCATGAATATGTATAGGCAAAGTTTTCGCACACCTGGAGCCTGGAGCAGGGCCGGAAGCAACGAATAATTCTTGGCGTCCACTTTTAAATATTAACGTGCGCTCGTTTTTAATTATTTTCGTGTATTTTTTCACGTTTTGGATTAAAATTAATTAATTCACTCAACTTTTTCACAATTGTCTACGTCCCAGGGTGACCAAAGAGAACAAATGAGAAAATAATAAAAAGCTCTATTATAATTATTTACGCAGTTAAGTTATAAAGAAAAGGCTTTTTATGTAAAGTTAGTTAGACAGCTTTATGATCTAGTTCAGGGATTCCCAAAGTGGTCGATATCGACCCCTTGGGGTCGATATCGGTTTCCTAGGGGTCGACATAAACGAAAAGTGATTTTGGGGGTCGACGAGGTCTAAAAATCGACCCCTATTATATTAACACAAGTTCTTATTTAAAACTTTCAAGATAGGTAAGTAGGTAGTTACTGTATTGTTTATGTTGTGTTACGTGTACTAAGAATAATTAATATTTTTGTAGGAAATAATGTTCCAGGAATGTAAAGTTTCAAGTTCGTACAAGATGAAAAACTCGGCAAGTCTATGTGGACAAGTTTGTGCAAGATTGAGTTGGAGCGTACGTCTTTCAGCGGCGTTTTGACTTGCTCTCTATTTGACGATAAAGTGCTTATCACACTATTCAATTTGAACGATTCCTATTTAGGAATCTAAGTAGTGAGCTCGTGATCACACTACGCTAAATTGATTTCTAAATCGAAGATATAGAGTTGAAAATGGATAAACTCTTAATTGAATCCAATCTGTTCTAACTGCGATCACACCTTCCGATTTCCTAAATTGGAATCGTTCAAATTGAATAGTGTGATAGCGGCTTTACGCGAATTAAGACGAACGAATTCATGATCAAGTCCAAACATGTTCCTGATATTTTACTATTTAACGAGCTTGCATTTAGGTTGAAAGTTCATTTGCGTTTTGAAATTCGTTGGAGCTTGAACGATAAAAACTCATATAGCTAAGTACTCATTTATTTCAAGAGATTACAAACTTATTACAAAGCTAAATTAAGTGAAGTAAAGTGACTGAAAAAGTGTTAAACACAACATACAACATATTTTAAATAGGTATGTATAATTGTATTTGTAAAAATTACTAACACTTAAGTCTTTGGTTTTCGTTCTTATTCTACCTAATTACCTAATACGAAGTTTCTATACCTAATTACCTACTGTAGTTACTTCCCAATATAGGTATCAAAGTTTATCAAAGAGTAAGTCAGTAATACTTAACAAGAATCCATTAACTGAGTGTGATAAAAATAAGATAGTGTGCAAATTTAACAGTTTATTATTGTTTTTTATTTAGGTTCCTTATTTTTTTGTTTGCAGAATTACTGAAAGTTTTATGATGGCGGACACGAAAAAAAAATGCAGACAATACAGTTTGGACTACTTGAAGTTCGGATTTATTGCATCTCCATCAAATCAACACTTCCCGATGTGTCTCATATGTGAAAAAGTATTTAGTAACGATGCCATGAAGCCTTCAAAAATGGATGACCACTTATCAAGAGTACATGCTAACAAAAAAAGTAAGCCCTTGTCATATTTTCAAGCACTGAAAGAAAAACTAGACAAAAGGCCATCCATAGGATCGATGTTTGCGTCATCATCTATTCGAGACAATGATGGTTTACGAGCGTCCTATAATATATCTTTACTAATAGCGAAGTCGGGGAAACCCCATACAATTGGAGAGCAGCTTATCTTACCAGCCATTGCGGAGGTCCTTAACAATGTATTGCACAAACCCGCACATGATATTTTAAAGAGAATACCTTTGAGCAACAACACCGTTCAGAGACGCATAGATGAGATGGGACGCGATGTGGAAAACATTTTATGCAAGTTCTTACAGACCCGCAGATTCTCTCTCCAGTTGGACGAGTCTACATTACCCGGCAATGAAGCTCTATTGTTAGGATATGTTCGATTTATCAAAGATGAAAATATGTGCCAAGAACTGATTTTTGCTGCATATTTAGAGACTGATACTAGAGGAGAATCGATTTTTCAGGCCGTGGAACATTTTTTTACTGATAAAGCTATTCCATGGAAGAATATTGTTTCTGTTGCGACTGATGGTGCACCGTCTATGGTTGGTCGTCATCGTGGCTTTATAGCTCACTTAAAGCGACAACTGCCTGATGTACTGGTTATTCACTGTGTGATTCACAGGCAGCATTTAGCAGCAAAAAAGCTGAGTCCTAGATTGCATAAGTCTTTACAATATGTAATAAATGCTATCAACAAGATTCGAAGCAATTCTTTGAACTCTCGGTTATTTGCTCAACTATGTGACGAAAACGACGAAGTCTTTACTCGGTTACTTCTGCACACTGAAGTTCGCTGGCTATCAAGAGGCTCTTGCTTAGAAAGATTTTCAGCCCTTTTTGAATCTGTGTTGGAGTTTTTACAAGAAAAAGATCCGAATTTGAAAGAAAATCTGAACAATTGTAAAACAGATATTTATTACTTGACTGATATCTTTGGAATGTTCAACAAAGTTAATTTGCAACTACAGGGTGATGATCTTAACTTGATTAAAACAAAATCAATAATATCGGCCTTCGTGGGTAAACTAGTTCTTTATAAACAAAATTTAGGCAGAAAAGAATATTCGCAGTTTCCGCATTTGTCAAAATTACCAAAAATGCTTCAAGATGATGACATTTTATTATATGTTACTCACTTGGACGCATTACACAAGGATTTTACGGAGAGGTTTGATGATCTTTTAAATTTACAAATTCCTCAATGGATAATAAATCCGTATAACACCACAGCCATAGAAGAAGCCAATGTGATAATGCAAGAAGAGTTGATTACCATCAGCACAGACGAAGAGCTTAAGCAAAAGTTCAACCAAGGCTATCAGAAGTTCTGGTTGCAACGCAAAATTGAAACACAGTATCCTACATTGTGGAACATTGCTGAAAAATACCTTATCGCTTTTCCATCATCATATCTAGTTGAAAAAAGCTTCAGTGTGGTAACAAACATTTTGACAAAACAAAGAAACCGTTTGAAAATCAACGAACGTGGAGATTTAAGGCTGCAACTCACTAATATTGAACCGGATGTAGCTAGATTGGTAGATAGTCACCAGGTTCATCCATCGCACTGAATGTTTTATTTTCTCTTTGCGAATTAATAGTTTTTAAAATATAATTTCCTACCAACTTAAGATGCTTTATGTATTAATTTGTAATAATTATAAATTAAACTTGATATTTACTGAATTGGATTGTCTTTTTATTTTGTTAAATTTTGACGAGAAAATGAAATCAACTTCACTCACTTAACCAAGTGCAAAGTTTTCTAATTGGCACCTTAGTACCTAGGTATTTTGTACCAATAGGAAAAAACTAAAGATAGACTAAGATAGATAGCTGCTTTAAGTTAGCGGACCATTATGAATAAGGGGGTTGGTCTTAAAAGTAGGTAATTTGACCATGGGGGTCTGAGGTAACAGTTCATTGTTGAAAAGGGGTCACTTGTCCAAAATAGTTTGGGGAACCCTGATCTAGTTGATGGTAAGTGGCTACCGTCGCCTATAAACACAAACAACGCCACAGGTTCTGCAAGTGTGTTGCCACTTTAGTTAGGATGAAGGGTTTCGCGTCCTGTTCTTTATATGGTTATCCCATAATCACAGGCCTAATACCTAGTGCTTACTTTGAAGGCCATGTTTAGTGTATAGTCTAATAAAACAAAGTCATTTAGTGGTGTTAATTTTTGTCCATAAAAATGTATTACAAAGTTTTATTGAATAGGTTATATTTTTAAATTTATTAAGTAATTAAAATGGATAAAAAATGTATAATTCAGATACTTACTGACAATAGAACAACAAATACCATAGATTGCAATAAAATCGTTACATCAAAGATTTTTATTTGTGAAGAACCCTTACATCAAAGGGAACTTCACAAATAAAAATCTTTTTCGCTAATAGATTTTTATCTCCCCTAGAAAGAAGAATCCACTTTTTCGTCCAATTGACGTTTGACACATTTATAAATAGTTTGTGTGGGGTTTAATATAATATATTTATTTGAACACATAGGTACTTCACAATAAATTGAATAAAAATAAAAATTAATAAAACAAATAGTCAAAAAATAAAATACAAAGTAGAGGAAAACAATAATATGAAGAAAAAAGTCATGGTAGGCGCCATCTGTTAAATTAGAAAGAAATTATACCAATGTGTTGTTTAAACCCGCCGCTACGTTTTAATGGCGCTAGTAGTCACATGAGTATAAAATATAAACTTTTTATACCTATTTAATTGTTAAAATTATTTTACTGAATTTTATTATTAATATAATGTATTAAAAAGTGTTAATGAATATTTATTTTCCTACATTATTGTTTATATTGACTCTAGACGTGTTAGTAAGAGTGTTGTTTGGCTTAGGTAAACAAAAAATAAACAAATAATTCTTACGAAGAGCAAGATTTATTTGTGGCAACGTATCGGCCGATCTCAAATTGTTTCCTCGTTCCCTCGCCCTCATGTTTCAGATAACGAAACCTTGAACTAACATGAAGGGATTTGCTTCTTTTCATTTCGAATTACATATATTTGTTGAAAACTTTTTAATAGATAACTAAATATAAATTATTTATTAAATAGATTTCTCAGCTCTGACTTTGTTCAAGACACTACAGTGAGATCTGCATTTAAATACGTTTATAATGATAAATTTCGGCAGGCAAGGTGACGGCCCATTTTACCTTCACAAAGCCGCCCCAAGGGGTCTGCTGGGTAGTAACTACCCCGTGAAATAACAGCATGTGTGCCGTTGTGTTTTGGTAAATGAGTATGGGACATCACAGCCATTTCACTATCCCTTTATTAAGGTTGAACCCGCACTTGCACACCTGTGGCGTTGCTTGTGTTAATTGGCGACGGTAGCCACCGGTAGCCATTCACAGTTTTTCTGCAATATTTTGCTTACTGTAACCAGACGGGGTGACAAATTTGTCTCGAATTAGTTACGTCTTGTCTTACATCACAAGCTTTCTATGAAATTTGAATCAGTTCGTAAAAAATCGACATATAGAAATTCATTCGCTTTAATCAATTTTTAAAAAAAGTATAAATTCTTTCTAAACTGACGTACGTCAGGTAATTACATTTCATAATATGTACGCATGATTTCTAACTCTAAACGTCTCCACACATTACTAAATGCATTCATTTAAATTTCTTGATTTATCACATCAACATATGAACAAGAAGTATCCTAAAGCAATTCTATTATTCGCAATTAATTTAAACTTACAACACTTAAAATAAGATTCAAAATTCAAAACATATTTTTAAGTCGATGCGACGTTTGGCCTCGATTAAGAAGTTAGCGTCATCTGTCGTGATCAATAAATGTTTCAGTTCGTTTCTTTTTTTTTTTAAAAAAAAAAGACTTCGACGCGCGTGAGTTTATAATTTGATCGTTTAAAAACTTGTTTGGAATCGTGTTTGATTGAATGAATTATGGCGTTTAAATCAACAAAAAGATTTATAGCTATGTTAATTAATTTGTTATTAAAGAATGTTTCGAGTGATAAAAATAAATGAAACGGGTATATTTACTGGTACATTATATTACATTTACAATTTAATGTCTTTAATCTGAATTTTCAGGAATTTTGTGCAACGCAACACTATGCTTTGCTGATAAATTACTATTGCTATTCTTAGAAGCTCCTGCTTCCTACATAGAATCAGCAATTTAACCTCTACTCTTAGAATTTTTCCGGAAAATGTGGAAAATTGAGGAAATTGAAGAGTATCCTTTTTCTTCAGGTTTTTAGGGTTTTATTCAAGGGGTATTAATTATAATCACTTAGCTCTAGCGTGATTCCAGCTACAAATATTTACGTATCTCCACTGTATAGCTTTAAAAACTTATTTTATTTTATAAAATAATGTTATGAGTTTTCGATAAAAGATAATGCTTAATTTTGTTAAAATCCTTACATAGTATATAGTCAAGTCGTTTTCCTTGTATGTCTGTATATATATCCGCTAACTTCTTCTAAACCACTCTACTTATTTTGATGCGGTTTTCACTATCGGAAGGAGCGATCATGAGGAAGGATTTTGGAAAAAAATCTGTGCGAAGCCGGGAGCAGGCCGCTCTAGCTTAACATAAATTAATGTTATCTTTTCAAGTCGTTTGCGCTATTAGAAAAGGAAAAAAATGTACAGATGTTCAGATGAATTAATTGAATACTTATAGGCGACTATTTTTTACAGCAAACGCAAGCTCCCGAGGGAACAATGATGTCGGTTCAATCAAAAGAAACAAGTTAATAGGTTTTTGTATCGCTTCGATAATCAATGTCCGTGGGCGCTACTGTTCTGTCATTAGTCGGACGCACGTGCTCGTGCGCAACTTTAAGGTCTGTGGTATACAAGGTTCTGAATAGATTTATAACGTTTTTAGTCAGCCATAAATCTCTGTTATCCAATACTAGCTGTTGAAAGCGACTTCGTCCGCGTAACTTTACAGAACATAGCCTCATTTACTCACTGATAATGTAGCTTTCTATAGGTGAAATAGTTTTTAAAATCGATCCAGTAGTTTTTGAGTTTATAAAGTTTATTTATTACAAACATACGAAAATACAAATCTTCTTATATAATATATTAGCATAAGTACTTAGATAAAAATAGGTTAGGTTTTCATTAATTTCTTAAACAATTATTTCGTTACTAATTGTATTTCGATAATAATGTACCTATCATACATAAACATTATATGTAACGGCAGAGCACATTGCGTTACGCCGTGACAAATTGGGCAGCCAGTCTGGCGGCAGTAACCACCGCCTTAGAGGTGGCCACCGTTAAATTACAGAATGTGTGCTCTTGTGTTTCAATGAGTGAGAAATAGATGCCAGAACCCATTTTCCTATATATCCTTTAACTACCATTTTATTATGTTTCTCTCTCTCCCGCCTCTCTCTCTCTCTCTCTCTCTCACTCACTCTCCCTAAGTCTCTTTTAAAAAATTGGTAAATTTTGTCTATATGTACACACAGGTGTACCTACGTATATTAAACATTTTGTTGTTCAAAAAATTGTTCAGACCTGACTCCCGTTCACACAAACTTTTCTCTGTCTGTCTCCATATATTATAAAACGGTTTACACCGGGAATAACTTTTTTAGACGTAGAGTTGACGCATACAATAGCGAATTTGTGGATGTGGATTTATTCTCTGGTAGTTTGACTAATTATAGGATTCAGATACGTAATAGGCTTTTGATGGCTCCTTGAATGTATTTATTGTGTGTTTTCTTAATTTAAATTTTAAAATTTTGATTAACTATTTGTATTTTGTATTATGTGTAGGATTTTGTTTCAGTACTGTACCTATGTATCTATTTTGTTTAATATTTATTTTTATGTATGGAACTCTAACTCTATAGATATTTATGTATATTGTAAAAAATTATGTATAATGACTGTTTGTTTCCTGAATAAATTAAAAAAAAAATTAATAAAAATAATAACAGATTTGAACAAATTATAATGCGTAAACCCGGTGTAGCAGCTTCGCCTTTGGCGCAGATAGGTTACAATAATTTATCTGGTCTAGTGCAAACCGGTCGAGCGACGTTGACGGACACCAGATGCATTATAATTCAGTCATAGCCATTATTAGTTAAGGGGATATCACGTTTATAAATTATATGAATTTTAATTTTCATGGTATTATTTAAAAAAAATCTTAATTGTAAAAGAGAGCGAACGCAATGATATTAACTATAACTCGCAAGAAAATCATTTTATAACAATTATAACATAAACATTTTATACGGAAAATGGTATAAAATTTATACGCATTGAATATATTGAATACGCACACTAGATATGAAATATTTTCCATTAAGTTATTGTGAGAAACGGGACTTATGAAGAGATGCGAAAATGCTAAAACTCCCTTTACTTTAAGAGAGACGAGTACGCGGTCACCTAATTTAAATATTCAAAATCCTAAAACATCACTAAAATTTTTGTCTGAACTTACCTTATATTGACGACTTGTTTGGTCTAGTGGCTAGTAACCCTAGCTGTTAACCAAACGGTCGCGGGTTCGAATCCCGCTAGGGGCAAATGTTTATGTGTTAACATTGACCTTTGTACCTGAGTCATGGATGTTTTGCATTTATAATATGTATGTATTTACAAAAAAAAAGTAATCTATGTATTATATCAACTGTCTGGTATCCATAATACAAGCATTAAGTTGCTTAGTGTGGAACCAGATGGTGCTGTGTGGAATGTGTGAAGATATTTATTATTTATTTATTATTATTTATTTGTTTTGAAAAAAAAAAGTGCATTTATCATCACTTTCTTAAATTGCCTTGGAAGCAAATTTAATGTCTTCACGTCAATAAGAATCACGAATCACTTATGTATAACTTAGCTGAAGGAGGGCGAAACCGAACCTATTCTGTCATTCTCTCTGACACAATGGTTATGTCTTGGGACAAGAGACCGAGAGACCACTTCAAAAATAATTTAAATACTTAGGATCTAAAATGCAGATGAAGGTGCACCAGGGTAAGCTGCTAGTCTATCTTTCCATGGGTTGTATAAGAGATTTCCTATCAGTTTGGTTTTTGGATTTACTTGTTATTAAGGCTGTATAAAGAAAAGTATTTTATTTCAGTTTTAGTCTTTTATTAGCTCCACAATGTGGGGCCTTAACAGTTTATAAATAAACCGGTTGTCTTGATGGTCAGATGTAATATAGTTATGGTAAAGTTCTATCCATAAATCTCTTAAACATGGTGTTTAAACGTCACCGGTAATGATGAGAGATTATTTACGACAACTCCAAAACAAACAGATCAAAGATAAATTCTTTGTTTTCTATTTCAATGTTAATGTTATATTTTTTTAATATTACCTACTAATTAAAAATATTATAAAATCATTTTAGAATAAGTATTTGCTAAGTAATAGCAAATATTTTCAACTTAGAAATATAGGTTCATTTCGTTAAGTTACTTACATATTATAAAATTAAGCGTGAAAACATGAATAAAACTTATAATTAACAATTGTAGGTGTTACTAATTTTAGAAATAAGTAAGCGTAAAGTTTCTCACTGTCAAAATTAAGTTAGTATATTAAAAATATAAAATTAATTATGTGGATTACGATTACATCTTACTTAATTGCACATTTATAATGAAATGAAAGGGTTCATCCCTACTTGTGAAAGGTATATATAAAAGTAGATTTAAACTGACGTAGAGACCTTATCATCACACTTCATTTTCCTCAGTTTCCCTATCACTTACTCATCCCTTATGGCTACTATGGCCGGTAGCGTATTCGGAGCACCTCTGGCTTTGTTTGTGTTCTAGGCAACAGTAGCCACCTGCCATCAAGTGGACTGTCAGCCTGTCTGACTATTATAACATTTTAAAAAACATATAAAAGGCTAATTTTAAAATTATTCTCGACATCTCAAAATGTAATAATCAATGTCGAATGGTTTCTTCGATACTGTTACCTAATAATATATTTCTGTGGGCCTACTTATCTGCATTTAAAAAAACTTAGTCATGTACTCCGCAAACTGATCTAACCGGTGAATGGATTGAACATGTTTGAAGTTATCTTTTTAGCGTTATTTCTTGTAACCGTTATCTCTAACAAGGATGCTACATCTTTATTGATCGCCTAGTGTACCTTACAAGAATATATATGTTATGGTGCGGACGTGTATAAATGATGCATCCGAAATTGCCCAACACTCGATATATCTGATACGATATCGTATCAAACATCATCAGTGCTCGTAATCAACGATATCTCCACTCGTTCATCAATTTGATTGCCTTATGTAGTGTCAGCAGAGAAATTTTAACAAAATAATTTTATTTCTTTTCATTTATGACGAAATATAAGATTTGTCATCTACATTTCTATGTATATTGATAAATTATGGAAATCTCATATAGGTACTCTAGCTTACTTACTCTAGCCCTATTGGGGTTTTATAAAAAAATCTTACTGCTTTTTAGTATTTGTACTCAACAGTGGAAAACTATTCACATATTTTCACTTAAATTACATTAAAAGTTATGGAAGCCTCGTGGAGCCTTAGCAATGAAAGGAGAGATTATTTAATAATAATTGTACGGGCCTGTAGCCTGGCTGTTATGGCTTTAAGTGGGCAGGGCCTCCGGCTAAGGAGGGCTCACTGGTTAGCCTGCGATTGTTAGTCGAGGAGGAGAGGGTTGTATTTTCCAAACAAGTTGTACTGGTACAAAGGTCTTTACGATGCCGAAGCAAGGAAAAGACTGATTTATTTATAAAAAATGCCTATCTATATTACAAATCTTACATATAGAACTAGTGGCGGTCGTGCCCTGTGCCGAACTAGCTTGCGCCAATGGCGCGCAAGCGCGACACGACCGCCGGAAATAATAATAACTAAAGTGAACACTATCTGTCTCTGTCTATTTTTTGTCTCTTTCACTTACACTATTTACACCATACACTAGTTCTATAATTTCACTATATTTCACAATTTTATACTCTCGGCTGTCCCGAACAATAATAATAATAAAAAAATCAATGCATGACAAAAATATTTGAGAAATAAAGATTGACTGAATTTAGAAACAATATAGAGAACTAAGAAAAGGTACGCAGACTAAGTCGCGGGAAAAAGCTAGAAGCTAATAAGAGGAACGCAGAAGAAAATGAAAATATTTCTGAAACTAATAAAAAATAACGAAAAATTTATACAAATATATTAAAAAGAACATTAAAAAGTATTACTATTCGTATTATATAAAAGAAAAAGTAACTAAAATAGAAATAATTTGCATATTGAAAAGAATTTGCAAATTTTATTCGGTACAAAGAGTTTTTTTAGTGTGTAGTCGTTTTTTGGTGTGGCAGAAGGCCGAACGGCCAATTTGAATAAACACAGCCTTCGATCGGGTGGAATGTGTAAATTTATTTAATTGAATATCGAAAAGCTTTCAGAATATAGCACTTTATGCGATTAAATAAATCCTTTTGATTTCTTTTTTGAATTAATGACACATATCCAGGTAAAAACATGTCTACACAAATGTCTATAAATTATGTCAACCAATAATCACTTGATTGATATACTTAAAAATAAGAGTCGGTGGAATTTCTATAGAAATTAAATGGCACACATTGTTTTTTTGTTTGTTGTTTTTTTTTTGTTCATCGATTATTTTATTATAACTACTCACTAGTCTTCTATTTAATTTTTATTCGTTAATTTTCGCTTTCACCCACCCGGTCAGATAAAGTGGATACGCCCTTTGGGCAAAGTGGATATGAAAGTTGGATCTAGGAATCTAATCTGAGTACTAGACTCAGACATTTGAACATCTTTATCAAAGGGCTCGTCAGTTTTTTTTAACTCGACATATATATTTTTAGTTTAGTCCATTATGTTGCCTGTTTCGTGTATTTTCTCAAGTCTCGCTAGGCGACTCGTCAACAATGAAAAAACAAAAACAATAGGACTGAACGAGTGAGGCTCAAGGCTCGAACAATGATGACACCTACCCTACAATGACTCTGTCGACGCGCATAAAAAGATACATTCGCAAGAATAATTCGGATTTATGGACTCACCTTGGATGTCACAGTAAACAGAATGGTGTAAAATTTAAAAAAAAAATCTTTATTTGTGCGACTATTGTTTACTTACAGATTTTTTATTTATATAAAGCAGTCACAGTATGTTCTACTCGACAAGGGCATGCATACATTCCTGTTTAATGGTTTTTATTTATTATTACTTTTAGATATTTTTTAAAAGACTAATAAATGATTTAACTTAATGAATAAATGAATGAATATGTAGCTTTTATTCCTAAATGATTTACTATTGGATAGTAGTCGCCACATATGAGATGTAGAGTGAAAAGTTAAAAATTAGGGATCGTTTCCAGGGTTTTTTTGGATGATCACTCGGGAAAGGTACTTTTTTATGGATGAAATGTATACCCTTAGGGTCCTTCCCCTATGTATACCCTATGACTACGTGCAATCAAAATTTCATGATGATAGTTTGAGTAATTAAGGCGTGTAGTTAATATACACACAGAGTTACTTTCACATTTATATAATAAATATAAATAAATAAATAAACATCTTCACACATTCCACACAGCACCATCTAGTTCCACACTAAGCACCTTAATGCTTGTATTATGGATACCAGACTGTTGATATACTACATAGATTACTTTTTTTTGTAAATACATACATATTATAAATAAAAACATCCATGACTCAGGTACAAAGGTAAATGTTAACACATAAACATTTGCCCCTAGCGGGATTCGAACCCGCGACCGTTTGGTTAACAGCTAAGGTTACTAGCCACTAGACCAAACGTGTCGTCAAATAATAACTAGCTGGTGCCCACGACTTCGTCCGCGTTGAAAAATATTAAGTAACCTGTGTCCCGTACGTCCAAATGTTTATCTACCAAGTTTCATGAAAATCAGTTAATTCGTTTAAGATTTATGGAGGAACATAGATACATATATACATACATACAGAAAAAAATTCTAAAAATCGTCAATTTAGTTTCAGTATCATGTATAGAGCCTATAAACACGATATCTCTGAAAAAAAAAATAACTTACTCCATGACCGACCCTTACAGATTTATTATTAGTATTCATATTAATATTACAAAGAAAGTCAATAGTATTTTTTAATAACAGGGGGTATTGCTTACGCTTGAAATAAGAAATGTCATCTAAAAATAAAACAGAGGTCATGTCTAAAGACCCATTAGCCGTTACGACCTAACAAATAAATGTTTGAAGCGTGTTCACGCGAGCCGTTCAGGTACTTTTTATAAGGTTTATTGCTTAACTTTCGATAAGTCATAATTTTATTTGGATACGTAATGACCGTGTGCCAAGGTAAGTAAAAGTTATTTTAGAATACGTACAAGTTGAAGTAAAAACAATTGGAGTGCTTATTATGTTATTATTATTATGCTTTGTAAGCAAGTAATAATCTATCTGAATTGTATATTCTATATAGGTACTGTCCAACTAAGCGCAAAAGCGGTATCTAAATGAAAGCGAGTTTCGAGATATTTGAAGTTATGTAAAAGTAGTTTTTTTTTTACTTTATATATTGAATTTTTTGCTTATTAAATAGAATTTATATCTGATATTGGGTCTGTTTGTTATTAAAATAGTTAAAAGTTTACAATAGATATACCTCTAACCCCCCTAGTGATTTAAGGTAAAGTTGAGATAGGGAATTCTTTCTTAAGATTTTTTTCATATGTTTTGACCAAGATTCATTAGATGCGTATTTTTTAAGACTATCCTATGGCATAAAAATCAAATTTACGATTATTTATTTTCGCCCTAAAATTTGACAGCATAAAAAACCGGTGAGAGATTAGACGTTTAATCAAGACACTATAATATAATATGTAATCTAAATCATTAAAAACAACCAAAGGGTAAGAAAGATTCTTAAAAAACGTACCTATTGGATTTTTTTTTTAAGATAAAATGGCTAGTTTTTCTTCTTGTCTATTAAATAACTTATGTTTTTTAACTTCTAATAGATCTATTGTGTAAACAATGTAAGCTCTTTAAATAATTCTGATGATATATTTGGGATCTACAATTTTACACTTTGCTTACCCAAATGATATCTTCACAAAAGAACTTGTCGGTAATCGGTTCCATGTCACCAGCTACATATTAATATCATAAGACAATACCAACAGCTAATTAGACAAGCTACTTAAGCTCTTATCTATTAAAATATACAACATTAATGACTCATCGACCAAGAATCGCATGCGTAACTGAGATGAGAACAAGTAGTCTTTTTAATTTTGTTTATTCATTATACAATGAACGTCTGTTACGTCTGTTCCCGTACATCGCGTTGTATCGACAATTAGTGTCGTTAACAATAACCCGTTTGTCTCAATAGAGTCAATGAGGCGGTATTACATGTTTTAACTTTCGCTGACGTATAAGTACCTAGATGATTATGAAACACTTTGAAAAATAATTCCAAATGAATATAAAAATTTGCAAAACACTTCACAACAACTTTTTCCTATTTTTTTTAATGTTCATATCAATGTTACGTTTTAATGTTCGACAGACAGTCTGACAGTCCACTTGATGATAGGTGATCCACTTGACCCTCGCCTATAATACAAGCAACGCTTGCAGGAGGAATGGGGAAATGGGAAATTATTACTGATCCAGCTAACTGCTATTACCACTTCAGCTAACTGAAACTTTGGCCTATCTATGTCGGACACTTAGTTCTGCAACGAATGTACCTTGAAAGATTTCATCAGCTTTGAAAGATCGGATCATATCCTTTAGATAGAGGAATCACATAACTTGTTTTTGTTAATTTTTCATCACCTAAGTAATTGAAGTAAGTACTTCATAATTAATTTCAGGAAGTATATTACATGATGTTAGTATTGCCGGTTTGAGAAGTGATGATCACAAAGTAGGAAGTAGGTACCTACTCGTACTTGCAATTATATATGAGACGAAAGACAACATGCTATTTAAAAAGGCTTAAATATATTTGTACGAATACAAATATCGTACATTCATGTGTATTGTAATACATACCTTTTCATGATATTATTGTGCACATAACATATATCTATACTAATATTATGAAGAGAGAAGATTTGTATTTTTGTATGTTTGTAATGAATAAAAACTAACTGGACCGATATTGAAAATTCTTTCACATATTATCAGCAATTAACATAGGCTATATTTTATAAAGTTACGCGAGCGAAGTCGCGTGCAACAGCTAGTTATATATAATATTAAAATTCAACAATAAATTAGTATTGATTAAAATATTTATTTTTAGTATACAATATGTTTTATTCATATGTTTCAATACACTCGCAAACAAGTATAAGTAAGTTGATGCCACATTAATAACAGATGTCGCTTTGTTTATGGGCAGATAGGAGCTAAAGAGTACTTACTGTACAGTATCTTTTTTACTCCACCATTACGATATCAATCGGAACACAAATTGTGGTTTAAGTTTATCGTTGAATAAATAAATGGGAAATGATATTTAGATAAAAAAATTGCGGAGATAACTCTCGAATACTGGGGCACTGTCTTAATATCATATGACATAGGCCACTTCTTACCGCAAATAAAAATATATACCTATTTTTATATGGGCTTAAAAATTAAGTTGAGATATTTAAATAAGCATACATAACATTTTAACTTATAAAAATATATACTTAATAATCAAAGAAATCTCTAATTAGTATAAAACTTCGACGCAAACCGCGTCTGTCTGTTTAGTTTTACAAATAATCAACCGATTTTACTATTCTATTTATTTATAAAAAAATATTGTATTAATGAAAAATAAAAAAATAAAAATAATAATCGAAATACCTAATAAATTTGTCTGGGCTTAACACTGCCTAAACCTTAATTTTCTTAAGAATTTAATCTAGATAAAAAAAAACCATTACAAAATGTATACCTTCTGTCCTAGCCTGTCTATTTAATCGTCAGTATTTCCACCCTCGCATCGGGCATTGATAACATAAATATTAATTTAGGAGAAACTTAATTTAGAAGTATCTGCCACGCTAATCGGCTGAAGATTGGCAGATTTACATGTTCTTGAAGACATGAGTCATTGGACATGTATGGTCCATTGTAACCGACAAGGATACGAACCTCAGTATGTCATGTTGGCAACCGAGTGTTAAGTTTCACTGGGGTATAACCGCTATAAAAGATTTTTTTTAATTTTTCAAATGACACAGAACGTTGTGCACCGTGTAGCAATGCTGCAACAAAGTTGAATCGCAGTCGAACCAAAAAACGATCGCCTTTTTATAATTGAATATCCACTTTTTCATTAACATCACACCCTTTGCAGTCAGTGGAATTTTGCAATTTAAATGTGCCATAGAAGCGTACGTATTGTTCTTAAAATGTCTATGACAAAAGTCGTTGCATCTTAGAATTGCATCTTGCCTGCACATTCTCATTCTGATATCTGTACAATATTCAATGACATAATACCTAACAACGGTCATGTCAATACCTACTTTGTTATATAAGATATCAATAGATTAATTGAAAATTAACAACAATAAATGGACGGATGGCGCATTAATTGGAAGACATGCGGATTGACCTCGGATGCGTCTGATATTATGCGCCCACGCATCAATTAGCTTTTTGATCTTAGATCAACTGATATTGGCAGCGCACACAAGTTCCTAAGTAACTAACAAGAGCAATTCATATGGCGGCAGAAAACCTTCTCCAAAAAGACAAATATAAAACTGCTTAACACAGCTTTGGATTATTATTTTTGGCAATAAAAATAAAAATAAAATAAAATAAAAAATAGGATTATAAAGTCTAAAATTTTTGAAGATCGTTGTTATTCTTTCAAGCGAAAACTACTGAATGCATTTTGATGAAATTTAACAATAACATAGTTAATATATGTTAATACATGTTATAGGTCGTATGATATCAGTATAACTTATAATGATGTGCGAACGAAGTCGCTGGAAGAAAGTGGTACCTAATAAAAAAAATTAGGTATTTTTTAGATAGGTAAAGTGATTCGTGATAGTGATTCGTGGCAGTGGAAACAACTTCTAGCGTTTATGCTAATCCTACGTGCGAAAGTATTTTGTTTGCTTTATCTACGTGATGGATAGGAAGGGAATGCTGCACGCGACCTAACGAATGAAAACCTTCCGCAACTCACTGACAAACTACTGTTTCAGTTAAATATGGCTTACCTATTGCGTACTTATTCTGCATATTTGTTTAAAAAACATTAATGGCAAGTAACACAAACTTTGCTGTATACTTGTAAACTAGTTACATACTTTATAGAACTTAATGTTGCAAGTAAAAGTTCAGTAGATCGAATCTTTGCTGCCGATATGACAGACGCAGGTCCTAATTCCAGTCGTGCTCTCTTACCTCTGATTATATTTCGTCTATATGCATTAAAAATAATTATCTCCTGCTCGAACACTGCCAGTTTTATAAACGACATACCTTTTTCCCGTTCGTTACTGTGCTGGTAACGAACGGTTAACGGTCCGTCAATAACGTTTACTGACGGTGGTTCTATAAAAGAAATTAAACATTCGGTAGCTATCCGTAAAAATACGCCGAAGTTTATGAATATTGTCGACGGTTTCGTTGTAGTCTGTCAAGAACTGTCAAGTTTCGCGTCGCAAACGCATTTATTTACAAATATAACAAAATAAACGATACGTAAGATAAAGCAACCCTATCATAGTCAGTAACGAGCCAGTAAACGCTAGCTGTCAAATTATACTGTTGACTTACTGTTGACTATTGTTATATTACACTATATTATACTATTAGATCATTTTTTCGTC
This sequence comes from Synanthedon andrenaeformis, assembly GCA_936446665.2. Lineage (NCBI taxonomy): Eukaryota > Metazoa > Arthropoda > Insecta > Lepidoptera > Sesiidae > Synanthedon > Synanthedon andrenaeformis. Next base: position 13,941,289 of record OW387781.2, on the reverse strand, counting down.
TATTTGATATAAAATTTAACTAACGGATTGTTATAAAACTGGCCCTGAAAGAAATTATCAATCATCATCAATACTAATAATAAATCTGTAGTGTAGGTATTGTATGTATGTATGTATGTATGTATGTATGTATGTATGTATGTATGTATGTATGTATGTATGTATGTATGTATGTATGTATGTTCCTCCATAACTGAAACGAATTAACTGATTTTCATGAAACTTGGTAGATAAACATTTGGACGTACGGGACACAGGATAGCCTACTTAACAGGATAGGGTCAACGCGGACGAAGTCTTGGGCACCAGCTAGTATCTGATAAGATTAGAGTTGTGAGCAACAATTAAACTTAATGTTACATACATATACATATAATATAATGTGTTCTGGTGATACGCAGAGTTCATAGAAATATGGAAGTGTTTCACCAAATAGTTGAATATGGATACTGCCATAAAAATGTGACATATTTTAATAGCAGTCATATTCCTAGTTTATATGTGTGATAAGATTACCAGTATCCTTTCAAATGAAGCTTGAAATTTATCCTTATATGTTTACATTTTTATATATATTTGTGTGCATATAACAATATAATAAAAACGAAGATTTATTCAGTAAAAGATGTATTGAATGTAGCGAACATTCCAGTCATAGGTCTCTTATCAGATTGAATTTAACTAAGTAGTAAAACTAGTCGTTCAAAGAAACCTAGCTTGGCTTGAAATCTTGAATTCGCAAGATAACTAAAGCCTGAATAATATTTTTTACAGTGCTTGACTTTCAGTAGAACTGAAACGGTTTGGGCGGGCGGCAGTCTGCGAGAGTACGCGGCCTAGGGCGGCTGCCTTCGCGAAATTCGATAAAAACAAACCGAACTCGAAGTTCGAATTTCGATTTTAATCGAATGTCGAAATAGTATTTTTAACTTGAAGTTGACAATTATAGCGAACTTATTGTTAAGGTTTTGTGTCGCGAGTTTCCCTTTAACGCAATTATAATATTCGGTTGTGAAGTAAATTTTAGATTGTAAGTTTGGATTTCAACTTAGTTTTAGGTAAGTAAAAGTTCATTAAAACTTGTTATAGTATTTTTAAATATTATTAGGTTAATTTTGTATAAATTTTTTCGAATAATCGCAACAAATGTCTAAAGTAACAAGATAAAAAAATAAAGTGTTCGCGTACGTCGCTTTTCGTTTAGTAATAGAACGATCTTAATATGTAATGTGAATCATTTTGTCCGTCAGTCCTTTGATTTATACCAAACACGATGCTGCTTGTGCGTTCATTTGCAACATTTGTTTTTTTTTCTTTTTTGGGGTCTGCTTTTATTAATACATTTTCAATTTTGATCCAACTAAGTTAGCTTGAGACGAAAATCAAGACTTAGTTGAATTTGTTAATTTTATCCATTGCAATATTGCAAAGACAGTATTTCTTTATTAACACAATTCAACTAATTTTAAATGTAAAAAAATAAGTTGGTCATTTCAAGTGTAATTTTTTTTGTCTTATATTTATAAAATTTTATTGTAATACATTATATACCAACAAAGGTTGCGTTATTTTTTTTAAATTAAATAACTTTTTTTAGCCGCTATAAAATTAATAGTCTTTATGATTTTATTATTAATTTTTTAATTTTTTTACTTCTATATAAATATAATGTTTAATCGGTGTATGGAAAATAAATGTATTTTATTTTTTATTATTTTTTATCTATTATTACTAGGTATACATAAAGTTTATAATATAGTATACATTTAATTTAATTAAACTGAAAAATTAATCTTATGTGGTGCACTGTTTAAGTCGTGTGTAACTTATAGTTGAGAGATCTTTACAATATACATATTTACATAATACAACTATTAGTAGAAAGTATGTGTATGTCTGTATTTCTGTTGATATAGTTAATGGTATCAAGGTAACGGAAGGACACTAAGAAGCACTATAGAGTTCGTTAAGCCGATATCAAATGACTTCAGTCTTTACAAATGTTTTCAATTACACAAACAAACTTGAAATAAAATTTAAAATATATCGTAGGTATTCTTTTTAGTTGTGGCAGCCTTTCAGGTGGCAGGAGCTATTCGTCTTCAAAATAATTGCGTTAAATATCAATACTAATAATAAATCTGTAAATGTAGGTATTGTATGTATGTATGTTCCTCCATAACTCTGGAACGAATTAACTGATTTTCATGAAACTTGATAGATAAACATTTGGACGTACGGGACACAGGATAGGCTACTTTTTATCTTACACTTTACTTTTTATTTGAATTATCTTTACACTTTCTTAAGTTTTAGTGATGTACTGTTACGAATTGAGGAAATGATCACTTAATACCAATGCCTTATAGAAGACATCCGTGAAATTAAATTTAGTTCAGTTATTTGCTGTATTATTTTGTTATCTTGGAAAGAATCACACTTTTATGCCTATTTGTGAAAATATTCTAGTATATTTTATCAGATGATTAGTCCAATAAGAACATTAAGAATTTTGATGATCCCATTGGATGAGTGGTTAGGGTACTTGCTTTAACGCTCTGTCACAGGGGTCCCTGGTTCGATTCCCAAAAAGGTCAAATTTGGAAATGAACTTTTCAAAGTTGAATCTGGTCTGAATCTGGAAAGTAGTGACAGGGTACACTGCGTTTCTCAGTCATTTGAACAGTTTTGACTGTTCGTCAATCTTTCATTTTTGTTATATTCATGTTAGGCGTGTATATTGTATAGTGTACCCAACAATTTGTCCTATATTTATTCCCTTTTTCCGGGTAATGTCGTAAATTGTGCCAATAAATTGTCCGGGACACATTCCCGTTTCTCGGACTAATTAAACCCTAACAGTTCCGTTCTGCGTACGCGGTTTTATTGTTGTTTAGGCTCTGTTTTTTTTATTTATATAAGTACAGTTCGACAACAAATTGTTCTTAGCTTAATCGAAGGATAAAACCTGAATATATTATAATATTCAGTATGACACTGAATTCCTTCTAACCTGCTAGACCTATTTTGATAAAATAAATGTTAGTATTTGAGTGGATTCCTGAATGGATTACTGGCTGAGATCTCGTTACAGATTTTTTGTGACAGTCTGCTAGTTCCTCTAGTTTCTAAAATTTTTTTTTTGACATGTAAAGGATTAAAAGCAGCGTTCATATAAGTTATAAAAATAACAAGCTATGTTAGAAACTCAATGGTAATTGAATTGACATTCAAAAATAATATTTATTTGGTTTGAAACAAATGTTATTTTCCATCGAAACGTTCCATAATGGAGTTTAACTTTACGACCGCTTAAATCTAAGGCGCGGCCACCAGCAAGGTTCTAATTGTTTTTAACTTATTTGTTCCAATTTTATGACATAAAAATGTCTCGTTTTCGCTGAGATATTTTGAACTGTTTTCACAGAGCAATAAGAGTCTTTTTGGTAAAGCACAATTTAAATATTTCTATATAACTCGAGCTGAATCTGTATTTGATAGAGCTCGCAATAAAAAATAAACTAAACTGAAATAGATTGTCAGCCGCATCCTGTCCCATGTCCTTCTTTATAAGCGATACTAAAATTGTATCGCGCAGCTGTCTCTTTCATTCTGTACGTTGGTAGAAAAAGAGGAGGCGATGGCCGATACGTGCTTGATTCAAGAGAGTGGTATAATCAGCCAGGAGAGGAGACGTGACCTATTTGATGTTATCGGAGCTGGGACTTGCCGGTTGCTATGTCGAAACTGCTGACTCGTGTACTCACACGGCGTACTTATACACTCATCTCAAACCTCATGTGACAACCTCATGCCTCAAGAGTGTAATGAGTCTCATTTCATTACTATCTTGAGGCATTATTGAATCATTGTCAAAATCCTTTTTTTTTTGTTTTAAGTAGTTAGTTGCCATAGATTATTTTTATTATTGCATTTTTTTTTTCATTTACTATTTATAATTGTATATTAATTAATTAATTAATTTGATAATTAATGTACGAAATACGAATATTTACAAAACATGTAATACGATAATTTACAAATATATTTTTATTTACAAATACAATAAATAATTTCCTTATTATCTTATTATTCGATAACATCTTCGTCGTGTTATAATTAAATAGTAACTCTGTTATTGTTCAGATGAATTTGAGTAAAAAAATAATAATAATAATATAATAAATACCCGAAGTAATTAAGAATGTTAAATTTTCAAAATATTACAGTAATGCAGACAAACTGACATATAGAATTGAAAGAAATATAAATAATAAATAAATACAAATATTAATATCGAAATCAACAGAAATGTTACACAAACAGGCCACAGAAATGAATGTCTATTTTTGTGGGTGACTGTATTTGAATGGGTGCCAATAAAGTGCGGTTCATGAATGAATATAAGATGTCAAAAGTCGTGAAGTAAGTAATAGCTTAGCTGATTTATACGTACAGTCAGCCGAGTGTAACTTATACTCTTGTCAATTACCTACATAATGTTGCTGGATTCGTGTTATATTTATACAAGATAATTGTAAAACAGATTGAGTCTTTCGAGGTAAAGATAGCACTGCAATTTCGTATTATTTATTAAACATTTTTGTTTACCTACTAACACTTATAGCCTCTAGTGAATTTTATTATCATAAAGATGAAGTTTACCTACCATTATTTAGAAACACAGACAAGAAAAGTTGTTGATTAGGTATATACATACTTACAAAAAAAAATTCTGATTAGCTTTTCAAAGTTGGTTTAATGACTAGTTTTTTTTTTTGAAGAGACGGCTGAAAATACGCTCAGTCGAGAATCGCAGCAAGAAAAACTCACTAATAAAAAATTGACAATGTAAATAATTAAATTTATAATATCAATTCTAATAATCATGGATACATTTCATACTAGCTGGTGCCCGCGGCTTTGCCCGCGTGGAATATTTAGCTCAGATGGGTAGTTTCTAAGATTTCTAAGATTATCTAAGTAGTATCTAACATACAAACAAGCAGTCATACAAACTTTACTACTTTATAATATTAGTGAAAATTATATGTTCATGTTTTTCCAATTTTCATTTTCAAGTGGCCCTAGGAAATTCATTATAGGAATAAACAATAAGGCACAAATGAGAAGGGAAGAAATAAATTAATCGAAATTTAGTTAATACACCTAGTGTTTCATTAAGTAATGAATTATAGAAGAAGGCCTTCAATGTTTGCATAAGCTATTTGTGGAGCAGGCAGCACTTTTGTGTCGCGTGTTTGATCTGCAAATGGTCCGCAAACAGAACGACACAGTCGCTAATACGTATCTTTAATGTAAGTACATCTATTTCTATCCTAACCAGTCATATATGAGCTGATATATGATAGAATGACCAGTAGAAAACAGAAACTAATGGTTATATTGCACTAATGATTTGAAATTAATTCATTTAGAAAATATTCCCAACTATTAATATATCATGTGGAGTTACGAATGGACCCTGTAGCATATTCGGACTAAGTAAGATGCTATTAAAAAGCGAATTGCTAATGAATAATTCCAGCTACTTGGTTGTGTCTGTGCAAACACTCTCAGTTAGCAAGATGAGAGCAGCCGGAAATAATATGCCTCAAAGTTTCTCTTTGACATTGCTCTACAAATGTCGGCTGTCCAGTCCTAAGAATATATTTCTGCTAGTTCAACGTCTGGGCAACTACGCTATAGTATAGACTTTCGGTTTACCTAAGATGTCACCAGATGATGGCCAGAGTCGCCAGATGACACCTGGTCTCGCGAGGAACCGATAGAATTGCCTATTTCTCCTTTACAGTCTTATGTGCTAAATGATTCTTGTTTTCGTGCTCAATATCTATAAAAACTGTAGCATTAAAGAAATACAATTTTCATGGTTGGCGAACAATTGGGCTTAACTTGGGTAATCCCCATTTCTTTCACAATTTTTTATTCAATTCCACTGTGTGTTATTTGGAAATGTTTGTAGAATGCAACTGAATCAATCTATCAAAATCGTTCGCATGTGTTGTTGTGACTAATGTCTCCTTGATTTCGTTGTAACAGCCGAAGATATATGAGTTATATCAAGACTATAACATATTACGATATACATTACATATCAAGTACAATGGGAACAGTAAATGCAAATTTACTTAAGACTACGGTTTTATACTTCAGTTCAGAAATATTGGAGACGTAATTGGTTTTCTCAGAAAATATTTTTTATGTTAAACTCGACAGACAGGTTGACTACCATCGCCTATAACACAAGCAACGCCATTGGTGCTGCAAACGGGCTGCCGGCCATAGTAGGATAGCGAAATAGGCTCTGACATCCCTTACTCACTCACCGAAACAACAGCATAGATAGGTACTCTTATTTCACGGTTGTCTTCTGTAAGGAAGTGGCTACTGGCGCCAGACGGGCTGCCCAAATGACTGAAAATGCAGCGTACCCTGCCAGTATTTTCAAAATCCAGATCAGAGCCAACTTTGAAAAGTTCATTTACAAAGTTGACCCTGCCGTGAATCCAACCCGGGTACCCTGGAGCAGAGCGTAAAAATCATCTAACGGGTTTAAAATTAAAAAAGAAAAGCTTATAGACATCTAATCGGATTTTGAAATAGAGAATTCCCTTATATCATGAAAATAGCACAACTTCTATTTAAAGATGGCGGCGCGTTACATATCTTATGTCAAATTACGCCATAGAAGCGGACACGAGACGATAGCCAGCGCACACTAATTCTGGATACTTTCAATATATTTTTACTACCATTTATCATTTCATAATAATTTTATTTTAAGTAAATCTGACTGTTTGTTTTATTACATAATTTTAATATATTTTTCAAATCCAATTATGAATATTATCCAATCCAATTATGTTGCGGTAGAGGAAGCGTAGGTATACGAAAAAATGCCTAGAAATGTTTAGCAGTTCGAATGGCTATGTCATCTAAAAAAAAATCGCATGTTTATTTAAAAGCAGAAACATTGTGCAAGGAGAAAGGCTAAATTAATCTGGACAGTCAGCAAAAGGAAAAAGTAGGTACTGTTCTCAAGGGAAAATTTAAAATAAAATAAAAAACTAACGTCTGGCCAAAGTGTTATAGCGACAAGAGGTCAAGGGTTATATTACTTAAGTATATATGTATATTTTTATTCTTCAACGCGGACAAAGTCGCGGGCACCAGCTAGTTTATAATATTAGTATCCATACTAATAATCAATCGAACCTGCTTAGGTTGGATCTGTAATTGGGTTACAGATTTTGCTTCAGATTCGGACAGAACAACGTCTTATCGGTCTAGTATTAATATGAAATCAAAAAACATGAATATGGTGGCTGTAAATAGTCTTATATATATATATATATATATATATATAATAATAATAATAATAATAATAATAATAATAAATCATTTATTAGATGTAAGTTTTTACAAAACATTTACCCTCGTCAACATTATTTTATATTTACAAACTACCACCGGTTCGGAAAGCTGCTTCTAGGGGGAAGAACTCGGCAAGAAACCCCCTAGTTGCTCTTTTCATAAATCAATCAATCAATTTACAACAACACGTAACAATACTTAGCTATCTATTAACACCATATTCAACTCCAAGGACGTTCATCATTTATATAATCTAATATTCTATAATAACCCTTTTTGCACAGGGTTTTCTTAATATAAACTTTAAATTTATTCGTAGATAATTGTTGTATATTAGCAGGAAGCCTGTTGTAGAAGCGTACACATTGACCCATAAAAGAGTTGCTAACCTTGTGAAGACGAGTTTTATGCAATTGAAGCCTATGCTTGTTTCTAGTATTCAAACTATGAACATCACTATTTCTACTGAAAGTGCTAATATTTCTGTGAGCAAACAAAAGATTTTCAAAAATGTATTGTGAGGCTACAGTAAGTACATTTATTTCCCTAAACTTATCTATTAGCGAGACCCTGGGACCGAGCTTGTAGATGGCACGAATAGCCCTTTTCTGTAACACAAATATAGTGTTTATATCCGCAGCATTACCCCAAAGTAAAATACCGTACGTCATTACACTATGAAAATAGCTGAAATATACTATCCTCGCGGTATTTACGTCAGTAAGCTCACGAATTCTTTTAACAGCATAGGCAGCCATATAGCATAGGCATAGCATATAAATCTCGTGTCACGATGTATGTTCGCGATAAACTCTGAAACTACTGAACCGACTTTGATCAAACTTCGTAACTATATGTAATTTGGTGCAACTTAAAAGATAGGATAGTTTATATCCAGCCTATTCAATCCAGCAATTATTTATCTGTGAGTTCCAAAAGATTCTAACAGATGGCGATGTAAGGTAATTTTATCAGCTGGATTGAGTAAAAAATTGCACCAGTGCGAAGCCGGGAGCGGGCCACTAGTAAAATAATATTTTTATGTAATAATATATTGACGAAATCACATTATGACGAAATATACCCAAAAAAAGAGGTGTCCTTAATTTAAAAAAAAAAAACTAGAATCTTTACTCATTTTATTTTAATACGAGTAAGAGCTTTTCCCTTTTACTAACTTCATTTAATTTTCTTCACCAAAAGTCTTGTTAGCGTGTGTGTCACTTAATTGTTTTTATAATTAATGTAAAATTAATTATAGTAGGTATAAATGTAGATGTTAACTAAATTTCATATAATTATCTTCACATGGATGTCACTCAATTAAGGTTGAACGAAGGCTTATTTGAAGTGTTTTGCAAAGAATCCCCAGAATGATATTATCTCAGGAGAAACATCCCATTTATATTTAATATACATCGATGCTAAGAAATAGTGTATGATATATGAAAAAAAAAAATATTAACAACACTTACTTCGGTCGGCGGTCATGAATGGTGCATTTTGATAGAAACCTCGTTCAGAAAACATCGGCTTCGAACGTTCCATTACATGATTGAACTGATGCGGACGCCCTATTACGGATATCGAATTGCGACAACATGCTATTATGACATAATACATATTCAGAGAATTTTTTTTTTCATGTTCATGTTTAATTTGATTTAAATACGTTTAAAATTGAAAGTGATCTAAACGAAACTATTATAAAACAACGTTAAACACCCAATTTAAATGAGTAAATAAAACAATAATTATTACTACCCGGTGATAAAGCAAACAAAATAGTAATAATAATAATCATCATTCCTCCTCTGCTGGATGGCCTTTCTTAAGGCTCTCCACCAGGCACGATTCTCTGCACTTCGCAACCAGCCGCTTCTCGCGAAGCCTTTCTGCTTGTCTACGTTCCACGTTGCGCTTTTCCAATTCATGGCACGAGAACTCTTCTACGCTCTGCAGCAGATGTTACCGGCCCATTGCCACTTCAGTTTGCTAATTCTCTTGGCTATTGACAACCTTGATTCTTTGGCGAATTTCAGAATTTACGATCCTATTCACTAATTAAACTCCGAGCCTTGTTCGCTCCATAGTTCGCTGAGCGACTCTAAACTTGTGTATCAGTCCTACCGCGAGAGGTCACGTTTCGAAACCATACGTCTTGACGAGCCTGTTGGATGAGTGGTTGGGGTGCTTGCCTTAACGCTCTGTTCCAAGGGTCCCGGGTTCGTTTCCCGGCAGGGTCAACTTTGGAAATGAACTTTTCAGCTTTAAAACTTAATAATAAAATTTTGGATTTACAATAACAAAGTTGCAAATGTGATGTAATTGCGTAGGCCGTAGGTAGTCCATATATGTTTACAATTACAAGATTACGTAGATACCATTGAAAAATATATGTCATATTTTTTGAGGCACAAAAACCGCTGTGTAACAGAATACTCCCGCTTTCACATGCTTTTCATTACTTATAAATATTTGACGGGCATCAATCCAAGTGCGATAGGTAGTCTGGTTTATTTATATTAGAGCCAGTGCGGTTAGCAACATGTATATTCAACGTCCATTTTCTGTATGCGAATGTAGAATAGCAACCCTCTCTTTTAATGAATATTCTTCGTTAGCGTGGCTCACTTTTAATAAATATTTCGATACGAGTTTATTTAGATAACGGCCTAATAACGATACACTGTTCTTTGAATATAAAATAACTAGCGATACACCCACGGCTTCGCACGTATGCAATTGTTTCTTTATAAATTTTACACAAATATGACTTTTATTTGGTTGCCGTCGTCTATAACACAAACAAAGCAACAGGTGCTGGAATGTAGACAGCGACTTTATTTTAAAAGATAGATATAGATTAATCGATGATGTGGTCAGACAACCAAGACCAATTTTTGCCTACAAGACAAATTGTAAATATGATAATGTTGACACTGAGCGTAAATTGAATAAAGCAACGCCGCAGATGGGATCTTATTACGTAACAGTCATTGTGTTTTTATTTATTTATTTATTTATTTTATTAAAACTCGGTATATTCCAATACCGTTAAATAGTTTTTCGAAAATTGTTTGCGGACACAAATCGCTAGTTGTATTCTCGATTGAACATATTGTAAAAAGGGAATGTCAAATTATTTTAATCTTTAGTTTAGTTTGCTATCAAAAATATTTTATAGAGTTTGGCAATGAAAAATATCTTATAGAATTTTCTAAGAAAAATATCTTTTAGAGATTGTTAATTAAAATATCTTATAGAGTTCGCTAGTAAAAATATCTTATAAAGATTGCTTATTAAAATTTCACATAGAGTTGGCAAATAAAATATCTTATAGAGATCTCCAATGAAGATGTGTTACAGAGTTTGATAATAAATAAAATAGTAATTATTTTTAATTAGCGAGCTAGATGAAATAAAGAACAACTATGTCTGAAATGTAGACACGACTTTCAGTTATCCACAAAAGAGATTCATGGGTAGGGAACATATTATTACCGACACAACGATATTTTGTTGTTCCATCTTCTTCCAATTCAGCGGTTTCTGCAGTCTTAAACTAAGCAGTCCGCTGTAAACTTGGCAGCCCCATTCAGATGACCATAATGAAATACTAACACGTTTGCTGTAATGTTTCTTTAGATTCATTGGATGTCCGAGATCATACCCCCCTGTCTTAAATTTTGCCCTTTGTTCTTTGTTATACCACCCTGCTTGTTTTTTTTTTAATTTTCAGACAATAGTAGCAGATTATCATCAAATTATTAAGTTGAGGTGTTAAAATAAATACACATTCCACACAGCACCACCTAGTTCCAAAGTAAGCAACTAATGCTTGTATTATGGATACCAGACAGTTGATATACTATATAGATTACTTTTTTTTGTAAATACATACACGTTATAAATACAAAACATCCATGACTCAGGTACAAAGTTAAATGTTAAAACATAAACATTTGCCCCTAGCGGGATTCGAACCCGCGACAGTTTGGTTAACAGCTAAGGTTACTAGCCACTAGACCAAACTTGTCACTAGATCAAAATATTAAGTCACTAAGTAGTTCAAGTAAAATTAAGTAATTTTATAGTACCAGTGACGCATTCACATAATCTGTTAAGTGTATTTGAACCGTTACAAGTGACGTTCTATGGGCAGAATGTAAAAGGCGTTGCCGTAGTCGTGGGAGCAGTCACTGTGCAGGCAGCCATTAGAACCAATCTTGCGGTTCGCCCTCCGATTTGCGAGTTAGCGCATGTTTGTACTACTGACGCGATGGTTTTTATGTCACTCTGATTATTACATGTCACATTGAATTATATTGTAGTCACTCGCAATAAATCTAAATAAATTTCAACCTTTTTTTTCTTCTTTTTTTGGTCTTTTTTACTATCATTGCCAGCAAAGAAATTGCTTGCTTGCTGAGCTCACAATCATAGTATGTGGGCTGCGATTTTCCGCAAATTTTATGAACAATTTTCCCTTCACCTTGCATGCATTTCTAATCTGAACTTATATTCTAAATGCAAAAGTAACCCTGTCTGCCTGTCTGTTACGGTTTCGTAACAGACAGACTGTAAATTTAGGTTATATATTTTTTATTTTTATTAAAGCTCACATAAGATAATAAAACCTTAATTAGATAATAAAACATCGAAGAGATAGAAAAGAATTTATCAATACTAATAATAAATCTGTAAGGGTCGGTCATGGAGTAAGTTACTTTGTTTTCAGAGATATCGTGTTTATAGGCTCTATACATGATACTGAAACTAAATTGACGATTTTTAGATTTTTTTTCTGTATGTATGTATGTTCCTCCATAACTCTGAAACGAATTAACTGATTTTCACGAAACTTGGTAGATAAACATTTGGTCGTACGGGACACAGGATAGACTACTTAATATTTTTCAACGAGGACGAATTCGTGGGCACCAGCTAGTAATTTAATAAAATTGTATTTGTTATAGAGATATATGGAATCTTATTGTAGGATATAGGTTACTTTATGTCGCGGAAAACTTGAAGGGGGTGAAATAGGGGTTAAGTTTGTGTGGGCTTAAGGACGGAGAAAAAATAGCTATTCGATGTACTGATTCTAAGTAGACGATGTAGATTTTAATGGGTAATAAAAACAAAACAATTCAGTGTTTTTTCTCATTTGCCTGTCAATGGATTTTCTCTTTCTTTTGTTAGTGTTTTTTTAGTGTTATTGATTTCAAATGATTAGAAACAGGCTTTTTTCCACTTTCGAAATGTTTATGATCAAATGTCGACCAGTGAGACGTAAAGAGAAAAATGAATCACCATTTACTAAATGTATGTAACATTGTCACCCACAATCAACAGTTATTAAGTATATAAAGAAACTTAGCGCTTAGAACACAGACCATGTCCCTGGATCTACTCGAAGGATAGTTCTTATCTCGTTAATGAGTAGGCTTTGATATAATTAACAAATTACACGTGAAAACTATAGCTAGAGCGAGAGTAATGTACGAGTGATCTTTGGAATGTAGCTAGTGAGTTTATCTATATAAATAAAATCGGAGTGTCTGTCTGTGATTTGCGAAAAACTGCCTCAAACTAAGCTTAGAGAGTCATTCGCATGCTGTTAAAACGTAAATAACTTTTTTTAGAATTTTTGTCTGTCTGTCTGTCTGTCTGTCTGTCTGTCTGTCTGTCTGTCTGTCTGTCTGTCTGTCTGTCTGTCTGTCTGTCCGGGGTAATCTCAGAAACGGCTGAAGCGATTTCGATGAAACTTTGCAGACATGAAGAGGGAGTCGTCAGGAGTAACATAGGCTACTTTTTGTTTATGTAAATTGCGGTACATACACCAAAATATTTTTTTTTACAATTTTTGTCTGTCTGTCTGTTTGTTCCGGCTAATCTCTGAAATAGCTAGACCGACTTTGACGGGACTTTTATTGGCAGGTAGCTGATGTAATAAGGAGTAACTTAGGCTACGTTTATTTTAGACTAGCGACTCGTTCCCGGCTTCGCCCGGGTGCATTCGTGTACATAGACTTTTCGAGTTTAATGAGAATGATGCTTATGCATTAAGATAGCCTCACTCTACTTCCTTCGAAATAAATATAACAAATCACCCATCAGGTTTAACAAATTTTTAAATTTCTAAAAATTTTGACGATGTTCTGAAATTTCAAAAAATCTTATTCAATTATCTGAAAAAGTGAAGAAAGTTTTCATATATGCGAGAATTTCCTAGAAACTTCTGGAATTTTCTAGAAACTTCTGAAATTTTCGAGAAACTTCTAGAATTTTCTATAAACATCTAGAATTTTCTAGAATGTTAGCGAAAAAAAATCCGTTCCTATTAATCTATATAAATAAAATCAGAGTGTCTGTCTGTGATTTGCGAAAAACTGCCTCAAACTAAGCTTAGAGAGTCATTCGCATGCTGTTAAAATGTAAATAACTTTTTTTAGAATTGTTGTCTGTCTGTCTGTCTGTCTGTTCGGGGTAATCTCAGAAACGGCTGAAGCGATTTCGATGAAACTTTGCAGACATGAAGAGGGGGTCATCAGGAGTAACATAGGCTACTTTTTGTTTATGTAAATTGCGGTACATACACCAAAATAACATTTTTTACAATTTTTGTCTGTCTGTCTGTTTGTTCCGGATAATCTCTGAAATAGCTGGACCGATTTTGACGGGACTTTTATGGGCAGGTAGCTGATGTAATAAGGAGTAACTTAGGCTACGTTTATTTTAGAAAAAATACACCCCGGACGAAGCCGGGAGCGGGCCGCTATCTATATAAATAAAATCAGAGTGTCTGTCTGTGATTTGCGAAAAACTGCCTCAAACTAAGCTTAGAGAGTCATTCGCATGCTGTTAAAACGTAAATAACTTTTTTTAGAATTTTTGTCTGTCTGTCTGTCTGTCTGTCTGTCTGTCTGTCTGTCTGTCTGTCTGTCTGTCTGTCTGTCTGTCTGTCCGGGGTAATCTCAGAAACGGCTGAAGCGATTTCGATGAAACTTTGCAGACGTGAAGAGGGGGTCGTCAGGAGTAACATAGGCTACTTTTTGTTTATGTAAATTGCGGTACATACACCAAAATAACATTTTTTACAATTTTTGTCTGTCTGTCTGTTTGTTCCGGCTAATCTCTGAAATAGCTGGACCGATTTTGACGGGACTTTTATTGGCAGGTAGCTGATTTAATAAGGAGTAACTTAGGCTACGTTTATTTTAGAAAAAAATACACCCCGGACGAAGCCGGGAGCGGGCCGCTAAATGTATTGCTAAGCGCAAAACTCGAGAACGGGTAGACCGATTTTAATTCTGTCTTCACTCATGGACAGAGGGATAATCAGGGAAGGTTTTTACGTTAAAAAAATGCACCTCGGGCGAAGCCGGGAGCGGACCGCTAGTTGTTCTCCTAAAACAGCAAGTAAACAGCGAAACTTTGACTATTTTATCTTCTATATAAATAAAATCAGAGTGTCTGTCTGTGATTTGCGAAAAACTGCCTCAAACTAAGCTTAGAGAGTCATTCGCATGCTGTTAAAACGTAAATAACTTTTTTTAGAATTTTTGTCTGTCTGTCTGTCTGTCTGTCTGTCTGTCTGTCTGTCTGTCTGTCTGTCTGTCTGTCTGTCTGTCCGGGGTAATCTCAGAAACGGCTGAAGCGATTTCGATGAAACTTTGCAGACATGAAGAGGGGGTCGTCAGGAGTAACATAGGCTACTTTTTGTTTATGTAAATTGCGGTACATACACCAAAATAACATTTTTTACAATTTTTGTCTGTCTGTCTGTTTGTTCCGGCTAATCTCTGAAATAGCTGGACCGATTTTGACGGGACTTTTATTGGCAGGTAGCTGATGTAATAAGGAGTAACTTAGGCTACGTTTATTTTAGAAAAAATACACCCCGGACGAAGCCGGGAGCGGGCCGCTAAATGTATTGCTAACCGCAAAACTCGAGAACGGGTGGACCGATTTTAATTCTGTCTTCACTCATGGACAGAGGGATAATCAGGGAAGGTTTTTACGTTAAAAAAAAATGCACCTCGGGCGAAGCCGGGAGCGGACCGCTAGTTATTTTAATAAGTATCTGTATATTCAACAACGTTCTTCAAAGGCTTGTCGTATGTGCGCTTCTCTTTTTGCGTTCAACAGTTGATATCTCCCGCAATACGTTCAGTATGAGATGCGGGCCAATTAAATGCATTACTACACACATGTTACATGCTCTATAATTATCTGCATTACTTCGCGTTACTATACAGCGTGTTTATTCATGAACTAGCGGTCCGCTCCCGGCTTCGCCCGAGGTGCATTTTTTTAACGTAAAAACCTTCCCTGATTATCCCTCTGTCCATGAGTGAAGACAGAATTAAAATCGGTCCACCCGTTCTCGAGTTTTGCGCTTAGCAATACATTTAGCGGCCCGCTCCCGGCTTCGTCCGGGGTGTATTTTTTCTAAAATAAACGTAGCCTAAGTTACTCCTTATTACATCAGCTACCTGCCAATAAAAGTCCCGTCAAAATCGGTCTAGCTATTTCAGAGATTAGACGGAACAAACAGACAGACCGACAAAAATTGTAAAAAATGTTAATTTGGTGTATGTACCGCAATTTACATAAACAAAAAGTAGCCTATGTTACTCCTGACGATCCCCTCTTCATGTCTGCAAAGTTTCATCGAAATCGCTTCAGCCGTTTCTGAGATTACCCCGGACAGACAGACAGACAGACAGACAGACAGACAGACAGACAGACAGACAGACAGACAGACAGACAGACAGACAGACAGACAGACAGACAGACAGACAGACAGACAGACAGACAGACAGACAGACAGACAGACAGACAGACAAAAATTCTAAAAAAAGTTATTTACGTTTTAACAGCATGCGAATGACTCTCTAAGCTTAGTTTGAGGCAGTTTTTCGCAAATCACAGACAGACACTCTGATTTTATTTATATAGATAAACTAGCGGTCCGCTCCCGGCTTCGCCCGAGGTGCATTTTTTTAACGTAAAAACCTTCCCTGATTATCCCTCTGTCCATGAGTGAAGACAGAATTAAAATCGGTCCACCCGTTCTCGAGTTTTGCGCTTACATTTAGCGCTCGAGCAATACATTTAGCGGCCCGCTCCCGGCTTCGTCCGGGGTGTATTTTTTCTAAAATAAACGTAGCCTAAGTTACTCCTTATTACATCAGCTTCCTGCCAATAAAAGTCCCGTCAAAATCAGTCTAGCTATTTCAGAGATTAGCCGGAACAAACAGACAGACAGACAAAAATTATAAAAAATGTTATTTTGGTATATGTACCGCAATTTACATAAACAAAAAGTAGCCTATGTTACTCCTGACGACCCCCTTTTCATGTCTGCAAAGTTTCATCGAAATCGCTTCAGCCGTTTCTGAGATTACCCCGGACAGACAGACAGACAGACAGACAGACAGACAGACAGACAGACAGACAGACAGACAGACAGACAGACAGACAGACAAAAATTCTAAAAAAAGTTATTTACGTTTTAACAGCATGCGAATGACTCTCTAAGCTTAGTTTGAGGCAGTTTTTCGCAAATCACAGACAGACACTCTGATTTTATTTATATAGATATATAAAGTTATGCTGCATCAAGGATACAATTATACATCAAAATAAAAGTGACTTGAATTTTTGTTCATGAATTTCTGCCATTGAGTGTCTGTAGGTACAAAAAAAATCTGTAATCCGACTACAGTGTCACTACCAGGTCCAATTGTTAATCTAAACAATCCAGCACCCAAAAAAGTCCAACCGTTTAAAAAAAATTCAATCAATATTAATTTGTAACTTGAAAACATGCAATAAAAAAATAATAATATAAACACACCGGCATATTTAGCGGAACACAAAAAAAGGTCCATAATTAAAAAAATATGGTTTTATTTTAAAATCTACTTACTACACTTCTTTTGTTATTTAAAGTTTCATTTGTTTTACTTAAAATGAGATCACATTAAGAACAGATTTTGCGAGTAAAGGCTATTTGTGAAAAATGGTACATTTTTGAACTTTTCATGTAACCGGGAAAAGTGAAAATTAATATTAAAATAACAATTAATTAAATTAGAAAAATGCTGATTAATATCGCGTATTTCCTCCACGTGCTCTTATTAAAGTTTCTACCCGTCTAGGCATACTGAGAATGATGTTATCGATGGTCTCCTGGGATAGTCTCCGCCATTCCTCAACTACGGCGATTCGCAGTTCACCCACGTTGGCAGGAGCTGGAATTCTGGACTTAACTTTTCTTTTCAGCAAGTCCCAAACGTGCTCTATTGGGTTCATATCCGGTGATCTCGCCGGCCACTCCATAACAGTGATATTCATATCATTAAGATAAGCTTGAGTTACCCGAGCGGTATGCGTCCGAGCATTATCCTGTATAAAAACAAAATCGTCACCGATATATGGGGCAAACGGTACGACATTTTCTTCTAAAACTTCTCTGATATAGCGGTCTGCAGTCAGACTCCCTCTGTCAATCACTACCAAGTCTGTGCGAGCTCCCAAACAAATGCCCGCCCAAACCATTATTGATCCACCACCGTATGCAACTGTAGTTTCAAAATTTGTCTGAATGTATCGTTCTCCTTTGCGTCTGTATATTCTTTGCCTGCCGTCAATTTGATTTAAGAGAATTCTGCACTCATCGCTAAACAATACCTTACTCCATTGGTCCGCGTTCCAAAGTCGATGTTCCTGAGCAAAAGTTAACCTGTTTCTACGATGATTTACCTCGAGCCTTGGAGCCTTGGCGGGCACAAATGAACCCAAACCAGCTTCTTCGAACCTTCTTCGTACCGTACGCTCACTTACGGTTACACCCCGCACTGCTTCTAACTCATGTCGGGCTTGGACGGCCGTCAAATGGGGGTTCCTACGTACACGAAGCCGAATGAAACGGTCATCCCTACTCGAAGTGCGTCTTTTTCTGCCTTGTCCTGCTCTTCTCACATAAGTACCGGTCTCCCTGAACCGTTGGATACTGCGATGGATCGTTGAAACTGGTCGACGAAGATCTCTGGATATCACTCTGTAGGTTTGACCATTTCTTCGCATTTCCGTTGGGGCTAAGTCAGGCATAATTCAGTCCTCAACTCCAGAAAGATACGCGATTAAAAAAAACTAACAAAAAACAGATAGATAGATAGATAGATAGATATACTTTATTGTACACAGAGTAACACAATAAAAAAAATAAAAAAAGTACAAAATATGACAATGTACAATGGGCGGTCTTATCGCTAAAAGCGATATCTTCCAGACAACCTTTATTTCCAAACAGTATTTCAATGAAATTTTAAATCAAACTCAGAAGGAAGAAATACTCGAAGTTCGCCCCAGATAAGGTGTATTTGAATAAAATTAAAACAATTGCATAAAATGTGATGTTCAGTTGTTTTCTTAATTTGAAAATATGTCTTTTTAAATTAAATGACGTATAAACCAGCCAGCAACCTTATATGATACTGATATCAAACCTTTATTTTATGTTCCGCTAAATATGCCGGTGTGTGTAGTAACAGTGTGTTTATGTTATAAACATTTAACATAATCACACTGCGCTCAAGTATACACAATTCCTATATTAATCAAAAACAATATTTAAATTAATAAATAAACAATCATCAATGCACAATTGTTTCTACAAATATTATTATTACATTAAAACCAGAAGAATATATAAAAACTTAAAATATATACATAAAACTAAAAATATATACATAATTATAGAAGAATGTCAGTCTAGTGGTCAGTCAGCCTGGCTGTCGACCTTAATGACATAAATAAACTTTTGATAAACAAAGAATTTAAGAAAACCCACAACTAAGATAAGAGGAAATATTTGTAATGAAATTTAAAATATTTTCCGCGGACATTGATATTTTAAACATAGTCTAACTTCACCGGATGTATCACTAAAGGAGACAAAAGGCCCTGAATTTATATTTAAACTTACGATGAAGTCTTCATATGGCCGCACACAGCATAGAGCACATTAAAGGTATAAAGTTATTCGGTAGACATTAGAGCAGATATGCAATTTCCCCATCGCTGTGCTACACGACCCTTTGGCGTCGTCATTTGCAACGGTTGCGTTGTAACGCCCCGTTGCCCATTGCGTTACATACATATGTCTTGAAAATTCCGCATGGCGTTTGCTGACGTTACTGCTAAGTATTTACTATAGAACTTGTTTTTGACAGTACAATAAGAGAACATTCACTATGCAAATACAAAACTACATACGAGTATTGTTTTATTTTTAAATAAAATTGTGATTTTTTTAAATTACGTAAAGTATCTAAAATTTAAAGACTCATTAATTTATATTATAATTCATTGACCAATATGTTATTATTATATTTTTATTATTAATATACAATTAATATAATTTAATATAAACTCCTATGCGGATATGAATAC
Organism: Synanthedon andrenaeformis; assembly: GCA_936446665.2. Classification (NCBI taxonomy): domain Eukaryota; kingdom Metazoa; phylum Arthropoda; class Insecta; order Lepidoptera; family Sesiidae; genus Synanthedon; species Synanthedon andrenaeformis. Next base: position 13,921,423 of record OW387781.2, on the reverse strand, counting down.
TATAGCCATGTCGATGGTAAAATTAAAAATATTCTATAATTCCAATAGTAATGTAATAGACGAACGATCAATGTGGTAGCGTAATTACTTCAAATAATGAACTCTCGTGTATTTGCGTCATCCATCACGATATTACAACTCAGCTCCCTGATGATTCCGCCGAGTAAATATTTGTACATACGCCACCCTAGCGCCTTGTCGTGCGCCCGAAAGGAAGGTTCGTAGACATACGGCACGTCATTTTTATTTTTTGGAAAAAGAGTTGGCTAATGATCCCGGTTTCGATTTCTGGCAATAACTAACGCGCAAACGAACATTTTACTGATTATTTTGGTCGGGGTGTATACTATATTTAGTTTTTTAATACTTAGGGCCGCTTTCACCATCTCTGAGTAAAGTGTCAAGTAGGCTAACCGCCATTTAAAGTCACCGGTACGAAGGCGTACGAGTTTCACCATCTTCGAGTAGCATTACTTAAGGGTAATTTCAATGAAATTTACTCGCCAATTACTCGTGACATTTACTCGCCAATTAGCTTTACTTGAAAAGTAACTAATCAACACTTTACTCATAGTTGGTGAAAGAGGCCCTTAGTCTGTTATGTGGTTTCCTTAATAAATGTCTAGTTCTGTGGTACTTTATTTTGGACATAGGATAATTGTTTTTAATAATCACAAAGCCATAATGCATAATTAACATATAAAATAATTTATTTCTTAATTTTAATAAGAATATTGTTATAGTAAGTACTTTGAAATTCGCCGAAAAACGAAGATGGTCGACATAGCCAAGAAAATTAGCAAGTTGAAGTGGCTATTGTCATTTGAATTCTCATTGATTGTGAGATAATATATCTATTACCTCATAATATACACATTAACATTATGAAACAACAATAAAAAAATAACGATTGAATACTAAGGAACACTCTACAGTCGGCTATACTATATTTTGTAATAACATAATTTATAACTGCATTTGTTACCACTGCAAATATGTGACGATTTCGTGAGACAATGGAGTCGTGCTCATACCTCTCTTTAATCTTCAAATTTCAAGAATCCTTTTTTAAACTTTTATTACCTTCGTCCACATCTCCTTATAAATGTTATGAGACTTTGTAAACATTACACGATAAACATAAATTGACTTCATTTTCTCCTATATTTCTTACACGTTGAAATAAGTATTTTATATTTGCCGTTTTCGCTAACGATATTATAGCATTTGCTAAGTGAAAAATATGAAAGAAATTCAATTTACTTAAATGAAATACTTAAATGAGAAAACTTAAATGAATATCCTGTTTCAGATCGAATTATTAAAATCTCAAAACAGTGTTCGTCGGATTCAAAAACACAAAAGGGCGAGGTGCTTATTTAATCCTAAAAGAACCGAAAGTCAACGGCCTGAATAAATAGAAATCCATTTGGTGGACTCTAAAGTAAACCGATTTAAAAAATATTTAGTAAATTGACTTGACAAAATGTAGATGTCAGCCTCTTCATGTTATTGTTTCTTCGCGTTTGACGAATCAATTTGAGAGAGCAAGGGAGTTTTATTCTTTCTTATATTTGTTGTAGAGTTTCTTTAATAAAAATAAAATAAAATATACGTAAACCGAAACAATTATTGTTATTGTTGAAAATTTTAAAATAAATATAACACTAAAATATTATTTTTCGATATGTCCCGACTTAATTAAATTATGTACAACGTTTAAAACAATACATCTAATATATAAAATTCTCGTGTCGCGGTGTTTGTTACCAAACTCGTCCGAAACGGCTGGACCGATTTTGATGAAATTTTATGTGTTTATCGGGTAGGATATGTATTGTATAAACGTTATAGCTTTAGTTAACGAAGATACCTACCATAAAAAGGGCCACTAGCTTGTCTGGCGACCTTTATAACTTTATTAAGTAATAGAAACATGCGAATATTTTTGCCAATTAGTTGTTTATGGTAGACCAATTTTAATTTTAATAATTTGAAAAATCAATTCAGTTTTAATATAGACTAGTGGCAACAAATTTGTCAACTGGACATAAAAAATCCGGTTCGTATCATATTAACACACAAAACTACCCTTCAACGAAATACCCTTCAATGTTGAAATCAACAAAGCAAATTCCTATTAAATTGCAACCGTACACTGTGTGCCACTGTGTTAAAAAAAATGCCTCGCGCTGAATTAGTCGATTTTTGGGGTTACACGACTTTTGTTGTGTATTGCTTTTGGTTATTGTCAATCTGTGGGGCGAAAGTAGCTAAAAACTATTCTTCTTCGTTCTGACGTAGGCGTTAGTTTAATAGCAGTGATGTACCTACTATGTACATCGATAGTTCGATGTGTGAAATGTACAAATATTCATAATGAAAATTTAATTGTCTATGAGCACACTTGGTTATACTTTTGATTTGGTTACTAACATTCATTAAATAGAAAAATAATTATAATACCAGAAATTATTTATAAATTCAAATTCAAATAAGTTCAATTATAACAATTTTCACACATTAAGAATGCTGTTTTAGAAGTCATCCGACAAGAAATTTATAATTATTTAAGATTTATTGCACTATGTAATACATTATTATTGTTTATTTAAAGCATATATTCAATGAAATGTTTATTTTGTTAAGTATTTCTTTTAATTATCTTCGTGGTCAACATATCTGGCTATTATTTGTCCCTTTTGGCTACTGATTTGATTGAAAGTCCAGTTACAATCTTACGATGTATTGACACTACTGACACTAATAATATGAAATGCGTGACCTTGTAATTCATCGATATCGAAAAAGTGCAGTCGCCACACTATTCGATGCACGCGACAGGGATGAGCCAAATTGAATTTAACACAATAACGAGCGGTCCCGCTGAATGGACGACCCCTATTTGTAGCTCCGATGACGTGCCTAGCGATCCATCATCCGCGCCTTTGTACACCACGATGTCACCCGGCCTTAAGTCTGCTCGTAATTTGTAGAAATAACGACCTTTGCGTGTGACACAGTAAGCTAGACCTTGCTGCTGATAGCTTAATTAATTCGGCTGGTAAATCTAAAGTTCCTAAGTGATGACGTGACCTGATGAAATTCATTATATATATTACACTGAAACGTATAATATAAAACGTCAGGACAACACAAAAAGATGTAGTTTTTTTTTGGTGGGTGAGCTGAGAAATCAAAGCATATTAGGTAACTTGAAGTCAGTGTCAGTCACAACAAATGAAGTCGGTTATTTATGTATAGACAAGATGATTGAACCTAAGTGGCTACCGTCGCCTTTAATACAAGCAACAAAGCAGATGCTGAAAATGCGCTGCCGACCATAGGATTAAGGATTAGGAAATGATTAGGCACAATAGGCTGTGGCATCCGTTGCTCACAGCAGCACCTATGCTGTTATTGTCTTGTGTAAGTAACCATCCGTTTTCCCACCGCCAGACGTCTGCCCAAGTTATTGCTAAACGCTGTGTGGCCTGCCACTGCTAAGTAAGTTAAGTAAGTTTCTAAGTAAATATATTACATATAACCATATGTCATATTTTTAAATATTATTGGGTGCAATCTTTTTACGTAGCAAATTACTAATAAATCTGTCGTACGCAGTTTAAATTAACGACTCGATCGCGTCGCCTGTCGTTTTGAAAGTATCTGCAAAATTACAATAATTTGTTGTTCACAATGAAATGTAACTATTTATGTTCAGTACATACCCCTTACACAATTGGACCCTACAAGGTAACATTTTGTAAATTACCCTGCCTATAGCAAAATACAATAGCACCCCTTCATACGAGGCCTATTATAAAAAGGACCCCTCATATTATTATGTTACAATTTTAATGATTTCTCCAAGCGTAATGCAAGTAATCATTAGGTTTATCGCATCGAATTTTATATCGAGATTGTCATCGATTTTAGGCACAAGGTTCATTGCAAACTATTTGATAATGTATATACAAAAATCTAGTGTAAACCATGTGAAAATCTGTTGGGTGATTTAGCAATTAGTTAGCAAAGAAACAGGCAGAAGCGGAGGTGACTTTTTTAATATGTATTTTATAATATACATAAAAGATATAGATATATAAAGACAAGATACATAAGTGTATAATGTTTGCTATTATAACATTTTGTAATTGTAAAATTTTGTTACAGTGTTTGAATGTTTGCTACTCATGTTTGTTTTACAATATATTGAGCAAATTTGAAATTAGAAAATTGGACGGAATAATAATGCCTTGGATAATGGATTATTACTGGATATCAGTTGGAAATTATTATACAAAGTAAAAATTCAAGACAGATAGACACGAAGGATGGAGAAATATAAATAAACACAAACTTTATATAGTATTATATTTTACAGTTAAACGGCTTCCAAATAGGGCTTCAAATTTTTCTATATCTATACTAATATAATAAAGAGAGAAAAATTATATGTTTCTTACTGTTTTACGTTAAAACTACTGAGTCGATTTTAAAAATTATTACACCTATAGAAAGCTACATTATCAACGAGTAACGTAGGCTATATTTTATAGTTACGCGGGCGAAGTCGCGTGCAACAGCTAGTACATAATGAAACAAGTATCAAAAGTAATTTTATCAAAAGATAAATTCGAATGCTCTCAACAGAGGAGTCGCCAGTGACGCAAACTCGCACATAGGTCGTTTTCTAAGGGTTGCGGTGGATTCCACTGATTAAATTTGGGATTATCCCTTGCCCTATCGGACGTGATGCTATAAGATTATTGTCACTCCATTAATCCCTCGTCTGTTTAATTAGATAACCAGTCTTTGTGTTTCTGCATACACTTGATACGACCAGAAACATATGCCCTAAAATTTACTGTCTTAAAATCTATTTTCATAGCTCTCTTAATAGCGAAAAAAACTCAATAGACATAGACACTAAGAATTGGTTAAATTGACCAGATAATAAACTGACAGACGTCAGTTTTTTTATGTGTGTAAACTAATCATTAAAATTAAAATGTAAAAATCTAATTAATACAGCCATAACAATACTAATAATAAATCTGTAAGGGTCGGTCATGGAGTAAGTTACTTTGTTTTCAGAGATATTGTGTTTATAGGCTCTATACATGATACTGAAACTAAATTGACGATTTTCAGTTTTTTTTTTCTGTATGTATGTATGTATGTATGTTCCTCCATAACTCTGAAACGAATTAACTGATTTTCATGAAACTTGGTAGATAAATATTTGGACGTACGAGACACAGGATAGGCTACTTTTTTCTTTTTCAACACGGAAAAAATTGTTTTTATTATCTGTAGTTCCACAAAAATCTAACAGATGGCGGTGTACGGCGCACGGGTACAGTAATTACTCATATATTTTCTTCTTCAACGCGGACGAAGTCACGGGCACCAGCTAGTAGTAATAACAAAAATGTGCCAGTTTGTGAAGATGTATGTATGTCGGTTACTCAAAACCAGATATAATTCTTGGAAAGATATAAATATAATATTTTCATTACTATATTTTTTTATTTTATTAAATCTGTAAAGGATAAATACTTTAGTTCATAAAATTAGAGATAGATGGAGTAAAGCTACATAATATTACAGTCCACAATGTTATCTATCTTGTTACTTTGTAAATTAAATTCCTACCAATCTAGGTAATATCAATTCCTGTTAAAGTCTTAAGTATAGGAAAGTTAATCTATATTTGATTCCTAGGAAAGATCTTGTTTGCCATAAATAAGAAAAAGCAAATTCGTTGGCCAAAATGTAATTAAATTGTAGCCATTTTTAACAAATACTGTAAAGTTAACTCATTTCGCTGAATTGGAATCAGTCTTTAAACATTTTCAAATTGTGTTTCTGGAACTGTGAAATTGTTTGTAATTTGTAGAAACATTAGGAAATTCGATGGTTCCATTTTATGGGTAATCATGTATGGCCATCGTGTAGAAAATTGTTCAAGGTATAAACAAAAAAGAAATACTTTCTTGTAAATGTAATTTTATTCGTATTGGAACACTCCTTTGAAAGTTACACAATTGGAAGACTTCGGCATCTTACTGTTGATTAAATGGGACGTATCCTAGTGACGCAAAGATGTATTATTTGGGGTGGCTTCTCAGAAATTAGCTACCTCCCCTAAATATCAGAGGAATTAATAAAAGAACCAATATGGGATATGCGATCGACGGCGAATTTAATAAATTACTTACATGTCTACCTATAAGATGAGACAGACTTTGGAAACACATTAATTTTACTATAACTTAATACAATGGCACATTACTTGCGAATGGTAGTAGAAAATAAAAGTTATCACATAAGTAATAAAATATTTCTTCATCTTTTATTTATTTTTCTCTATAAATAATGATATAGAGTAAGTTATTGAGATTCTTATGCTTGTAAGTGTAGGTGTTATGATATGAGGCTACAAATTCTCCCACTTTAAAGAGTTTTATTGCTAATATTAATTATCTAATTAAAATTGATTCTCTGTACTTATCAAAATATAATATGAAAGTTCCTAGTAAAATTATTTGAGACGGTTGTGTATAGTACTACGGTTTTTACAACTAAGTAAATAAACATCTATGCAACTAAATTATATTTTTTATTTATTTATTTATTTATTGTTTATTTAAATGTTAAACTATCTTAATATTTTCAAAAAATTTCTTGGGATTGATCTATTCACACTAAAGACATGCAAAATCAAAGTATCGTTGTTTAAAACATGGTTCTCTCTGTGTGTTTCGTAATTTTTTTTTTCAATTTCCTAATTAAATTTTTAATAAATTTAAATTAAATTAAAAAAATTTAAATTAGAAAAAAAGTACATTTTTTTTGTTATTCTTACAAAAGACTTCACATATATGAAGTTGTCTGCAGCACGATAAACCAAGACGTACAAACAAATATGATTTACTTGTCGGAGAAGGGAGAACTTCTCAGACTAGACAAACACATTATTCTTGACCTTGACGTGAAATATGAAATTAAGTCAGATTCAGAGTAACAAGTTGATAACGCCAAGATAAAAATGCTCACAATCGAAATTGTACTCAATACAGTTAGACTTACAACTGAAATTCCAAGTGCAATTAAAGATGTTTGCGAAGAAACAAATTGTTACATTAAAAATGAACTGTAACTGAATGCACTAATGTCGAAATTCCTTTGGCATTTTCTTAGCAATATGATTGAGGTGAACTCGGTTTTAATATAATTCGAATGTTGAATAGTTGTAACCACATTCATACGTGAGGTGTATGAGGATTAACTCGTAAACTGTGATGTTAATTTGTTTTCTTAACTATGTTAAGAAAGTTTACAGAAAGGGCTAAAACTTTAAGGATTTTGGTATCTTAATGTCACTTGATACGGTAGGTGTAATTTCTCACTTCTTATTCATCTTTAATGAAGCAATTAAAGTAATTGGGAATTTTATTACATTAGTCCTACTTATATAAATATTTAAAATGTCTACTATCTATCTTAATATATAAAAATTTCGTGTCACATTGTTTGACGCCAATGAACTCCCAAACTACTGAACCGATTTTGATAAAACTTCGTAACTATTTGTAATTTGGTCCATCTTAAAAGATAGGATAGTTTTTATTTTGAACCCAGGCGAAGCGGGGAGCGGGAATCTAGTTATTGTATATATTTGAAAATCCAGACACTCATTATCATACAAGTATTTCTTTATTTATGGTATACTTGCTGTTGCACGCGACTTCGCCCGCGTAACTTTATAAAATATAGCCTATGTTAATTGCTGATGATGTAGCTTTCTATATGTAAGAGAATTTTCAATATCGGTCCAGACAGTTTTTGCGTTTATTCATTACAATCGCACGAGTGCTATTATTTCACACAGAGTTACGACTGCGGATTTACTACAACTTCCGTCACTTTCAACTTTTTCTTATCACCTTTTGTAGTTTTTATTTTCTCCTTCTACCACTGTTACAAAGATAAATTATTTAGGCATAAAAATCTAAATTATCCTTTATTCCCGACATTAATGTTATCAGTTGACAATATTGGTATTATATTTTAGCACGAATTCAACATTGAATTTGCATTTTGGCTGCTGATTCTCTTGACACGGCTCCAAACTAACTAGTAATAGAAAAACATTTCCTTTGCAACAATAAAAACAGAAAGGCTCTTCAGTTTATTTGTGATAATGAACTCTTGGTGGGAGTGGAGGCAGAAACTAAAGCTCCGGACAACGTTAACTTAAGAATTTGCTAGAAGTGACACAATTAATAAGGCTAAAGAATGTATTATGTTAATTGTAAGCCTAAATTAGCTGTTTAATTGTAAGCTCTAATAAATATATAATAACTTGACATACTAACCACCTGAATATCTACCCTGAATATATAGAATATAGCTATTCTATGTTACTGGGGTAACATGACCTAATGTTATCTAAAGGATATATAAAATTTATTAGTTTTTTTTTGTATCGTATTGCTATATATAATTCGTTAAGTATGCCTACTCCACTGCACACTAAGAAGAGGCAATGGAAACTAATTTAGCACTAAAAGGAAACTAAGTTAAAACTCATTTTTAACTTGTTTGCTTTAAAAGGCAATTCTTATTTTTACTTTTTGCCAAATCTTATCAGCTTATCTGAAAACGAATATAATATTTTTTTATTTTTTATTTTAATATTATTATTTTAATTTTTGGAACACAAACAGAAATATAAACAAAAATATAGAAAAAAGACAAAAAAATTATCACATATTCATTCCACTAGCGTGTCCACAGATATATATTACATATAAGAGAGTTAGAGCAGAAACTAAAGACAACAATGAACAAAATTACATATTACAAAATTAAAATTTAAAAACAAACGTTAAAAAAATAAAAGTTAAAGCAGAAAAAAAATAAAAAAATAAAGCAGAAAGTTAAAAAAACAGCTTCTCTGTTTAAATAACTAGTTTAAATTCACAATTTCAAAAGAAGTGGGTGGACACTTTAAAATCAAAGGTGCTTCTAGACAATTCACCCCGATACGAGTACGGTGTGCAGAAGCTGTTTGATACAATTTATGTGGCGCTATGTCGGCTCTAATTGGTCGTGAGGACGCGTTGGATGCGCAAACAGTGACTTGATTGCACCCTCAAGAGATCCTCGCGGTTACTATTATTTTACGACGTCTAGTCTTCTGGTCGCCTGAATAGAGGTCCCGTGACGTATTCAACTCTTATAATGTTCTATTGTTCTCATTACATTTTATAGACATTTTTGAATTAGAAATTTTTTAATTAAAAAAAAAAACCCAATTCGAATCGATGTATGTATTTACCTAATTGAAAAAATGTTTTACTATTTCAATATTCTCCCAGTTGTTATTAAATTTTAAAAAATATATGTATAAATAACAAATAACAATCTTATTATAGATATTTTTTAAATTTATTTTAATTAATTTTCAATAAGCAGTGTCTACATAAACATTGAAAGTCAGAAATTATGTTAAACAAATAATATATTTTGTTAATTAATACATAAACCTTTGAGATATTTTCTGTGGCTTTTTAATGAAACGCGGTTACGCATGTTCTCCAAATGTCTTTGATGGCCTTAGGAACGTACATCAACATATTCTGAGCAAACCAACATACTTCAAAAGGGCGACTCATAAAAAATCTTATAAGTTCGAATAATGAGCGAGGAATGTGGAGTTTGGCTAGATTTATGGTTGCCGTAACAGAGGTTAATTGGAACCTAAAGAACGATATACTTACTAGTTAGTACAGAGTACATTCTCTTTATTTTCAAAGCTATTTTTGCTTCGAGTACAAATTTATTAATTATAGTTAACTTTAGTTGAAATTTTTAATTGTTGCATGAGCTTTTTGCATATTTACTGACTCAATTTACACGATTCGATACGATTCAGTATGATGATTACAGAGATGCTCAAATAAGTTAAATCGAATTAAAAAAAAGGATACAAGTACCTAATAGGTTATTAGTACATTGGCCACGTACATAGACTTGACAGGCGTTAAGCCCAGCGCGGTTTTTGTTAGCGTTTAACGAAATTTATCGTTTTTCTTTTTGTACGCCGGATTCGGACAGCTCTGTTTGTTTCTTTCAACTCACGTAGGTCACTGCATTTGTTACGGTTCGCCTAATGTTTCACGATTTTTTTTTTACAGGTAAGTAAATACATAAACACCAAAATGGTCTGCCTTAACATTGTTGACGTATCAAATTGCTTAGCATTAATAATACCCAACCTGCAAGTATATACTTCTAACTAAATTTTTCTTTCCAAGCTCATAAAATTGTGTCTATAGCTTTCGAATTTATCCTGAGTCATCAGCAGATAACACAGATTATCTAATATAATGCCTCCCTTCAAGTGGGCAGTTAAAAGACGATCTTTCATAGGTTAATATCGTATTTTATTGGCAGGGCAACGACTTCTTAAAAATCAATATGTCATTTTTGTGTTATTTTGTACACATATTCAAGTATATATATTCATTGTAAGCTTACATAAATCTCTGTTCTATGAAATTAAAAATACACTTCGAATTTCGCACGCTTATAGCAAAGTATATGTATGTACAAGCAATATAAGTATATATATAGTATGTAATATAAGTATATAAATGCGAGTGAATAAAGGGGGGCGTCTAAGCAAATGATTTGGACCCCTTTAAACACTTGGTGTCAGGGCCTCAGCATGATTGATCGAGCATCCACTATTATTTGTGTTATGTGTCGCTACTGTAGAGAAAATGTGCGACAAATTAAGAATAATGCTATGTTTATTTTTTGTAAAAAAAAAATTAATATTCTTTTGTAATATCTTCGAGTTAGATTTATCTTAATTACCTATTATTAGTTTTAAAGTTGAAATCACGGTAATTTCTTACGATATCGTTTAACGAGATATTTAACGTTAAATATTAATATGTAACGGCAATGAAGAGCAATGATAACCCGATAATACACGATCCCAAAACATTTTTCAGATCTTTTTCATATATTTTTCTTATTACATTCAATAGTTTACGACATACACATATCTGCGTGTATGTGTTTTACTTTTTATTGTGCAGCATATCACGCATGCTAAGCACACACATCAATATTAGCTTAGCTTTTCATTAATTGTAATTTTTAAATATTTTAATTAAGAAACTAGAATCATTGGTAAGTATTTAAAAAAAAACTATTCAACGAAAATGTCATATATAAGTGCTTTATAGTAGCTAAACGAATGTGACATAATAAAGTGATAGCAAAATCTAAAAATCGACTATTACTTCTAAGACACGTGTTATCGTTCTCAGAGCAAAAAGATTAAATAGTCGCAAATAAATGTCTCTCACTTAACTTTAGACTTTACCACTATATATTTAACATTCATTTTAGATTACACTTTTTTAAGTACTTGAGATATTTCAGCTGGATTATCCGTTGGAACCGGATACGTAGCCTGAGGCTCGAAGTGAAGATCGGAGTTGACACCTCGACTACAGACATCGCGCTTCTCGAAAACAAACGTCTCAAATTACATCCCATTCATGCGACCCATGTTATTTTTACTAATTGACAATTTGCGGTTGCGATTTAGGGGAAACCTTAACAGTTACCCTAAAGACTTTGAACATAAAATAATATTATTTTCACAAGAAGCGGTCTCTATTGAAATGCAATGTTTAAATATATTATGAATGAGTTCCAAAAGTTTAACACAAAAGTTTAATATAGTAAGTACAACATACGAATTATGAAAATAGGATTAAGTACCAAGTCATTGCGTATTTATAAATAGTGATACAAATCTTTTCGATAAAGAATAATTGGTTAAGCAGATAAGAGATAAAAAGACATTAAAATTAAAATTAATTTTGAGTATTAAGCAAAGACTTAATTTAAAAATAAATAAATAACAAAATCAAATACATATTTAATTAAGTATAAATGCTAAAAATGTGAGAAAATGATAGAGTAGAAAAATGAAGATATATTTAGTATTAATGTCCTATAAATGGTACCGTTAAGGAAATATAGGTTAGGAAAACATATGTTTTATATTGTTTTATTGATTTAACATTAGAATTGTTGATATTTTAAGGTTTGAATTTCGTTTAAAACAGGATTACTAATGGCCAAGTCGATTTGAAATGAATAAAAAAACAATTCATAATTTATATGTAAAGTTAAATAAATAAAAAATAATATAATGCATTACAATATATCTATTATTTGGTGATAATTTTATGTCACCTATAAAAATATTCTCAAAATGAAAATTATAATAATCTAAAAGAATTGCGACTTATAGAACGGACTTTGCAAAAAATATAATTTAAACAATTAAATAATAATTAATATTAATACTAAACTAATTAATGTTCTAATTAAGCATTATAAAGCATTGATTATGGTTTTATAAAACGTAAGTTTTTTAATGAGTTCGATTAGGTCACATCGTAATTTTTGTATTGTCAAAACCTGCAACACAAGAAATGTTAAATTCTCCATCGAATTGTGAAACGAATTATTCTGATTAACTGGACGATATGCATGCACAAGGAGAAATGAGAATATTCTAGGAAACAAGAAAATGTTTTCTTTAACTCTGAGACCTACCTTGAGGTTAAAACGATTACCTCAAATCTATGATCTACAATAATACCAAACGATACAAGAAAAATGTGTTCTGTAACTGCTAAACTTGACAAGGAGCTTGTGTAAAAACATTGTAAGAATTTTTCGATTATAAAAATATGCCAAGAATTGTCAATTCTTGCGCACTCAGCTGAAGAAAAACTCATCAAGCGAAAACCGACACCATTTTTCACACCTGACACGCCACATTCGAATTCGAATACACCAATAAAATGCTCCCAGTCGACCCCCAGCATATCGAATGAAATTTATTTCTAATTTGGAGCCCCAATTGTTGTTGTCATGGCGACGTAAGATGATTTATCTGTGCTTCAACACGTCTTCCGATTTTGATTAAGAATATTTTTTTATTAAGGTTTTGTTTGTCCTTTTAAACATGTTCGTCCTTTTTATGTTTCGTTGGTTGATTAAAGTCAAAGTATACGCAGAGTAATAACATACCTTTTGACTTTGTTACTTCCATGAAAATGTCGAGCAACGAAAATTCTTTCCATCGTTCCACTAATTTCATTTTTTTTATCGAGTCTCTTTGCAAGGTGAAATTCATTTATAGCTACCAGGAAAAAGTATATTACTTTTTCCTAAATCAAAATCTTAAACGTTGTTATGAAGACAATAGATATACGAGTATATGTGTGGCTTCTTACGTTATCGTAATATTACATTCATCACTCACTGATGTGAAGCCAAAAAATAAAAACTTGACGGATTGCTTCTTCCTAATCACTGATCCTACAGAATTTCCAGCAACATTCAACCTTACAAAAATGTTGTTTAAATGCAATTTATTTCTAACTCTGCTTTCGAAAATTTTAATGTTCCAATCGTCATTTTATACTCATCTTTGCCGCCCCAATAATAAGGTTGTGTTTCAAACATCGAAGCAAATTTTCGGATGTATCTAGAAACCAGACTCCTCGTCAAGTACGCAACACTTAGATGGGATAAAACAGGCAGGAATTTCTTGTCCTGTCAACGCGGGTTATAAATGATCTTCCTTCCTAACCCTTCGCTAACACTAAAGCTTTTTAGACCCTTGTTTCGGCAGCCTCCCGTTTTTCCCTCAAAACAAAACTTTAGAAAATATTACATGAGCACTTTGAAGATTTGATGACTTAATTAATTTAAAATCTGCCTAACCTCTTGTCGTTGCACCATATATCGCGATTACCTAGTCAAAACGCAGTTCACTGAATCGAAACACTGCGAAGAAGCTAAAATAAATCGTTTAAAATCATAAAGTGATATTTTTGAAATGCACTAGACAAATACAGTTTGTAGGACAAACAAAACAAGAAGCAAAGTCACAATAACAAAGTTGCAACATGGTTGTATCGCTCGAACAAACATGTACAGTTACTGTTAGTGACGTTTCTATGTGACCATCTAGTATCGACCTGTTGTTTGTTAACTTTTACATGATACTGATTTGATAACATCTCTAGCAAGAAAAGCAAATTCATTTATTAAATAGCAATAAATATAGTTTAAAGAAAACATATATTAGCAAAAAAAAATTATAGTGACAGGGCACACTGCGTTTCGCAATTTGGACAGCCCGTCTGGCGGCAGTAACCACCCACCCCCTTACAGAAGATCAATGTGAATTAACAGTATATTATGTGCCTTTTAACTTCCTTATCCTTAATCCTTCTATGATCGGCAATGAACTTGCAGCACCTATGGCGTTGCTTGTGTTATAGACGATGGTAGCCACCTACCATCAAATGGACCGTCAGCCTGTCTGTCGACCTTAATATAAAAAAAACTTAAAAATTAAAAATTATTAATAAAATCATCGTTAAACATTATCAACCATTATTTAATGTTCATACAAAAAATGAAAAGTATTATCGTAAAAAAACGAACTGGTGTCCACCATAATTACATATGTCTATGTCAGAGGCCTATAGAATAGAAGACTGCACGAGGCATAGTCATCCATAACCTAAACTGACTTACCGGAATAAAAGGATCTAATGACGACTTCCGATCAAACGAAACTAGTATTTACGCACAGAGGTTTAAGGTTGTACATCAGTGAATGAATAGATGACAAATAGTGTGCTTCTAATGGTGATATAGACAGCCAAGTGTCAAACGCTCACCATTATGAAGCGATAAAGAAATATCGTCAACTTAGACACGCTCCAACGGATCTTTTTAACTTTGCATCCTATTGCCCGTGAAAGTCGTTCGACTCATTATTTACATTTTCTTTTTGGCGGTGTATGAACCATTTTCTGACTTTGAATGGCTAACGGACTGGGTATTGGATTTTTTAAACGGGTCACGTGAATGTGTGTAGCTCTATTCGCGTTCAACCAACGGCACTGATCCGATGTCGTTACAACAAAATCGCCACAGAGGACAAGACAAACACAAATCTGGGCAGATTGCTCGTAATTTTTCTTCGCAACAAGGTCTCCCTTTATTTAACTGGAAATTAAATTAAGATTTCACTCTGAGGGCTGGAATTTTCAAGAATTCGCAGTTCTTAACCGGTATTTTGACGGCGACTTGCACTGATCCTTATTAGGTTTACGGAAAACGAGGGGCGAGCTCGTGACAAAATAAATTCGCCATGACAGGGGTGAATCGGGAGGATTGTCAACAGGGGTGTCGCTGTCCCATTCATTGTCCCCTTTGATGACGTTAGTTCGTGTCCGATGCACAAAGTCAGCTCGGGCATTGTCACTTTTAGAGGACTCCGTAAACATTTGCACCGAGGATTTGTTGTTGGCGATCCTTTGTTTACGTTAAAACGTGTTCTGATTATTTAATGTCCATTTCGGGTTGCGACGTCTGCTAATGTATAATTTCATTTATTCAATAATTCCTTGATTGCTAACAGAATCTTAACTGTCTGTAAGCATAAAACTCTAATGATCTTTAACCTGACCTTTGCAACACGCAATACTTCTTCTACTCGTAACTGACCTTTAAAAATTAGATATAAACGATGTCAATTTTTTTTTTTTTGCATAAATATAAATTAGTGACATTAGTGAAGCGCCTTTTTGAAATAAATGTTATTTTTCGCAAAAGAGTTTAGAAAATGTCAGTAGATGAAGATCAGTATTTCCAATAGCTAAACGTTAGAAAAATTTTATGATGACCACCAGGGCCGAAAGAATATTATTGTAGTTTTAATACAGGTGAAAAGATATGATTAATCGTTACTTATTATAAAGTATGGTTATTAATTTCAATCTTTTCCAAACCCATTCTTTCCTTTCTTTCCAAATATTTTCAAAGTTCGAGTGAATAGGCATATTCTGGGTGAGCTCGCTCCGTCATAGGCCTCATCTTCGCTACACGGCTAGTTGCTGGCCGCAAACCCATCTCTAATAAAAAAAAATGGTTAGTAAAGGGCCATACATTTATTACGTAAGACTATTAGGGGGGTCGACCATGTCTTATTTTTTCATACAAGAGGTTGGGAGGGGAGTCTTGATATAGTTCTTACGTAAGATTACAAAAATGCGCAGTTAAGATTATACTTTGAAAAAGCGCGAGTGCCGGACTGATCAAAATCTTATGTAAAGATAAATAAAAAAATAAAGAGAAACTTTAAAATAAAATCAAAGTTGATTATTAACAAAAAAAAAACTAGTACCTTTGTAGGTACAATCATCTTACGTAATAAATGAATGGCACCTAATCAATGCATTTTATAATATAGATACAATGAGTGTTCACAAAGTAATTTAGTATTCAGTTCATACATTACATTCCGCAATTATTATACCTAAAATGATTATAAAATACTAACTGATTTTTCTTTGTGGATATGTGCAAGTTTGTTCTAAAGAAACCAAATTGCATTTATTACATTAAATTCACGTTGAAACCTGAGTTGTTTATTATTGTTTTATTCTATATCTATTATGAATATTTCCAATACATGTTTTATGTGAGTTTAATAGGCACTTCAATATCCCGTATCTCGACATGTTAGCTACCGTTCAGGGGTGTTCAACTCGCGTCAACGTTACGATCAATCATCGCTATCAATTCCTTTCAAAGCTTGTTTATATACAAAAAGGGGACGTTCGTGTTAAATTACACCAAAGTTTCATGTGAAACAGTTGCTAGGGCAAATCCGAGTTCTTCAATGGGCTTTACAAAACGAATATATGGCACAGATATCATATGTGGCAAAGAATGAAAATTGTTTAGCAGTTAAAAATATTTACTCGTTTCATTATAATAATTTGGCGGATGGTTAACGTATTAGGAAAATTTAACATTGTGAGGTATGGTCAAGGGAAGTGAAGTCAAAGTAAGGAGTAAGTCATTAAGTAAGTATATAAGTAGGTAAGTGAGTGTCTATCAAATAAGTATGTCAATAATGAACCAAGCAGCAAGCCTGTGTTATCATGAGTAGCTTCCTCGTAGGTATCTCGTATCCTTAGATCATATATAATAAGGATGATCCTATCTGAAATAGAATTTATCGATAAATTCTATTTTAAACGAAAAATGCACATTTATTTTTACAAAATATATAAAGCTCAAAAACGCTCGGTCATGACGTCGCGATAGCACACATAAAACAAATATACTCTTTGACATGTCACAAAACAAAATATAAAAACCAGCTCCTATCTGTTGCTTTGATATATTGTTTAAAAGATTAAAATTGTCTATTAATAATATTTTACTTTGAAGGATTTGTCTTGCCTCATTCTCGAAACTAGGTAAACATATTTCTAGTCCAGAAATTCAAATTGTGTTAATTTTTAATGATTAAAAATGTATTAAAATGTTTTACCAACACATAAACAATTGCAAAATTTGAAAAAAATTTATATGAGAAAAAAGGCATTTAATTTTTCGCTAATAAATGACAGTTGGTACAATTGCTATTACTGTCTGAAAATTTTTGAATAAAATTAACAAGAGGCCCCCATTTTTTAATGTGTATTAACTTTATAAATGCAAAGAGGCCGCCTCTGACTGCTTTGTAATTTTTCACACCCAAACCATTTTAATAATATTGATAAAATTTGTGTTGAGATAGATAGACCCATGGAGAAGAATAAAGCTTTTTTGCTTTTTCAGCTGGCGAAGCCGCAAGCATAAGATACTATGATGTACATTTTTCGCTGTACGAATTTACGACAATGTCCATACAATCGTTTTTATTTCAGAGAAATATAATAGTGTAAAATAAAATGATGGAAGAACTGTTAGTTCACAAATAGAGACATTAGTCCCGAATAAAAAGCGAAAATTCCGCTTTTGACAGCAAATGATTTATAACTCAAGCGATAGCGTCGCTATCGAGGGCATCTAGAAAGTTCTATGGACTGTTACATTTGAATATCATGTCCTTCGAGCCGGATCGCCGTTTCTTTCAAACGAGATTGTTCCATTTCTGGACAGGAAATGGAAAGGTCGTGTGATAAGGCTTCTGTCGATTAAGGATTTTCCAAAAATGGTCTTTCTATCACACCACTACTTGTATTTCCTTTCTGAAAAGGTAATATTAATTAATTTCAGCCAGTATTTGTTTGTATTGAGAAAGAAAAACACTAATAACATTGTAAATGTTTATATTGGTAAACATCTATTAGCTACACTACAGATTATTATCATTAGTTTTTCTTTTTTAATGTTAACTGTGGCAGACAAGCGCATATCAGTGGACCGTCACACTTTTTGTTGAGTAAACACTCGCTTATTAATACAACCACATAAAGTTGAGCTAGAGCTTTTCAGTAACCTTGGAGACTTTCATTTCTTAACCTAAATTGTCATTACGAACTCATTATGAAGTGAGGCAAATTGAAAAAAAAAATCAGGAACCGATCTCAAAACCCTGAAATCAGAAGTCAATACAAAAATGCTACTTCCTGACATCAATATCAAAAATCTTGTAATTATGAATATTTAGGAAAACAAAAGGGTTTTCTCTCAAATTGTCACTCGACATTTTGACTTTTTTCCGTAAAATATAGTCCACAAATAGTACCACGTGACATCACGACTAGCACGTCGACACAATCAAAAGCAGAATAAAGTGGAACTGCGCCGGCCCTACACGTTTTATAACCGGGAATTAGGCAGGCGACACACGTACGACATATTAACGTACACCGCGCGACATACGTGACCGTGCGCCGGCTGCAGACACGACATTCTATTGAATAATGGAACTTTTTTTCTATTGCTTCGCTTCCATTTTAGTCAAGATTTTTGTTTTGGATTATCTGTTAGTACAACTGCAAAACTCCTTTCACAGTTCTTTATGTAATACTAGCTGGTGCTCACGACTTCGTCCGCGTTGAAAAATATTAAGTAGCCTATTCTGTGTCCCGTACGTCCAAATGTTTATCTACCAAGTTTCATGAAAATTAGTTAATTCGTTTCAGAGTTATGGAGGTACATACATACATACATACAGAAAAAATTCTAAAAATCGTCAATTTAGTTTCAATATCGTGTATAGAGCCTATAAACACGATATCTCTGAAAACAAAGTAACTAACTCCATGACCGACCTTTTCAGATTTATTATTAGTATTGATATGATAAAAACTTATTTAAACATCACCGCATTCTATAGCGAGCTTTACATTGTTGGTAAGAAAGTGAATAAAAACATAACATTAAAAAACACCCACAAGGTTTTATTTTGAGTTGATCGAGGTCAACTTTAAAAGGTTTGTTTTATAGAAAGTCTAATTAGAATAATGCTCAACCAAATAAGTAAAAAGATAATTGAGGCCTTAGTTAATATAATTTAATGTTTTCATAGTAAGTAGCAGTATCCCATTGTTCTTTTCTTTGGTGTCACGTGTAATGACAATGTAATGATTCAACTAGATATTAACAAAGTATTTTTTTATTTTTCATTAACACAAGCTTTTTAAATTAAGAAATTTAGGACAGAATCTGGTTTAGTGATCAAATGAAATCTAGATTCGTTGAAATTACAAGGCATCTCTAAAAAAATTTGCACGCAGTTTAGCAATGTAAAAATAAATATTAGATACTATAAGTTCGGAGACATGAAGGTGTGAATCATGTAAAAATTGCCTCAAGTAACAGTTTGGTTAAAATACAATAATTATATAAGCATATAAACCTCAATTTTTAATTAACTTTAATTGGCTACCCACCAAATCAAGTTCGTGTCATCAAAAAATTATGAAAATTATGAACTGAAAAGTTCAAGGACAATAAAAACACAGTATAACAAATATTAATATAACAGTAGTTGAACTTCTTTTTTTCTTATTATGACTGTGTTACTTTTAATGTAGATTAACATAACACAACAATAGTTTAATATGCATATCTATATGTTAACAAAATTCACTAATCACACGTCAACACCAAATTCACTAATCAAAATATATGTAAAATAAAATAAAAGGTATTTTTGTTTTTGAAAAGTTCAATATTTCTGATCAATATATTTAGTTATACTAATGTCTGTTTTCACCAACAGACACCTAGAGTTAGGTAACACCTAACTATTTTAAGCCGGCCATTCACGGTAGTGAATTCATGAATGCAACTGCCTTGAAGTAAGTAGCAGTTATACTATATCTCTAGTTATCCCTAACTCTAGATGACTGTTGGTAAAAACGGACATAATTCCCCCAATGGAACCTGCTCAATATTATATAATACTAGTTGGTGCCCACGACTTCATCCGCGTTGAAAAATATTAAGTAGCCTATCCTGTGTCCCGTACCTCCAAATGTTTATCTACCAAGTTTCATGAAAATTAGTTAATTCGTTTCAGTTATGGAGGAACATACATACATACATACATACATACAAAACCTACACTTACAGATTAATTATTAGTATTGATTGATATTGATACTGAAGATTTGTTCTCTTCATGTTATGTTTGTAAACAAAAACCTTAAGTACCTTTAAGGTGTAATCTTTAAGTAAACGCACTGTTTTTTTTTAAATTTATAGTAAGGTATTTTCATTTCATTCATATTGACACTAACAACTAGCATCTTATACAGTTAATACTAGTAAGGTTGCGAACGTCTACTGCATAAGCTACTGCATTTTGAATTATACTGTTGTAAGTGTTTCGGGCTTTTCGTCACAGCTTTATTAATGAATTCATTAATTGTAACGAGGCTAAACCCAAGATAGCATTAGTTTAATTTAATTTACTTACCTGTTATTTTAATAGCTTTACCAGGAATTATGTGTTACGACGAACCAAATTTTAGGGACAAATCTACCAGTTGTGTAATTGTGTAAAGATTTAGTTCAAATTTAAAATGATGTCCCACTTACATAGTATTTTTTTTTAATCCCCCTTGGGATATCAATTTTATTAATTTTATTAACCCATTATTTAATCTATCTATTTATTAATTAATTGTATTAATTTTTGGTGAAAATATTTCACTTAAATAGTTTTTTTTTTAATAATTTTTGCAGGATGCAAGAATTACGTGTATTACCTACACTAAATTCAAATTTAGTGCTTTTCTTATTATATTCACGATAATTTGGTTTATATATTAAATTAATAGTAATTAGGACATTTTTCTACATTTTTTTGTTATTTCAAGCCTACGTTTACACTGTCGTAACTTAATCTTTGTCATCGTCTTGTGCGGTAAACAGAAGCGGATGTGAACCCGACTTTATCACGCAGTCGTTTTAGTTGACGACAAATCACTTTGACGTCTGATGGTGACGTTTGCTGAAAGAGTGTCATTGAGAAATTACGATTATCGCCTGACACCAGACTCATGACACATTTTTTATGGAAATGAGAAAAAATATATCTTAGGTTCAGCAGTTTGCTTGCTGTCTAAGAGTGTCTAAGTCTCTGCATTTAATACTTGGATTTATTTAAATAATTTAGTTAAGATCTTCCTATTTTACGTATATTAATTTTTATTATGAAATACTTATAATTAATATAAAAAGACGGCGGTTTCACAGTCAGACAAAGGCTAAATCCAATAAGTTACACCTGGTGACTTTGCCCTAAATTGCCAGGCGACCGAATTTTGAACTAGAGATCTTTTACTAGAAATGAACTAAACTAAACAATGAACTAATTAATTGGCACGTTAATTCACATAAATCTGATTTCAGGAATTTAATTTCTAATATATTGTCATAATCAGGAGTATTACAACTTGCAACCAACAACGCAGAAGTTTGATTTTTTTTTCTAAATATATTTTTAGTTACCTACTCTGAAAATATCTTATTTTTTATTTATTTATAATTTTAACAATTTTAAGGGCTACTATATAAAATAACATGTAAAACGATAAAACTAAAAACCACTGAGATTTAATCTCGTTTTATCATTTGAAATTATTAATAATTCTAACTATATACTATTAATTATTATTAAATATATACAATTTAAAAAATATTTCTATAACTTAAATTTAATATTTTTAATCGATATATTGTTACATAGATCTGAAGGTAGGCCGTTGATAAGGTGTGGGACAATGTAAGTAAATCTGAATATTTATAGAATAGTATAAGAGCACCAAATGGTATATATGGCTAAGACTATGAAAATAACATAGAGTATTAGGCAAACGTCAATGTATTGCCTAATACTCTGTTAAGTTCAATCGGTATTAATAGGTATTTCATTAAAGCGTATCGCCAGTTCCTAGTGAGACCTCGCCGTTTGCGCTCCCAAAAGTTCTTCCCTTCCGAGTTGGCATCGCGAGCGTTTTCAACTTTCTAATTAAGTTCAGTAACTCTTGAATTAACATTTAGAGACTGATTAACTTTGAGTGGATTCTGTTAAGTCAAATTTTATTGAGATAGTTTTGGCTCTGAAATATTACATGTATAATTTTATCAATCAACCCCTTCCGATGGCCACTCAAATGATTTTTCACTTTAGAAAATCCGTTCAGTGGTTTTTAAGATTATCGCAAACATACAGACAGTGGCGACGGGGGACTTCGTTTCATAATATGTAAGATAATACCCATAGGAAGATGAAAAGGAGCGGTCAACTGAGATTTCGCTACAAGATTTCAAAATCAGATGACTTGTTTCAAGGTCACGGGGAAACTAAGGCGATCTAGAAGTCTTCCTCTGACGTCGCTTGGGAAATCAGGGCCAACCTTCACTCAGTACCAATGCCTACGACAGAAATTTATGGTGCCCTGTCATGGGACCGAATCGAACTCGTCCGAGGTATAGGGGTAGGGCAAGTTGGGGGAGGATACGCCGTCGCCTAGTCCCCGCGGGTTGCAACTTTTTGTTATTCACGTTGGTTAAGATTTCGCAACGTTTTGCGAATTTTGAGCGAAACTTCTTAACTCTTTCGGATTTGTCACGTTTTGGAATTGTTTTAAACAGCTTTTTGTTTTTATTTAAATATTTTAAAAGATAATTTGATGTCTTTATTTAATTATAGTAAATAGCGGCAGGTTGGCTGACGTCAATTTAATGGCTACGATCTTTATCCTTACATAGTAAAATTGAAGTCGGTGTCCGCGTCTGTATGTCTGCTAGCAAAGGATTTTTATGCGATTTTTCACTTATGGAAAGAGCGATCAATGAGAAAGGTTTTTATATATAATCCGCTAGTTTTGTATAGGTATTCGGTAAAGCCGCAACTTCGACTGCCCATTTGGTGACTACTGAAAACAGCAAGTATATTTATAGGCTCTTTGTTATAATGGCCGGTCATAGTTTACCTAATTCATTGTTAAACAAGATATGATGTTTTTTTTTATGTGTGTGTCATTTTTATATAAAAAGATAAGGAAAATATATGTACATTGGGAAGTAACCTATAAGGATAAAATATTGCTATTGTCATCCATTTCTTTTATGATGTCAACAAATATACGAAAAACTCGCATTTCTCGTATAAAACAAGAAAACACATTGTCTCGTCAAATATTTATGAGTTGGCGAAAGGAAAATCTTCCGTAACACAAAAATGATATTGATTTTGTGTGTTGGCCCTCATGCATAATACCGTCCATTGAATATTGGATTAGATTGTGACTTAGGCGATAAGTCGAGGTTATGGTTATTGGCACACCTAGGATAGCGCGTTTAGACGCCTCAATACAACTCAGTATAATTCTCTAGAGTATAATACTCGAACTTAGCTCTAGAGTGATTTTTTTCTTGTATTAAAGTTTCTTTTCTACAAATTGGAAGGCGCAGCGTGGGACGCCCTGCGGGCAGATAGACAGACGACCTAAAAGGCTTCGCAGGAAGCGGCTGGATGCGAAAAACAGAAAAACAATGCGTAGTGGCGATCCTTGGGAGAGGCCTACCTACATCCAGCAGTGGAGACACAGGCTGATGATGATGAATCATTTATTAAATGATGATAAGCACACAGTTCAGACACTGATAGATGATAGTCCAGAATTAATATTATTAATAATAGAAAATTTAGTTATTATAACCATCCCCTATACAGCACAACAGTACCCATGCAGTTATTTCATACTAATCTTCTGTAATACTGCCCACTCCTGTATGTATTTATTTCTGAATTGGGATAAAACAAAATATTCACAAATTTCTAAACAACCTATTTATAATACACAGTGTAACACATTCGTGTAACGAAATGTTCCCACAACTGTAATGTCATTGCTAGAACACCAAGTTGCGAGTACAGTCGCGTTCAGAAGTGGTTAGGGTTTATTAAACTTTCGTTCTGATTTATGACAGTTTATTGTTTTTGCGGTCCCCGAACCCTACGGAATTCGCCCTTCGCTTTTTTACTTATTCACATATATTTTAAAGTTAAAACATTGTTTTCGAGATAAATATTAACAATTAAACGTAAATTATGTAACCTTATTTAAACTTAATAAAAACTTGTGTTCTATTTGTGAACAAGTTTTTATTATGTTAAAAATTTGTTCACCAATAATTAAAAGAACAAGTTTTCAAAATAATATATTAATTAATAATAATTAAAAACATTTTTGTGATATTTTTTACTTGAAACAGTTTTTATATAGCGATTTTGTAAAAACGGTATCATAACAGAGCATAAGTAAGCTGTACTGTTAAAAAAGTCCCCTATTAGTAAAATAAGCCAAAATTTTTCGTGCAAATCTTAAATGCTACTGAAAAAGACAACATGAAACTCAAACATTAGTAGGTGAACAGTGGTATGGAAGTTGGTACGACATATGCCGGTCTATAAGAAGTTTAAATGTAGGGTATTAAAAAGAAATCCACTGTAAAGAAAGTGCGGAGTCTTGCTTCTGAATGCAGTGATGGAATGCGACAGTTCAGTTTATCGATAACGATAACTATTTTAACATTATTGTTAAATGAATACATAATTATTTATTGTAGCAAAGTATGAAAGGTAAAAAAGTTATGCTTGCCACTTGATTTATAATAATGTAATGTATAATATATATGTCATTTTAAGTGAATATTTACTTATGTGAATATATTTATTTTATAACTTTTTTTTTCTATTTCTTAATATGACAAAGAAAAATAGCTTCATTTACGAATATTAATTCCGGCGTAGTAGAAGAATTAGTGGAGGTGCTCGCAGTATTAACAAAATGTACTACATGTAGTTTTTAACTACCGCAAAGATACCGAGGGTTGGACACTGTCTTTAATTACCTTGAAAGAGATAAAGATACGCAAAAGATTCGCATTCGTCACAATAATATAAAGTTCACAAATAACAACATATTCATCAACTGAAATCTTTATTATTTAGTTAGTAAAAACAAAAACTTCAAAAAAAATTGTGTCCTTAATTGCATTGTTATGTAAAAACAATCTACTTTTTTTCCCGCGAACATTGTAGAAGCAGGACAGCCATATCATTTCATTTCATACTTTATGATTAATTCAAAAGTTAAAACCCGTATTATTTTGTATTAAAATTACAATTTTCTTACATTTATTAAATCAACTTATATTTGTGTAGTAACTTTATTTAAATATGATCGCACCTCCACCTTCGACATCATAAAACACTTATTATTATTAAAATGTGCTTTCATATTTTATTTTGTAACTACTTCGAAGTTTCTAGACTGAGACATTATTACATTGATATTTAAAATACAAATTTACTCTTTAAAATGTATTGTTATTTTAATGAAAAGTAAAAAACAGTCTGTTGATAATTTAATTATTTAATAATTTAGATTACCTATTTACTTTACGTGCAGACATTGATAATCTAATTTTGTTTAACTAGTTCTTCATTCAAAAACAGATTTGTCTGTGTAGACTTATATTTCTGATTGTATTTTCGAATTGTAATATACCAAAATATACAGAGAGGACTTATAGATGCTTATCGATATCGACTAAGCTAGTTTTCTGTAGGCAACACTATCCAACGAAGGCGTAGACGATAAAGAAGGACGGATATAATGTAGTGCTTTCAAACAGTGAGGCAAAGTTTGCCTACAGAGCAGCAGACAAATGACAACCGGCCCGAGGCGGGGAACAGCGATATTAGAAGCCTTTAAGATGGGAAAAATAGCAACTTTTACTTGGGGTACTTTTGAGATGGCTCAAGTTAAAGATCGCAGCATAAATGGTGATTCGTGCTTATCCTTTTTATACTGTATATGTGACAGGGTTTGACTCACAGCATAGTGGGTCTCTCCCACTGCTTCTTTCTTTCTCTCTTTATATTAAAACTTGAATCTCGTATCTTGAAATGAAGAAAAACATATAGCGTAAAATAAAATACATTATAATATGGATTTTATAGATACATAAGGATTTTTTGTATTATGATTTTAATGTATTACCTCTATATTTAGGTCTAGGTCCACTTGTTTATATATAGGGGATGTGAACGTTGTCGCAGGATATACGTGAAATTCTGAGATATATTAAAATCAATGAAGAGATACTGAGCAGTGACGAGGGAATCTGACGACACGTTTGGTCTAGTGGCTAGTAACCCTAGTTGTTAACCAAACGGTCGCGGGTTCGAATCCCGCTAGGGGCAAACGTTTATGTGTTAACATTTTACCTTTGTACCTGAGTCATGGATGTTTGTTTTTATAATATGTATGTATTTACAAAAAAAAGTAATCTATCTATTACGATATATCAACTGTCTGGTATCCATAATATAACGATTAAGTTGCTTAGTGTGGAACTAGATGGTGCTGTGTAGAATGTGTGGATATATTTAAAAAAAATGTAATTCGAGCCTATCACTCCTCGCAGAGAAAAGTATGTACGAATACTATACATCGATGGATAATACTATATTAATAAATCATTTTCTCTAAGGGTGAAGAGAAATATCCCGAGGAAACGTAGCTTATATTTTTCTTTACGTTGCTAAACTATACTGACAGCGAAATATTATTTAAGAATGAAAAAAAAAACTGATTTAATATTCGATCGCTTCCTCTTATAAACTTGGGTCAAACGCAATGCGTAAGATGGTAGTGATGTTCCAACCGAGATGCTGTGAGAAAGAAACCCCGTCGACATTTGTTTCATGAACATTAAGGATTTCGTATGCTGTAAATTTTATGTTTGCTGAGAATTGTTGGGATTCACACAGAATGTAATACCTATTACAATTCTTTCAATTACTCAAAGAACTCAAAGAAGAACAACTCAACTCAAGAACTCAACGTAAATACTCAAAGAAATAAATAAACGATAATTAGAAATTATTAAATTTATCCAGTTACATGAGTGGAATGATTTTTTTTTAAATAAAACCAATACAAAGTGATATTACGAGTATAATAAAAAAAAATGTTTTTGGACCACCTGGTATATATATATATCTGATAGCACAGTATTTATAGCAATGTCCACGTGTTTTGCTAATAATTATTAGAAAAAAAAATTAAAATTTTTAATTGAGTTTCATATAAAAATTTGAAATTTGTTATCCATTAGATTCACTAGTTCAAAAGTTTCCCTACCCATTTAACCACTCGCATAAATAATTTTTGAATAAGTAAAGTAATCAGATATTTAGTTATTTTAATATTCATTTGTATTTTATTCTATTTACTGGCACACGTCGATAAGCCATTCCTAAAATAGTTAATCTGTTAAAAGAAATTTTAAGGTTATTATTTTTCTTTAATGTGATTATTATGACTGTATAACGACACACAACTGGAAAAAAAAGAAAATAAAATTATTTTCAATTACTGAAAACTTACAAAATTATTAATCTCCTTAATACAAATTAATTAAATTAGAAAACGAAGTAATTTGATATTTATATCAAGGCATAAACCAATTTTCTCAACACGATATGTGGTTTTAAAAGTACTACTCGTTATGTTATTGTTTGATCTCTAACTTTAAAATGAAACAATAATTAGTTTACGAATTTTAATAATTGTATTTTATAGAGAAACTTTTGTTCTTCTATAAAAACACAAACCTCAAAGAGAGAAAACAAAAAGGCAATCTTTAATAAAGTATTCTGTTGTCAGGTCAAAGACAACATGGCCCACCGATAGACTTGCAAACATGAGTCCATTCACCGTGTTTGCTATACGACCCAGTTTAACATCAACAAGGCTGCCTATTACACCGTACATAAGATTAATTAATGTGCTTCAAAACGTGATTTTCTTACATAGAAATATTGATGTATTATGTTCCTATACATTAAAATATATACATTAAAAAATATACAGTTAAAATATAACAGGTCTTATATTAGAAAGAATTATTTTTTGTTGGAGAAAGAATTTATGTTTACTACTTATTGCCAAATTACCTTTTAGTGTTGAACCTTCGAAATTATTTATGGTCTAACTTCGACCAGTGGGCTAACACTAGTTTTTAGGTGTGCAGCAGTACTATGAATACTTTTCACCCTTCATTATAAAGCGGTTATCACACTTTACAATTTATTTATTTATTTATTATTTATTTATTTGATGAAGTACACAAACAGAATACAATTATATACATGATAATTATAAATAACAAGTGTATTGACTAATCTAAATTGCACTCCTAAACAGTGTACTTAACATGTTTAAATTAACTTAACTACTAATGGTTATTAATACATGTCTTAACTACTTAATTAGTTCTTAATTAATAACATTTTCTTATTTTCTATTTAAATATCAGTCTTAATCTATTTTTGACACGAGAAAACCTGCTGTCAAATATATCAAAAACGTCCTCACACCCGATTACCATATCATTATAACTTCGACACATCCTGACCAAGGGATTATAATAGGATGTGTTGTTTTTATATGCTTCAATGGAAAAGGGACCAGCATGGGGAAAACGTGATCTATATTTAATTTTGATCTTAATCGCGGAGAGAAGACTCGGACAATCCCAGGATGAGTGTAATATTTTATGAAGACAAATGATATCATACCTCCTTCGCCGATCTTCCAGAGATAACAAACCAAAACTCCGAAGGCGATCAGTATATTTGTTGAGTGTACGACCCAGTCCATTTCTATATGAAATTATTTTTAGAAGTTTTTTCTGCAGGGACTCAATCCTATTAATGTGAATAGCATAGAAGGGAGACCAAACTGGGCAGCAGTACTCGAGAACACTTCTCACCAAAGCACAAAACAAGGAAAGAGTGGAAGCTGGCTTTTTGAATTGCTTAGTGGACCTTATGACAAAGCCTAATAATTTGTTGCATCTACTGACAATGTAATCATAATGATCTCTAAATGTAAGTTTTTCGTCAAAGAGAATGCCTAAATCTCTAATCACAAATACGCGTCTCAATGCATAATCTTGAATAAATTTGAAGGAAACCAATTTAGGTACATACTTGAAGGAAACCAATTTAGGTACCTAAGTAGTGAACTAGTGATCACACCACACTAAATTGATTTCTAAATCGAAGATATGGAATTGAAAATAGATAAAATCTAAATTGGATCCAATCTGTTCTAATTGCGATTACACTTTCCAATTTCCTAAATTGGAATCCTTCAAATTGTAGTGTGATAACCGCTTAAGAACGACTTATTCAGTCTAATTATAGCAAAAAAATATGAAAATCTCCGCGAAAGTTAGTTGCGGTGTAAAGACATCCCAATCGTACCAGAAGAACGTAAAATGGGCGTCAGGTAGCACGATGATGATGTAAAAGTAGGTATCTATATATTGAATAAAAAATATCTGTTTAGTTTTCAACTAAATTATACTCTATGACAAGGTATGCCGTCTCGCTCGCAAGCTATCTCTCTCTCTTACCTAACACATTTAACACGGCGCATACACGTCTCTCACAAATAATAAGTTTTTATTGTAATTAGATTAAGTTAAAGTGAATAAAGTGTCAAGATATGAAAATCCTTTATTTATGTGACAACCAGCCCTATACACAAAGAAAAATATACATTTAATTTGGTCCTTCGAAGAGTTCGAAGGAATAAAAGGATTGGAATATTTTGAAGACGCCATTGCTAGACACTATATTACGCGACCGGAGTCGCTAGCGCCCTTCCGACGTTGCTGCGCATCTCGCCGTCCTACTCGCACTCGTCAGTGACAGCTTGGCGCGGGCGGGAGGAGCGATCTGTCAACTTGCGCACGACTCGGCGCGGAAACACATTACATTTCAACACAAAGGAATTATTGAAGCCAAGTTTACATCTTACCTACATTTTTCAAGAAATATCTACGAGTTTTATGAAATATACTAAAAAGAAGTTATAAAAAGGAACAATGTCTACAAAAGAAGAACAAGAATTAATGGCAACTAATATCGGAATACAAAAATCAATATCGATCAATGGCGAAATACAAAAATTGAAAACACAGCGTGCCACACTCAAGGGCAAAGTAACAAGAATCTTGAATTTTGTACAAAGCTACGACTCTGAAACCCAATCAATGTCAGAAATAACCGTACGAGCACGGGAACTAGAAGACCTGTTAAGAAAATTCGAAGAGCTGCAGGATAAAATTGAGGAATTAGTAACCACTCCTGAAGAAAAATCACTCCAGGACTCTGAGCGTTCCGCCATGGAGGAACGATATTACACAATAAAAAGTGAAATAAACACGATACTTCACGGGCCGGAACCATCATCGCCGATGCATCATTCCAGCATACAGGAAAGTACCCACATTCAAGCAAAACCTCGGGTGAAGTTACCTCCACTGGAAATACCGAAGTTTTCTGGAAACATACGCGATTGGCCTGCCTTCAAAAATGTGTTCACAAGTGTCGTAGACGTAGTGTCCGTTCCAAAAATACAAAAGTTACAGTACCTACAAACTTCACTCACAGGCGAAGCAAAAGGTTTGATCAGCTCATTACTCCTCACTGATGATAATTATTCTAAAGCGATGGACATTTTAACTAAAAGGTATGAAAACGATACTATAATCATCAATCACCATTTAAAATCTATAATTAATGTTCAAACAATAAATAAATTTAACCTTAAGCAATATTTAGTAACATTACAACAAAGTCTAGATTCTTTACGTGCTATCAAATTACCTGTAAAGAGTTGGGATGTCATTTTAGTGTTTTTAATTACTCAAAAGTTAGACAATTCCTTACGCTCCGCGTGGGAAATAAATCGAAAAGATAACACAGTGTCATCATTGTCAGAACTTTTGGAATTTTTACAATTGCGAATGACAGCCTTTGAACTTTTAAACGATTACAGTAACAATAATAATTATAATAAGTTTAATAATAATAAAGTTTCCTATACAATTACATCAAGCAACCTAACTTGTATTATGTGTCAAAGTGATCATGCTTTGCATAAGTGCCCTAACTACCTAGAAATGGATGTATCTAAAAGAATAGAACTTGTAAAATGTAAGTTGCTATGTTTTAACTGTTTACAGCCTTATAAAGCACAACATAAATGCTCCAAGTCGAGATGTTTTAAATGCAATGGACGGCACCACACCTCCATTCACCAAGATACTTATCCTAAGAAGGTAACTGCACCAGTTGCGCTGCACGGTCTATATGATGGCAATAATTCTGCATACAATGCTTCTTTCGCTTTTTACAATCATTACCAACCACATTCACACAATCAACTGGCACACCAGACAAAACCCACTACCAACCATACACAACGTACAAATACTGCTACAATTACACAAAATATCGCTCCTACTAATCAACAGTCATACTTTGCTACACGACCAAACATACAAAATAAAAACTATATTCCACATACGTTATCAAATTCACATCACAATGTACACAGCGAACACGCTCAAAACATGAATTCTACTACACTCCAACCACACAAAACAGATACAAAACAGACTTCTACTCTTGCTAATCCTTCTGCTGTCCTTCTTACTAACTCAAAACCCAATACCAATAAAGTCCTTCTATCCACAGCAGTCGTCAAAATACAAGACTCACAAGGAAGATGGATCCCTGCACGAGCTCTGCTCGACAGCGGCAGTGAAGTTTCCATTATCTCTCAGAGACTCGCTACACAACTTCGTCACAAATATAACTACAATTCATGTAACATTCAAGGTATTTCTTCTATATCACACACAACTCAGCTGTCTACAAACATTAAAGTAAAATCTCGCTTTAATCAATTTAATGCTCATTTATCACCTGTAGTCATGGAAAATATTACCATACCTCTTCCCCACAATTATATTAATACAGACACATGGCATATTCCATTTGATATTACTAACTATTTAGCGGACCCAACATTTAACATTCCAAGCCAAATAGATTTACTCATAGGTGCCGAATTATTTTATTCAATTTTACTTCAGGGACATGTATGCTTAGGCCCAAGCTTACCACATCTTATAGAAACACAATTTGGTTGGATTATTTCAGGCAATTTTCATACAGACATACAAACAGACACTCATGTTAGCTTATTTTCTTCAATAAGCCCCTCTACTGATAACTACTGACCCGATTTTGGGAACAAGAACACAACATACAGACAAACAACAAAAAATTATTATCACCAGAAGACAAATATTGCGAAGAGCTTTTTCAAAAAACTACTAAACAAGATGAACACGGAAATTACATTGTAGATTTACCTATACAAGACTCAAAACTACATGAATTAGGAAACTCATTTAACCGTGCATACAAATGTCTTTTACATCTTGAATCTAGATTTGACAAACATTTAGAACTTTACAAACAATATAAAAATTTTATTCATGAATTTTTAGAACTTGGCCATGCACAACTCATTACGGATTTTGGTCCTCATGATTCACATGCTTACTACTTGCCACATCACCCTATAATAAAACCTGAAAGTCGCTCCACTAAATTAAGAACCGTTTTTAATGCAAGCGCTAAAACTACCACAGGCTATTCCTTAAATGACACATTATTGGAAGGCCCTAATATATACAATGACGTTCTTGATATTATTCTTAGATTTCGACAATATAAATATGCCTTCTCATGCGATATTGTTAAAATGTTTCGATCAATTTTTAACAAACAGCCAAATCTGGTACTATATAAACACAATCCAGCAGATATGTTATCATGCGGTGTAAACCCACAGGACTTACCACACAACACTGTCTGGTGGCATGGACCCTCTTGGCTACTACAGGAAGAACACACCTGGCCTATCTCAACCCCAGAAATTAACAAAGACTTTGTCTCAGATCCTCACCCAGACTCCACAACTACCAAGACACATCAAGTACTTACAGCAGTCCAAGCTTCTCTGAACTCACACTTACTGGATACCTATAATTACTTTTACAATTGGTTCTGTAGACAATCTGACTATAGACGCTTACTTAGATCTGTAGCATATATATTCAGGTATTTGCATAATCTTAAAAATAAATCACAAAAATTAATTCATCAATATTTCTCAGTAGATGAGTACAATAAAGCACATAATTTCATAATTCGTGTAATACAATGTATTTCATATTATAAAGAAATTACCGAATTGCAATCAATTAAAAATAACAATATTACATCTCAAAACAAAACCCTAGATACATTTAATTCTTTAAACTTAGGCTCAAGCACACAAACAAATAATACACACATTCACTCAAACCCATATACCTCAAAGTCATATTTATTTAAGTACAGTTCACTCAAAAAACTTAATCCATTTTTAGATAATAATGATTTGCTGCGAATAGGAGGTCGGATAAGACACTCGGATAATATTCCATACTCACAAGCACACCCTCTTATATTGCCTTTTAAAAATCATGTAACCACACTGATAATTAAATATTACCACACAAAACTTCTTCACTCTGGCATTCAAAATACACTCTCAAACATTCGTCTAAAATATTGGCCTATAAAAGGCAGAAATGAAATTAAAAGAGTAATACATTCCTGCACACACTGCATACGGTTCAGAGCACAGGTTTGCAGACAGCTGATGGCAGATCTTCCACTACCTCGAGTATCACTCTCCCGAGCCTTTACACATGTAGGTATAGATTACAGTGGAGCTATTGCTATCAGAAGTTCAATGACCCGCAACTGTAGGTACTCAAAGGGCTACATCTGCCTATTTGTATGCCTAGCTACCAGAGCAATTCACTTGGAATTGGTTACTGATCTTAGTACTCAAGCTTTTATTTGTGCTTTAAAAAGATTTATTTCTAGACGAGGTTTATGTACTAATATTTATTCTGATAATGCTACTAATTTCAGAGGTTCAAAAACGGAATTACATGATTTGTATCAAATGTTTAGGAATGAAAGGTCATATAGTGAAATTGTTAACTTTTGTACTGTGAATTCTATACAATTCAATTTTCAAATTCCTCTAGCTAGTCACATGGGAGGAATGTATGAAGCTGGCATAAAATCTGTAAAAACTCTGTTAAAGAGACATCTTTTAAATACCAAACTTACATATGAACTCTTATATACTGTTCTAGTACAGATAGAAGGAATCTTAAACTCAAGACCTTTATGCCCATTAACAGATGTCCCTAACGACCTAACTTGCTTGACTCCAGGTCATTTCATTATAGGATCACCTATTACCGATATACCAGAACCTAATTTGTTATGTTTGAATGAGAACAGATTGAGTATTTATCAAAAATTAGTACTTTTGAAACAAAGATTTTGGAAACAATTTTATTTTAATTATTTGTCAGAATTGCAACCAAGAAACAAATGGCTTCAAGCTCACTCTAATTTAAACATAAATGACTTAGTAATAATAAAGGAAGATGTCACTCCGCCCACCTGTTGGCCGCTTGGTAGAATAATTTCTGTAGACAGAAACAAAACTGATAACTTAGTAAGGTCAGTGACTGTCCGCACTAACAAAGGCAAATATGACAGACCTATACATAAATTGATTTTGTTGCCAAAAAACATATAAAAAATTTTACAATAAAACATGTCACATAGTTTATAAATATATTTCATAAGTTGTTGCCTGGAAGTATGTAAAATGTACCACAATAAAATGTGTCACATACTTTGTAAATATATTTCATAGGTTAATTATAATAATAAGCTTAAGAATGTAATAAATATAGTATTTACTTCCTACTTATGTTTAAAATTATAATTTACACACACAAATATTTAAAAATGTACCAAGAAATATTAGGGTTGTACTTCCTAATTTTCTTTGCTTGTGGCTGGCGAGAATGTTTAGTTTTCAACTAAATTATACTCTATGACAAGGTATGCCGTCTCGCTCGCAAGCTATCTCTCTCTCTTACCTAACACATTTAACACGGCGCATACACGTCTCTCACAAATAATAAGTTTTTATTGTAATTAGATTAAGTTAAAGTGAATAAAGTGTCAAGATATGAAAATCCTTTATTTATGTGACAACCAGCCCTATACACAAAGAAAAATATACAATATCGTTGGTTAAATGTGGTCAACAAGAAGTAGAAGAAAGCTTTCTAATAACTCAAATAACCTTATTTATACTTGTGATATTGAAGGTGTAAATTTATAAAATAATTAGATTTAAAAAAATCATAGTGTCACCGCCCTGACACAATTAAAGTATCGTGTTGATTACTTACTCGTAAGTGAAATAAATAATGCTGTAATAGAGTGAACGAATACATCATAATTGATATCAAATAATATTAGAAATTTGACTTAAAAATACCATCATTTTGTCATCAATTATCGATTATTGACTCAATTAAACTACAAGGTTGCTGACGGTTATACCGGACTCTTCACTTGCCAGAGCAGCCGTAAAACTACCGCTCCGGTCCTGGTTAAAATGATAGGTACCTACAGGAATATAATTGAAATCTTTAGTTTATAAAAAATAATGAAACGTCAAATTATTAAATAGGAACTACGCGATTACATTTCAAGTGATCATAATGCCTTTTCTAGATTAGTATTTTGTGTAGCTGCGAAATAAAAGTGTGGGCAAAGGCGTCTCGTCCTGGCTTAAGTTTGTATGGCTTCGGCTAGACGGCACGCCAATTGTAAACTATAGTATTGTACGATTGGACATATGTACTTACAACAAAGTAATGCAATTTAAATGAATGTGCAAAGATAGAAGTGCATATTTATTAGTCAGTATTAATTAGACTTTTGACATTGTACTACTCAATCGTGTGCGTTGGAACTATGTGCAAAAATATGCATGTTGTTAATAACAATATTATAAAGTAAGAAGATTTGTTTGTTATGAATAAATTCAAAAACTACTGGGCCGATTTTAAATATTCTTTCACTTATAGAAAGCTAATATATTGCACGGACGAAGTCGAGTGCAACTGCTAGTGATTCATATAACCATAACACTAAAAAAATTGTTCGTTTTAATTTTCAAATTTTTTTTAAAACTTGTATTTTTTATTATTATAAATTCTGAATAAAGAATATCTTTTCTAAAATAAATTAATTGTGAAGATACACTTTTAAAGTAA
Organism: Synanthedon andrenaeformis; assembly: GCA_936446665.2. Classification (NCBI taxonomy): domain Eukaryota; kingdom Metazoa; phylum Arthropoda; class Insecta; order Lepidoptera; family Sesiidae; genus Synanthedon; species Synanthedon andrenaeformis. Next base: position 13,884,874 of record OW387781.2, on the reverse strand, counting down.
GTTTTCAATATTGTAGACTCCGAATCTAAATGAGTTTATGGTTACAGTAACAAAGCTGTATGGCGACAAAGCAGTGAAACAATATGGAAAGGTATTCCTCGCGGGGTGATTCGGATGACTGATCGGTTTGTAATGTCTGTAGACCAAGTGTGCAAAGGGAATCGTTATTTGAATATTTTGATTTGTTAATTAAAACTTTAATTAATAATAATCGTATACACTATTGATGTTATAAAATTATTTGCAAATTTATTTTGGATCGAAAAGACGTGAATTGAGTGACAGACAAAAATGTAACATCAAACGAGTCGTGATGGCTTCGTCGATATACGAATAGTTTTTTTAATTTTTATGTTAAGGTCGTCAGACAAGTTGATGGTCTATTTGATAGACCATCAACTTGTCTGCAGTAGGTGGCCACGTTACCTATAACACAAGCAACGCTTGCAAATGCGTTGACGACTACAACGTCAACGCATTTGCAGTAAAATTAAGAATAAGGCATTAGGAAGGAATAGAGAAATAGGTTCTGGTATCATATGGTATCATATGGCATCTTACTCTCCCTCATATGATGTTATTTCACAATAGACTTCTGTAAGAAGGTGTAAGGTGAAAATAGGATCTTTTACTCCAGCACTATAGCACAACACTTTGGTTCTGTAAGGAGTTAATTACTACCACTAGATGAGCTTGCAAGTTTATGACTGCGATAAGTGTGTTTCTTGCAAAGATTTTGAGATGTATAGAAAATTCATTTAGGTATTAATACAAAATTTCTTTATCGTCAGAACCGTATGACAAAGAACCTTCGGCGGGTTTTTGTTCGAGTACAATTAAATTCTTTTAAAATAGTGAATAAATTGCAAGAACTTCAGTACAATCTACGACCCAGAGCATTCTGCCACTACTGTCCTTCGTTTTATTACTTAAATCGTTGAAGGTGGTACAGAAATGGAGAGCTGTGTAAACTTCGTCTGCGACTATGAGAGCTTGCGATTGTTTTAGAAATACACTGAAATTACTTTATAGAGATTTAGTTCTCTTATATTAGTCGGGGAAAAATAAAATTTTGAAGACATTATTTCGTATAGTTCGTTTTTCTTGTTTTGAATATAGTTTAGTTTCACTAGAAATCCGTGTTACACTTTTTTCCCTCCCTCCCAATATGTATTACGAGAAAGAGGGGGTAAAATATTTAATTGCTATATATTTTATTGTAAAAAACCTACAGTAGAGATTTTTAGTGTTTTCATTTAGTTCTGTATTTCGTTAATTGTATTTAAAAATTCCACATTTTTTTTATTGAAAATTTTAGCTACACAATACGTTAAAATGTTGTTTTTAAAGAATTTCTAATAAACTATCTTAAAAAATCATACACACGGTGAATTTTTGATATTATGATCTCTAGATATATCTAGTAGCCACTATAAGTTTTCACCCGGGTGACTATAAAACATCTATAAAAATAGAGCTACAATAAAGTTTTTTGTCTTTATTTTACTGATATATTAATTGTACAGAAGATATTTTATGACATACACATTTGTATGCATATTATACACACTCAACAAAAAGTCACCAAAATTTTATGACATATTGAAGCAAACAGAAAAAATTTAAGTAATAGTTTCTTATATATAACGCGCGCACAATAAGCGCGCGACCTTGGAACCGTCCTTTGTGGCTAGTGTGTGAAAGGGAGGGATATATATTTTCTATGCAACATGACTCATTACTTTTTTAGCTTTCCTGGGATAGCGGTGCCGTATTGTATTTTATTATTATTTAATATCCTAGCTGTTGCACGTGACTTCGCCCGTTTAACTTTAAAAAATATAGCCCATGTTACTCGCTGATAATGTAGCTTTCTATAGTGAAAGGATTTTTCATTACAAACATAAAAAATACAAATTAGTATAGATTATTTTTTAATTTAATGTCTAATTCGTTCATCAGACTTGGTATTAAGGCTTATCCTTCCAAAAAATTGAATTTTTGCAACATTTTGTAACAATTATATATACGCCTTTTCTTCATCGAAAAAAATATATGTTTATCTACAAGATATGAGGAATGATTTGTTGGGATTAAAATTTTTATTTTATTGAAATTGATTCAGGAAAAAAATTTTAAACACCCCTTTTATTTTCAGTTATAACAATCTCACTTCTACAATATTTATCAAAAGATTATGAAATTTTGTACACTTATGAAGATAACAATGTAGCATGATTTGTTGAAAGCGCTTTTTGAAAATTCGTAAAATTGAATTTTATATAATGTTTTTATCAAAAATATTTCCCCACTTACTCAGCGCTAGCCCGTTCTCGTCCATAAAATCAGTGCGGGGCGAGTCGTGATGCTAGACGGACCTGTACCGCGTTGCACCTCATCAAATTATTAATTTTTACGTAATAAACAAAGAATAAACATTTTAGTGGCAGAACAGACAGTGCATGATAGTGTATATAATACTTTAATAGGTTTTCTTTTTTGTCTTTTTAATTAAATCTTTAAAAAACTAAATATAAATTATGTTGTAATATAATATTCAATTTATTAATAATCTGAAATATTCAATTTGAATATTCAATTAATAATTATTCATCTGTACAGTATATATACTTGTTATCTAAATTTAATAAAGATAGGAAGTAAGCAAAGGAGGCAAAAACGTAATATATCAAAAATAAACCAAAAGAGGAAGGAAAGTTTTCATGAATTTTAATTAATTAAATAATTAAATTAATTAATACCAATAATTATTAATTATTAATTAATACATATAAATTAATAAGCCTAATAAATAAATAATAAAGCCACTATAAAGCCGGATTCCCACTCACGTATCTAGTGACTCATCGAATTGTTCTCCTAGAAGGAGCGGTGGGGGGGTTTCCCTATTGTAGGTGGTGACGTAGGGCCCCGTGACCTCCAGAAAAATCCGATATCCTCGATACACCGTTATCACTGGTAAAAAGTTGGTGAGCGGTTCTCGGAAACTATGAGGGATAGAAGGGTAGCGTTTGCGGAATGTCATAGAGGGTGATCGGTAGTCACCAAGGAAAGTGTCATCCGGTCTACCGGGGCACCAAAAATTTTTAACAGCCCCCTCCTTGGACCCCCCGACCGTAACTCGTAAACGGCGCGTCACAGCCGGGCCGTGTTTGTGCTCATCGGGGACGTCTCGACGAGGTAAAAAATTTGACGCCCCCTTCGGACCCCCCCGACCGTAACTCGGAAACGGCGCGTCACAGCCGGGTTGTGTTTGGAGTCATCTGAGATGTTTCAGGAAGACGAATTTAAAATTTATTATAGACCAAATTTGAAATTTGGTCAATTGCTGTCTATTGTAACCATGGTCAACGGTTACAAATAGACCCCCCATGTTAGGTATCATTTGAAAGGCCTTAATGAGGGTAATCTATCAACACCATCCTCTCAGCCCCCCTCCGCTTCCCCCTTACTCCCCCTTTAAAATTATACAATTAATAATAATAACACCCAAAACCAAAACAATTAGACATGGCAAAAGACAAGACAAAACGAAAACAAAATGAAAACGTGAATAAATTTTCTACAAGAATATTTGTTTTTTTTTTTTTTTAATTTCTATTTACATGAATTTTAAAAATTACAAAAAGGGCTTTTGATAGCGTTTAGAAAAATCAAGCGCTGAATCAAAAATATGGAGAAAATAATAAATGTTAAGTGTGCCTTTTACAGTTCAATATACCCAAAAAAGCCCCACAGTTTCCATTTAATCCACTCAGCCGCTTTTTTGTCCCACTCGATAGATTTTTTGAAAAAATTGAAGAAGCAAGATTCTCGCTCTAAAAAGTTCGTAATCTTTATCAAAATAAAAAAAAAAAAAACACTTTTTGTCTCAATTTCTTGTCACTTCACTCACTTGGTGAATTTAAAAAAAAAATAAAAATAAAAAAAAAATTATTACCGCCAGCATTAGCGTTACCCAAACAAAACGTACCACGCGAAAATTGCACGGTTGGTGCGAAAACTCAATTTTTACTGAAAATTAAAAAAAATGTTAGTTTTGATAAAAACAGTTGTTTGGCTCTTTTACCATATATTTTATATTCGTATAAAGAAATATACATACATCTATACATATAAATAAAATTGGAGTGTCTCTTTGTAATATTGAAATAACCGTTTTTTACTACATGCATATGAATATATTTATATACGTACATACACCATATATGAGTACATACACCAAAATAAACCAACCACATAAGCAAACCAAATTTTTGTCTGTCTGGGTGTCTGTTTGTTCCGGCTAATCTCTGAAATGGCTGAACCGATTTTGACGGGACTTTTATTGGCAGGTATCTGATTTAATAAGGAGTAACTTAGGCTACGTTTATTTTAGAAAAAATCCAAAATAACATCCAAAATAACATTTTTTACAATTTTCGTCTGTCTGTCTGTTTGTTTGTTCCGGCTAATCTCTGAAATGGCTGGACCGATTTTGACGGCACTTTTATTGGCAGGTAGCTGATTTAATAAGGAGTAACTTAGGCTACGTTTATTTTAGAAAAAATCCAAAATAACATCCAAAATAACATTTTTTACAATTTTCGTCTGTCTGTCTGTTTGTTTGTTCCGGCTAATCTCTGAAATGGCTGGACCGATTTTGACGGCACTTTTATTGGCAGGTAGCTGATTTAATAAGGAGTAACTTAGGCTACGTTTATTTTAGAAAAAATCCAAAATAACATCCAAAATAACATTTTTTTACAATTTTTCGTCTGTCTGTTTGTTTGTTCCGGCTAATCTCTGAAATGGCTGGACCGATTTTGACGGGACTTTTATTGGCAGGTAGCTGATGTAATAAGGAGTAATTTAGGCTAGGTTTATTTTAGAAAAAATACACCCCGGGCGAAGCCGGGAGCGCGCCGCTATACACTCTAAAAACATAACCCTCGTTGTGGCGCAGACGGGTAAAAAATTTTACTAGGTAACATAATTTACTACCTAAATAACAAAACACGCTTCATTGTTACTGAATTATCCCTCTACATTGTAAATAATTATAAATTTGTAGGTATTTGCAGTAAAGTAGGCTCAGTCGACTATGTCGTGCCTTTGTCGTCTAGTCTCCATACTACTCTTTGCCATCTCTGTGCGGTCGATCTCTTGTAGAGGGTGGCGCGGGGAAATCAGCCTAATAATTCAAGGCCAAATCGGCGTTATACACCTCAATACTAGAGGTACGAACAGTGATATGTTAAACAAGACAGGATGCGCCCTTACAAAAAAATGGTCCTCCAATTTGCACATTTACTAAAAATAGTTTGTTTTCATTGCCATCTTAATACGTATTTTTATTTCTTATTGGCGTATTCTGTTATTGTAAAGTGTTCTCATTGGTTGGTAATTGACTGTGTCACATCTGTGTCAAACTAATTGAATGTTGTAAGCAAAAACAAACTTTTTTCTTAACGGCAGTAAAAAAACTAAAAACAAACGTCGTGTAGCGCAAGCCATCTCTTTCTTCATTGAGATAAATCACGATGTTAGATAGAGACAACGACATTATTCTTTTGCGAGTCAAAATTTTAACACGTGTAAAAACGGACAGGGCCGGATTTGAGATGTGAATATTATTTGCCAAAATACAGGGCCGGATATGAGATGTGAATATTATTTGTTAAAATACTTATTAAGATTAAGTGCAAGCAAATAATAATAAATTATTTAGTCTTTATTTAATAAGTAATAAAGATTAAATAATTTCGTTGTACAGAAAATATATGTAATTATATTATGAGTAACATAACTTTATTAAGTCCATATAGTACATAGGTTTGGAACAAAAAAAAAATTTTTGTTTAAACACAAATGTAGGGTGTACGCGACTATTACAATCTAAGTTCAAAGGACACAAAACACAAACGCCTTCGATTCTTCAGTTCTTCAAAAGAAGAACGACCAGGCGACTGCACCGGAGAAAAATCGTTCAAATCAGACCAGTAGTTTCGGAGATATCGCAAGATTAAAATTTCCCGAAAACTGCCCTGATTTCGGGAATCTGTGTCTCCTCAAGGAAAAAGTCGCGCGGTAGTGATCAACAGTGTGTTACAGTGTTTCCTCCTCTATTTTTTGGCGAAAAAACCAAGAAGATCAGCCAAGAAACCACAAAGATACAGCCAAAAATATTTTATACAAAAATCGGGACAAAATTGTGAAATCTTATTTACGTAAAATTATTTTAAGTCAAAATCCTCAAATCCTCATTTTTATCAAAAAGGCATATACCATCTGATAGCCCATCTCAAAAAGTGGGGATATTGAAAAAATTGTAATTTTTGGAAATTGAGGACCAGTGTTATAGGGCACCAAACTTTTTCATACTGAGGGGTCCTGTTAACTGGGCTGGTTCGACGAGTCTTTTGCTTACCCTGAAGTCCAGGAACACCGAAGGAGGAAAACACCACCACCACTTATTCAACTTATGCCACTCTATCCGACGACACAAGCAGCTCCGGAATCGGACTCGGGCGGGAGCCGGGACACTTCGGGAGAAAATTTAAGTTCCACTCTAACTTGACCCGCGGCTACACTGCTACCATACTACTGCCTGCAGCCGGACGTGTCCACAGAATTTAAAATTAAGATCTTAAAAAGCTAATATCTCCACAACCAATAGCGCTAAAATTCTGTGAGATACGCCGTCAGGTTTAGAAAATTAACATCTGTTTTCCCAACTTGGAGGGACCACTATTATCCTCACCCGACTTCACCTGTAAAAAATTTAAAAACCTATAACTTCCCTGTCCTAAGTAGTACATAGACGTGCAATATGTTGTTGGATAGGCCTCGACGGAACCTGTCTGGGGACCTATAACGCTGGACTAGTGCTACACCCGGCTTCGTCTGAAATTTTAAATTAAATTATTTTTGGCCATATTTATCTAATACTTCAAAATCTTTTCTAAATTCTCTCCCAAGCCGACCTTTGAGACCCTTCCTCCCCCTTATTTGGCTACCCCCCTCCCGATTTTTTTGCAAATATCTCGTTTTCTATGGGGTTTTCGCTATTTGTATTTATTATCAATATTGTAGAGGATTAAATTCCCTACAACTTTTGTTTCAAAAAATTTTTTAAACGTTGAATCGTTTTCGAGTAAGAGGGTGGAGAGCGCGCGGTTAGAGCATGATCTAAGGTCAACCGGTAGTCCCGGTCAACAACACGCTATATAAAGTTTATTAATTACTAGCTGGCTGACCCGGCGAACTTCGTTCCGCCTAACAGTCGATTCTTTTAGGTTCTTCAATATTACAAACAGACACTCCAATTTCATTTATATTAATAATTTTCATTATTATCTTATTAACTATTATAATCAATATTGAAGTCACAGTGGCGAAGTGGTGGAGGAACCTCAGCTAATACCTATGGCAGAAAAACTTTATACAATTACAATTACCAACTGTTTATTATAATAAATTACAACGACGGGTATGTTATGTGAGGTTTGCCTGCACTTAGACAAGACATAAAATTTGCTACAATTTGAGTGCAACAACAGCTAACAGATCTGTCTAACAGATCCCCAGATACACTACTTCAAAAATGGGCCATTTTGTCCAAAAAGTTAGAAATTTTCAGACTTTTTTTCGCTTATAACTTCTGAAAAGTGCATTCTACGGAAAAGTCATCTGACACAATCTTCAAGAAGATAAAAATTTCTAAAATTTAAGTGCTTCTGCAGCTCTGTATGTCAAATAGATCCCGAGATACACTACTTCAAATATCGGTCATTTTCCCCAAAAAGTTAGAAATTTGTAGTTAGCGGTTAACGCGGGTTTCATAGTAAGTTTGTCGAATTCAACTTCTATAGGTATTTTTTTATGATTCGAAATAATAAAACAATATAATTTTTTTTGTATGCCATCTCAAACCATCGGAAAAGAACGGAGTTGCCGATTAGCCTTTCTACTACAAAACAATCCAATGCAATGACTATACGCATTCATACTTCGGTATGCTTTGAGAATGAAAAGTAAAATAAATTAATCCGTAAGAGTGTACTACGGTTACAATTACGTGGCATTCATTTGCCAACTTTCACTATGCAATTCGATATTTGCGATCTTGCCACAAAAATTAGAGTACGCTACTTCATTTCTTTGTATAGTGAGGTACGTTGCAGCTGTAATCGAACACAAGAAGCAATGTACTTAAAAGTGACAGTAAAGACGCGAACTGTGATAACCGTGTTAGAAGTCGACGTACATGTTAAAACTTGAATCGGACCGCATTGACAAGGGCAGCGTCCTACCTCACCGCCCGCTTTACCCTTTCCCCTCGATAAATATTTCATTACTATTTTTTGCAAATACTAGAAACAGTGTTTGTATTTTCAGGTGATAATTTCATTTTGAGACAAATTATCAATTATTATTTTATTTGCATAAAATAAATTCTGTAGATTTACTCATATGTATAAAAAACAAAAATAACGGTTTAAAAAAAAACCATAGTAGTCACCCGAGTGAAAATTTATGGTATAGTTTTCCATAAATAAATATATGTTATACTGAAAAATCACCGATTGTCGGGTTTTTATTTTAGAGTTATATTTTTTCTATTTTATTTAAAACCTTTGAGACCAAAAAACCACCTATTTTTAAGAAAAATAGGTGGATTTTTTGGATTTTATTACTAATATTTATTATAAGTCCCTCAATAAAAAAGTCACCCCTGTAGTATTTACTCTCATTCAAATATTGAAAATGTAACATTCAAACGGCATTTAAAAAAACATCCGGAACGTCACCCTGTGAAAAAATCGAAAATACCATTTACAAGCTAATATTTAATCAAACTACAAAATAAAACCTTCTGTAAGATTTAATGTAATTTTTCCATACAAACTTTTTTTCCTTGCCCGGACTATATCGTGTAAATACTATTCCTGTTATATCACCAAATTTTACTCTTTAATTATAAAAAAAAAGAATTTATTCTTTGTGGGTTTATAGGTAAAAGTATTCTATTATTATAGTTAGTGTTACTTAATCGGATTATTAGATACCGCTCCGGTCCAGGTCCTCTTGGGCCCATATCTTATGTGGTGTGGCCACATTGATCGCGAGTCATTGTTAATTTGTAATTGATACTTTATTTTTAGCTCAATAATCAGATAAATACCTATATCAAAATAATGTAATACCAATTAATTACTACAGAAATCTATGCAATACTTTAAAGTCTTCATCTCTCTTTCTGCTCTTAAAACAAAAGAATGCTTTAGTAAAGTTCATAATACGCCTTATACGGTTTGTAATAGGGTTTTTACTCCGAGATGGTTGAACCGATTTTGGTAGATAGAGCATAAAATTCAGAGAACGATTCAGATTACTTTTATCCCGTAAATATTTGCCTTATACTACATAAAAGCTGAATAACTGAGCGCTAACTGGGAGTTGCTATAGCTACAGCTGGTTAGTAATTAATAGAGGCCATGTTTGTCGCTCGCAATGATACCATACATAAGAAAGAGTTACGTTGTATTAATAATGAATTTTTGCCGAGTCCGCCTCGACGACGACGGAGACAAGTTAAATTGAGTTGTTCAGAATGAGAAGTTGGCTGATGTTTACTGGCTTCTTTGTCTTTAAATTTAGAATTACTTTTAAGATGGCGTCTTTAACTGCTTTATATGGGGTCGAATGGCTTCAAAGTAGATTTAATGCACATTCACGTTTATTTTATTGATTGTACTGTGTTGTTTTAAATGGCACAGGTAAGGTGTTTTTAGGTAGGAACGAGGGTCTATGTTAGATCTGGGTTGCTTGTCTTCTATGAAAAATTAAGCAAGGTATGGACCTCCTGGGAGACAAGAGTCTGCCAGTAGAAACAAGATGTTAATGAAGGTTATTTGTTAAACTGACGTTTTATCGTATATACGCACCCGTGCTTAAATAGAGTCTGAAATACAAATATTTTACATTCACACATCTATACTTATTTCTCATTTACACAGCTTTTTTCTTCTTCAAAAGAGTGAAATTTTTGGTTGAAATTTTAAATTGTATTTATGAAAAGTTTTCTGATATAAAATTATTTATTTCTTTCAAATTACCGGTTAATTTTAATAAAGAATTCGGTCAGTAGCTCGCTGTTTGATTTCAAATAAAAATTTAAATACAAAATTAAAATATAATGCTCTAGATACAAGGAGTAATAAGTCCAATGAGTCAGCCAGTGGCTTGGCTGCCAAGGCACAAGATGTCGGTCAGGACCATCAGGACTGCATGTTAATTTTTCATTTTCTTATTATATATTTAAGCAAATACAAATTCAGACACAAAGAGAATGATATAGATTGTAAATTGAATTGATTTCAATTGTTTTACTTAAGGGTAGTTTGTATTCCAATGCAAAACAGCCTTATCGATCGACGACATAGAAAGCTTTGCCATGTGTGCCATGCATGTCACAGAATGATTATTGTAAGTAAAAGCTAACAGTTATAACAAACGATATGAGACAAAGCAAAAAGGACTTTAATTGGTGACTGTAAAACTGCAGTTTCAATTAAAACACTAAACCACATAGTGCAGTTCACATGTTACGAATTTATGATAAATCAGTGAGTTACTTATAAGTGAAGTTGTATTTTCAGTATATTACATTTGTTTTTGACTAAATGACAAAATGTATACTGATTTTGTATATTATAGATAAAACTAGTAACACTTACGAATTGAAAAATTGCTCTCCGAAACAGAATTAATTGTCAATTGGTTAACAGACAAAAAACTTTATAATTTTAATATTAAAAATAACTGTAATTTTTAAATTAAAAATAAAAATAAAACTATGTTTAACACATGTACTTAACAAATAATTAACAAAGTTTTAATTACACAAAAACTAGCTTTCTAGTTTTCTAGTAGTCTATAAATAATAATACTTACCTAAATATCAAAAAAACTTTTATGGTTATGCTTATGTCAATAAAATTTGTTAATTAACATTGTTATTTATGTATTTTATTATATATATTTCATATATGCAATGCATATATATACATAATTTATTAAACTAAAACATGCAGAGTATTGATCACTTGTAAAATATTTTTTATACGTTTTATATAAAAAATATGTAAATATTGCACTATATAAGTAAAAAAAAAGGTATATGTTAATTCTCTTTTTATTTGTTGACAGGTTTGTGCTACAGACTAGTGTTACTTGCATATGAAAAGAGGGACAGATGGCTACAGTACTCTACTGATATTATGCACTATACTCAAGGTAATATATTTCTACTCAAGGTAAAAGCCTTAATGCGATATTATTATTATAAAGGCAGTCAACTGGAGTGTACGAAACCGAGATATTCTCCCATAAAATATGTCCATATATGTATTGGATGCAGTTAGAGCGAAAATTGAAATAATAATAGCGAAATAGTTATATTATTTCCTTAAATTTCCATATGAGAAGAAATTCGAGAAATTTTCTAAAACAATCCAGTTAAAGTAGACGAAATATTTTTATTGAAATTATTATTACACTTTTTTAACTCTAGGCAGTCCAATCATCAAGTCTTACTTACTGTATACTCGTAAATAATATATAATGTATCTGTTGTATTTATTCTCTCTAATAGATGGTATGTGCCATAGTAGGTAGTGTTTTATAAGCATTTTCCTGTTATCAAAGTGTCAAATTAACAGTTCCCCTAAAACCTCTATGTTTAATTTTAATCTCTATACACATTCTGTAATTATTAGACAATTTGTCATATTTCCCTCCCCTAGTCTGGACCGAGACCAACATATTGTTGCGTTTGAGTAACTCTTTTCAAAATAAAATGCACCTTAAGACGGTAGCATTAAAATTGAAATTACAGTAAAATTGCTAAAATAATAGAATGTTTTCTTGGTTTTAGACTAGACTACATGAAAGTTAACATGTTATAATTTAGTTTTTTAGGCATTATTGAGTTGATAATTACATACAATATACTTCCACAAAATCGTTTAGTATTAACTAAATAGTTTCTATAAGCAAATTTTCTATTTTTAAAGTGAGAGCGCTATAGATGTTTTTTTATTTATGTTAAGATCTGCAGACAGACTGTCGATACTCATGATGGTATTGTGGTTACCGTCGCCTACAACACAAAAACGCCACAAGTGCTGAATATCTATAATACTATAGTGAATTAGGGGTAGGGATTAGGAAGGGTTAGGGAAATGGGCTCTTGTTGAGAAATGGGGGGTTTTTTTCTTAATAAAAAAAAATACATGTTTTACTCAGCGCCATAGCTGATTTTTATTAAAATTTTAGTAATGTTCATTTAAAACATATATTATGTTTAATATGTATTATTATTATTTAAAACATATATGTATTATTTAAAACTGAATGTTGTGGCTACTTACGTGGTCCGTTCAGTCCATTGAATTGGTATTATTCGTACTTCTATCGTTCAGTCAATGTTTTTTTAAATAATATTACCCATGTGAAGGAACCTTTAATATAAATACAGATTTAGTTCTTCTAATCAAGGCTCAGAGAGTCAAGGTAAAGTAGGTAGGTTTTAAAGTTCCCCCTTTCCAGACCACTTGAGACCTGTCTAGGGTGAGAGGGTGCGAACTGTACATAACTAAGGTTTAGTTCAAGGTTACGTACTTTGAGTTATGGCGTGGCGCAAAGTAGGTACATATTTTGAATGAATGGTAGAGAAAATTAATTTTACGAGATCGTTTTTGAAAAATACTTCCAATTAAAGGTCGAGACGGGACTATAAGTGTGGTCTGAAAAATATGTGACTTTACGAGGTCTCTCTCTATATTTTGTGGCAGAAACATTTAATTTAAAATAAGAACAATTCATTTAGTATACCTTTTAAATTTTTTGCAATTTTTCAAATAGGTGCATTTCCACAGATTACCAAAATGTTTAAATAAAAAAAATTTGCTAAATCTGCTCTCCCAAATATTTTGAAATTATTTTTTCAGCCTAAACCCTGAACCCTGAACATTAACAGAATGAAAAGTAGTTTGTAATAATCTGAATAGTTTATGCAATTATATATATTAATTTGTACAGATATTAATTTTTTTCCTTGACTGATTTACAACAATATAGCATCGTGTACTAGTCCGCTGGAATTGGTCCAAACCTATCCAATGATTGCCCCACTAAATTTTACGCCGAATGGAGGGAACGTTTGAAAACCACATTATAGAGGGTAAATGTTTTTGGTATTGTCATACTCGCTTCTTGCAATCGTTGCCAAAGCTTTTGTTTCAAAATGCACTGCCATTATTGGCCAACTCTGAAGCCAATGTAGCCAAGCTAATGTACAATACGGTAAGATTTCAAAATTAGATTTCATAACTTAACATTTAACTAATGTCGCTTTTAAACTATTAATAATCAAAGTCTATTTATAATCAAACAATTTCTTTTGAAAATGATTTCATTTTCAAAAGAAATTGTTTACCTAATATGTCGTAGCAAACTATCTTACTGACAAAAATTAAAATTAAAATTTAATATTATATAAAATGTATAAACTCATAATCATTTTTATAATATGCATATCCTTGCTTTTCACTAAAAATCTACGTGAAATGGATTGCATTTTTACTAAGCACCGTGAAAGCATACCGTAGGCCGCGGCACGGTGTTCCTATGCATTATTGAGTGCCACTGAGTGACGAGACTCGCAGCATGCCTCGTTCTAACAGTCGAGTCCGCTTGAAACTAAATACTTAACATAATCATCAATACTAATAATAAATCTGTAAGGGTCAGTCATGGAGTAAGTTACTTTGTTTTCAGAGATATCGTGTTTATAGGCTCTATACATGATACTGAAACTAAATTGACGATTTTTAGAATTTTTTTCTGTATGTATGTATGTATGTATGTATGTTCCTCCATAACTCTGAAACGAATTAACTGATTTTCATGAAACTTGGTAGATAAACATTTGGACGTACGGCAGGCTTATTATCTAAATGCGTCTGCTAGCGACAGGCGCAAAATTTGTGCATAATTTGTGCAATATCACACTAAATCGTGTTTTTGGTATCACGTAACTCATAACAGTAGTGTGGTTTGCGTAAACGACGGTGCTGCTTCTGACGTGCTGCACAAATTATGCACAATTTTTGCGCCTTTCGCTAGCAGAGGCATTTAGACATTTAGATAATAAGCCTGCCGGACACAGGATAGGCTACTTAATATTTTTCAACGCGGACGAAGTCGTGGGCACCAGCTAGTCCTTTCTATAATAATAAAATTTCGTATATTTTTAATGTAAAGATCGACAGGTTGGTTCACTCGCTTGATGGTAGTTTACCGTCGCCTAATAAGTAACGCAATTGCAAGTGCGCTTATCAAGACTCATTTAATAAAAGATAAGGGGTAAAAGGACGCGTTCTAGCAACCCTTATTTACTCGCCGGAACTATTAAATAAATATTGATTTAAACGTATGTTTTTATCTAATTAAGTATTTACAAGTATATTGGGAACGTATGAGATTCCACAAAAATAATTCTAAGCAGCATTTTTAAATCGTGTATTTTATATAAGAAAAAACTGCCATATAGAGGAAATTAATCACGAAATAACCTAAAATATATGTTCCTATAATATTCCTATATTATGTTGGTTGTATTATATTATGTGAAAATATTTTCTGAAATTATTATATAGCTAAGTACTAATTGTACGAAAAGAATGTAAACGAGGCTTTTGTGGCGGTACATTATATACGTTTACATCCCACGCGTTATACTAGACGCTCTCGCCTGATGCGACCTAGCGATACACACTTGCCTATACTAAATATTATAAAGACATCGCATAAACAGTTGGGTGCAACGGACTGTTAAAGGTAAATTAGTACGAATTCTCGATTGTTTTCGTTGTTGCATGTTAGCATTGTGCAATTGTTTTCATTATTTGACTGACTGAAGTAAACAGGTCAGACTTTTTTATTTCTTTTCAATATGATTTAAATTTTATATTTATCCAAAATATTTTATTACTACCTTATCTTAAGTGCAAAATATCGTTTTTTTTTTCAGACTTTCTAAACTACTGATTTATCTATACATATAAATAAAATTGGAGTGTCTGTTTGTAATATTGAAATAACCGTTTTTTACTACATGCATATGAATATATATACGGTACATACACCAAAATAACATTTTTTACAATTTTTGTATGTCTGTTTGTTCCGGCTAATCTCTGAAATGGCTGGACCGATTTTGACGGGACTTTTATTGGCAGGTAGCTGATGTAATAAGGAGTAACTTAGGCTACGTTTATTTTAGAAAAAATCTTTTATTAGAAAAAATACACCCCGGGCGTAGCCAGGAGCGGGCCGCTAGTATTTTATAAAACGCTACAGCGGCTTTTTTTTAGAAAATATATAACTACATTATTATCTAATTTTGTGTATTATATACTTAATTAAAAAGCTTTAAAACTTTTTGTCGTATAGTTAAAAAAAAATATTCATGAAAGTTTATAACATTTTTAAGTAATTCTGAAAAAGGATACAGTTTTTCTGAATTGCATAAGTGAAAATGTTTGTCAATTCGTTTTAGTCAATTAGATCAATTAACTTGTCTTGAAAGCTTTCGTTTTCGGTCAATCATACCGTGCGACTATTGTACAAAACATTGAGTTCAAAGAATTACGTTCATCCAAGTTGGTTCCAGTGATATTTGTTTATGAGCCAAGTTCCCGGCTTCTGGCAAATAGCCTATCAGATCTGTAGTAGCGACCAGCCCGTCCTATTGTAGAGTGCGATAACCCAGTTTTAACTGGGAACGGTTTTGTGTATATGACGGCTGTTGAGATAACTTATGTGGCGTGGCATTGTCTGTGGGAGTTAAGGGGCGATTAGGTCATAACAATTATATTATTTCTATTTTTTTATAGACAACGGTAACAATAGTATTAAGACAATTACTAAGCGATATTTTATAAACTCTTTGGTATTTAAATTAATAATTATTTAATGTATCGGTTAAAAAGTCGCGACGAAGTCGCGGGCAAAAGCTAGTATTACATCTGTCCATAATAATTAGACGAGAAAATATTATTATTTGACTCTTTTTGTATTTTTTATAGATCGACTTCTATGCCTTTTTTAATGTGCTTTCTACTTTTCTTACTTATAGTCATTTAGCAGGTGGCCGTTTCCAGTTGCGAGCAAACGGTAAGTAGCTTGCAACTCTTTATTGATTATGAGAGGTCCACAGCTCCAGGCAACTGATAAAAACTTGCACTATCCACTGTAATTTGAAAGAGTATTTTACCGATGCCGGCCCATTTGGCTGCCTTGTGTCGACCTGATAAAACTTGTCCTATTATTTCTACCTCCACTCCCTATCTGCGTAGCCTGAGGCGGTTACGAAGAAAATTCACAGTAGCAAACCGATTATCAAAAGGTATCTTGTATGAATTATGTATTTAGTTGTCGGAAAAATTTGTTTTATGCGATATCGGTAAGAGATTTATACGAAAAGTTTCCACCCTTCGTTCATTTCGTTGCGAATGCGGTGCGTTGTTTTCATTGCGGATAGGTAAGGCACAACACAACACGGGCACAGTGGCGTGTTTTGCGCGATTAGTCACATGTCTAGATTGTGTTTTGTGTAACGGGATAACTTACGCAAACAAATTGGATACAATTTAAACTCGAAACACTTTATGTCAAGTGGAGAACTTAATCATTTCTTACTTAACCGTTTTTTATCAAATTAACGACTAGATACGGCCCGCGGCTTCGCTCGCCTTGAAATATGACAGAATAAAATATTTTTTATGCCACTGTGCCATTACATTCCTTGAGTTTTCATTAAGTCATGTGATTATCTATATTTCACATTATAAAGACAGAAGATTTGTATTATTGTATATTTGTAATGTAATGAATAAAGTCAAAAACTGATGGACCGATTTTAAAACTTCTTTCGCCTATACATAGGCTTTATTTTATAAATTTACATGAACGAAGTCGCATGCAACAGCTAGTAACAAAATACAATAAATGTGTTAAATGCATATTATACAACCTCTCATTTTTATTAAATATTAACAAAATTTTAACAACTTCACAAATTTTATTCCGTTGTTTAATCTGTGTTAACAATTAACTTTAAAGTAAAAATAGGCAATTGCGTCCAACAAAGTCATGAGAGTGCACTGTGCAATTAAATCCATAATTATTCAATTATACTGGCTTTTTTAAAATTGAATAGGTATATACCTAAGTGTGAAATATTTTTTTAATTATATTTTAATTTAATGAGCGGGATTGTGGGATTCGTATGTCCAGCAGTGGGCGTCCTGCTGAGATCATCATCAGATACCGACCTTGGATAAATGATATGGAATTGGGAGGAGATAGGGAAATGGACTTTTTCAACCCTTACTCCTCTCACCAAAATACAACAGCACACCATTTTTTTTTTTTTACAAAAATATATACATTCATTTTTATACAATATTTTGGATAATATGGATAAATAATTGGAAGTGTTTGGTTACATTAGACTTTAGCGAAAGTTTGAAATATTCATACGAACCTGTAATTAAAATTATACAAATATTAGAAAGCTGTGTTTCGTTCCCTTCACGCCTAGAGTCTAAGCTCCGAGGGGAGCGGCTAACCAACCAAGTCAAATCTCTCTGACCAACTCGGTAAAGTTAGTGACGCCCCCGGCTGGCACAGTGCAATGTTGACTTGGGCGGTGTCACTGTTATACTTTGTAGGGACAGCAAATCAGAGGTTTAGAAAAATTATTTTCAAAAGCGGCAGTCATGCTACCGGCCCATCTGAAGAAAGGTGGCCATTGCACCGTGTCGCCTGCAACATAGGGTAAACGATCAAGAATGTACAGTTGGGATATGATCTGTGAAATCTCTTACACACCCATCGAAACGTGCAACGTTTTACCCTGATTTTATTAATTTTATTGGGCTAATGATATTTTTTTTAATGTTTGTACAGCACTATAAGCAGTTTCATTGGAGATGAGAATTTGCTTTGGATTACGAACAATATTTATAAATTACAGTAAATTTTAATTACAGTTTATTAAATGTAACAAAATTATGTTAGCAATTGAAAAAATTTTAAGGTTATAAAATTGTAAATGTAATATAATTTCGCTGACTGTACTATCTGACAACTGCGTACCGGACATCCGGTCTTCGCTGCCTCGGAACCGCCCAAACTTATTAATTGCTTCAGACCTCTCTGTAGCCATTATCGAACCATTTTTATTTCACATTAAATTGTACTGAAGAAAATGATTTTTAACTAATTTTAAAACCCCTTACAGATTGACCAAATAAGGAACGCCGAAATAATAAATTCTTTTATTTATAAACATGTTAAATCATTACATGTAATAAGAAAACATTTTCAAACATTAGACATCGCTTACCAGAGATTCATAAATTCAAAAAGTATATACAGATCTAGACAATATATAAGCTCTGAATTTTCAAATTTCCTTTCAGAGAAACCACATCTCCTCTTATACTAAAGGGTTCTAACTGCTGTTAAAGCATTCGAGCGTCGATAATTCGTATAGTTTGATATTACAAGATGTCAAAAGAATATATTTAGTATTTTGGTACGAAAACACAGACCTGAGGTGATAGCAGTAACCATACGTGGTTTAATAGAAAATTAGACGCTGCTCTTCGGAGCTAAAATCGCTTACAATATCGCTCACTTTTTCAACACGCCATTTTTTAAAACAAAGTAGCCTTGTATGCTAAGTGGCTCTTAAATTCGACCTTGCACTATATGTCCACCCCCTGCATACCATATCTCTTTGATATTTCAGAGAGAGTGGCCTGAAATCTAGATGCCGCTGCAAATGAACCTTGGAAGCACTGACTGGGATATAATTGCACAAGATTTGACCAAACCCAATTTGAGACCTCGGATAATATTGTCCCAATAGAAAATACAAAAGTCTGTCGCCTTCGACTCTTAGAGAGGGAAAGCTAAGGAAACAATTTTATTTATTATGAAAAAAAAAATAAGATTCATGATTCTCAACTTTGTAATTAACTTGAACAAGTGCTATGTATTTTTTTTATAGAAAGCGTATGTGACACACATAATTAGTTATCCTATTTTTAATCGCAACAAACTCATGTCATGCACGTACTGTGCAACGTACAGTAGGGAAAAGTTTAAAAGGTATTTTGGATTTTATAAGATTTCTATGCATGTAAAATTGATACTGAAATATCACATTTGGTCATACAGACATATCACAATTGGAAATATTCATTTATTTGTACAAATTTTTACCCACGACTACATCCACGCCCTTTTTCTCAGGTGTTAAAACGTTTATTCAATATTTATTGCTCGTGTGATTTTGTCAGGAGTTGAATTTTTATTTTTATTTTATGTGATTCTTCGGTAACGGTACTTTTTTCTCGATCAAAGATAGCCTATGTCATTTTCTGTATCTCTGACAATTTTGTACGAAAATTTTAATGATTTATCGGTTGAGTAGTTATGGCGTGAAGACGTAAATAAACAAACTTATTATTGCATTAAAATTATCAGTTGGGATATAAAAGTTAATACAAGGCAATGAATTTCCTTGAAAAGGGTTCACTTGTTCCACAGAAAGTACTTAATCTTGATCAGTTACAGTACTGTAGTAATTTTTGCTGTGTGGCAGCTGTGAATATATCAAAAGATCATTTTGTTTGTGAAGGAAGATATATATCACGACAGTGGAGCGAGATGCAACGATTTTTAACATGTCTCGTTCAAAATGAATGAGAGCACAACGTCTTCTTAACGAAACATATGAAGCTTAAAATTTGATATGCTTCCTTGTTTTTTTATGGTGATTTATGGCGTTAATTATGGGGTTAATTTTGGATTTTACGATATCGTGATACAACGCTGTACCGTGATACTTAATATGCACGTTTTCATGCAGCTAAAAATGAGCTTAAATAATGAAAATTTCTTACGTTTTCATTTACGTGGTAAGTATAATTCCTAGACAAAGTTTGGCTAATTTTTATTTAAATCCTTGGTTAAAGATTATTGAAAAGTTTTCAAATATTTTTAATGAAATATTATAAATGAATTTTTAATGAATATATAAATGAATTTTTAATGAATATATAAATTTTATATTTTATTGTGAATTTTAGATAACGGCATTTAGTGAAACTTTTTGCCACCGGATCTTTTTAGACTAATTCGACCCTGCTGAAAACGATTCTGCTTGGTGCCAACCCCAAACGTGCCCAGATCTGCAGCTTTTTCATTTTTTTTTTTCAAAATCTATTAAAGGGGAAAGAAAACTGTCCATGACAAAATAATCTGCATTAAATTCTCTACAATATTCGTATATAAATCATTTGACAGGCATAATAACTTAAGAAATAATGTCTGTATGAACTACATAATTTTTTTTCAACATTTTTGTATTTGCAGTTAGTTTATCGAAAAACAATCGAAGTTGTGATAAAACAGCTACCAAGTGAATTATTCTTAATACATTTACCTACAAAACAAGACCTAACTTACTCTCGTACGAGTATTCGTTCACGATTTATAGGTAGGCCAAGAGGCCTTTCTGCCGAAAATTCATCTACATATGTCTACCGCCCGGCTTTGCCAACGCGGCTATAAGTATAGCAATTTGTCGAAAGATCATCTACACATATTCGATTCTACCGCCCGGCTATGCCGGCCCGACCATATGTATAGTAACCCTTAAAAGTATGGTATCATGAATAAGGTAGTACAGTCGACCGCGACACAATTCTGTGTCGACTGCAATGTCGCAACAATGTCGAACCATTGCAATAAATACTTAATGATTCAGTTACGTTTACTCTACATACTAGACTAGAGCCGCGGCGAACTTAAGGTAAATTTACCGATTGTGTACATCCTAGTTTGATAACACATCTTCAAATTCATTATGTAGTGTCATTAATTGACTATGTACCTACTACAAGTAATATCTAAATTTCATTAAATTTATAACTTGAAAAAGTCATTCATAATAGTGAGCACTACTAAGAACTTATTAGTTCCCTTTACAACTTTTCACTCCTATTTCAACCTCTTCAAGTTTTCATATCCCGGCAGAAAGTACCTTATGCCTTTCTGTAAGGTCTCATCTATTTCTATAGGTACCAAAATATCAAAATAAGTTAGCGGTTCAGGTGTGAATTAGTACTCATTTAATTTTCCCCTTAGACAAAATTATTTTGTTAAAATTCCTAAACTTTAAAGTATTCAAATTAAATTGAAACGTTTCATCAATTGTTATCGTAAGTTAAGAGCGTCTATATACTTTGCTTGTCTCCAGACACCCATTAGCTCGTGTAATACTATCTGTTGTCTGGAGTTCGCGAAATAATACAATATTATTTTATGTTGAAAAAACACTAAACCCGTGTGTCAACAATGGGGGCGTTTACCTTACGGTATCGTCGCCTCGGGCGGCGCGTTCTAACGGATTGCGACACAGTAAAACACCGGCAGTTATTTGTACTGCTCTAATATTTTATTGCTGACTGTACATTGGTAATTTACGTGACAATACTACAAATTCTAATACTCATGTTCTTATATTATTAGATTATATTTAAATTAAATTATTCACTTACTAAAGACGTCTAGCCTTGCAATTAGCATGGCGATCCCAAAGCAGGGTCGCTATCTTGTTCAGTGGTTAACTTTACAGCTGAAAACTTTATTGTTTATAATTACTTTCTGCGTGTTAATATTATTTTATTTATTTATTTGCCTAAAACATGGTAGTAGGTAACAAAAAAAAAACGTCAACAACACGGCTACAATATTTAGAATAGTAAGATGTCAATAATTATTTGTATCTATTAATTCAATTACACTTGTCAACCCATTACAAAGCTACAGTGTAACAAAGATTAAAAAACAAGAAAACAAAAATAGAACTGTTTCATTTAGGTTTCATAAATTCGTCAATACTGTAAAAAAAATTATTCTTCATCCACAAGGTAAGATATTTTTTAAATTTGTTCAAGGGCAAAAGTTTTATTTATTTATATAATATTACAAGTAAAAGTCCACTTGATGGTAGGTGGCTACCGTCGCCTGTAGTGTGACGTTTATAATCGCATAATAAAATCGTATGCAAAATTAAATCGGAGAACATACATAAGAACACCATCGCCAAAACCATAAGTGCATTGAAGTTTTGTAATGGTTTACTTACATACTGCACTTGATTGTGAATGCAGCAGCCGCAGTAATCTGCAGTTTGCACGTCAACAGAGACCACGATATGAATGTAGAGGCGATTAGTTTGCATCCAATGTGTATGTTGACTAGACGATGCACCGGGAGGCAAAGCGGCGAGTGGTGGCTTGTTGCACTTGTGAATTTATCACTTTCCATATTATATGGAACAAGTCCACTCTTCCCACAGGATTTTGTGGGAATTAAGAAGGGATCTCTTATGAATTGATATATTGTTGTCGCCGAATGGTTAAGTGATTTGTACAGTCCGCAAAAACCTTTTTATATTTTTCTTTTAGTTTTTATGTAAATATTTACAAATCATCTTTAGTTGTCAGTAAACTATTTTTGTTGTTAGGTAATTATATTGTTTCACTGATTTGTTTCATTTACATATATATAATTTACATATTATATATATGTGTGTGTGTGTGTGTGTGTGTGTGTGTGTGTGTGTGTGTAAATTTATTGTTGAACCATTAAAAAAGTAAATACAATGGTATTTTATTTTATACAAAAGCTTATTAAATGTATAAATACAATCCTGGATCTCTCGATAACATTTTAATTTGTCTCGAAAAAAAGTTTGAGTAACCAAAGAAAAAGAAGTATTACCAAAATTAAAAAAGTTAGTCAGGAGGACTTAATCCTTTTAAAAATATGGACTTATGAACAAAAGCAAACAGCTCTAAATAATACATTACATAGAATAGACCCTTATCATTTTACAAAGAGTGTAAAGCTATAAAATATTTAATTGTAACGCCGTAAAAGCTCCACTAACCAATATCTCTAAAAACTATTTATTAGATCCAAATAGCAGTCAACATTCATTAAAGTTAGACAGAAATGTTGTTGAAATTAATAAAGCTTGCGGATGCCTAAGGAACTTGCCAGACCCATAGACTGATCTTAAATCGCTTAGAAGGGTCCCCATATTAAGTTATCCATCGGTTTAATGTATGTAATAATGTATGGCAGGGGTGCACTGTGGATACTTGGGTACTTTGGACCCCCGAAGTCTGGTTTGATCGAGATTGGTGAAACGTTCACTGAAGGGTTATTGCTATTTGGTACCGACAGCAAATACGATATGTATCCGCTTACAGCATTACAGCAGCTTACAGCAGAAGTATTTTTAACATATGACATAAGTTACATCGCATTTACCAAAGTTAAATAATATTTAATGCATCCTGCATCCTACATTATATACTACAAGATGATGACCGCGACTTCGTCCGCGTTGAAAAAGCAATATATCGCCTGATATCGTTATTGCTGCTACACTTAGCCACGAGTTAGTTTCCTTAATTTTAGATGACCCCTCGGGAATAATCCTTTTTTCTGGATGAAAGGTACCCTATGTCGTTTCTGGTGTCCCAGACAACGTGTATGAAAAAATTCATGGTGATCGGTTACATCCAAACAACTTTCGCATTTATAATATCATATAAATGCGGATGTTTCAGGGTTATAAACTGGGCAACTCGTTTGGCGACAGTATCTTTTTTAGGAGATCACCTGGAAAGACATAAAATTCCTATGGGATTCTACATCGTATTCGAATCCTCTAGTGTTGCTTGCGTCGGTGACGATAGCCTTGAAAGTTATTTCTGTCATCTTGTCTGTGTCACCCTTTATCATTTACTCGTATAATAATTCTCACTTTGCACACATTCTTGCACGATATTATTTAGTCCAAGAAAATCTAAGAACCTTTGGGAAATGTAGTTACATATATTGGTAAATAGAAATTTTATACAATGCATAGTTTATTTTGCTGACGCTGCTTATGTAAGTATCGCGGGGAGTTTAGGCCGTAAGTTATCGGGATGCGTTAAAGGCTCACCGAGTAATTAATAATGACTAACATTCGCGCATGTGTCGTGCTCGATACAACGGTACCGAACTCTGTACAATTTAATAACACGAGGCGTATACTAAAACAGAAATAGTTCGGGTCTCGAATGAAGTGACGAACGATAACTACATTAGGACTGTATCACTGCATTATGTTACGAAAAATTCTTAGGTACTACGATGGTTTTGAGGGAATGGCTGTAGTCATTCCCTCAAAACCGTCTTTGCTCAAACCTTTCTGCATGACTGTGTCAACGCGCTAACATGATTCTGCTTTGCTTTGATGTATGTATGCGACATCGCAACTATTAAGCTTCTTCTGACTCTTCCTTGATAACATTTTGACATTAAAAATAAGGTAAATTCTACCATAATCGACGCCCCTTATTTTTTTATTTCACAAAAAAAGGAATTCATAAAACGGTTATTAGATTTTGTATAAATGGGTGGTCAACGCTCCTGAAGCAACCCCAAAAAAAGTCAAAGGATTTCTAAAATAGTTTCATGAATAAGAATGCGGCAATAACTCTTAATGCCAGTCGAAATATGACCGGATGCGTTTCCTCGCGACGCAATGTTGGATAACTTCTAAAGAGGTTTTTACATTAACAATAACCGGATATACAATATTAAGGTATCGTAAGTTGTAATGGTTATAGGGTTAACTAATCCCTTTAATAAACAACTCAAACAACTCAAATAGAGTAAATTAGATTATTAAATTATTAAAGAATAGCAATAAATAACAATAATAGGTTGTCAATGAAACACATATATAACCACACCTTTCAGAAGATCATCGTGAAATAACAGCTCGAAGGCTGTTGTGTATGATAGAACCTATTTTCCTATCTCCACCTAACCTCTTTTTATTAATCCTTCAACGGTCAGTTACGCACTTGGAATATTTTTGGCATTGCTAGTGTTTATAGACGACGGCAAAAACCATCAAGTGGACGGTCAGTCTACCTTTTCACCATCGGTCACCATCGGTCACCATCGGCTCTATCGCAATACCAGCGTAGGGTTTTACAACCTGCATTATGCTGAGTTGGAGCCGATTTGTTGCGGGGGACTTTTGTGTTTGTCTTTCTATATGTTACCTATGTACAAAATGTTTTTATATGTCTTTTGCTGCAAATAAAATTTATTTTTATTCTTTTTTTTAAAAAACAATAAAAAAGCCTGGACATAAAAAGCTTTACATAAAAATAATACAGAAGATTTTACTAAAGAAAAGTCGTAATGCACTTACATATTTTAAAATATTTATCAAAAAATAATATATAATTAAACGTGAAGGAACGAGATAACGACTTCCAAAGATATATTATTTCGATGGATAACGAGTATTAAATCGGTTGCTCTAAATATTCAAACAGTCCAGAATCTAGATTTAGATTAACATCGCACAATAGTTGAACTGAATCAAACGGGTGTCTAATTTGAAATTCATCACCGTTAATCCGGTTGGCCAGGCGGATCGTTTGGACTATTCTACACTGTCCCTAACACTAAACGTCCGCTATCATCTCTCATGCAATATTCATGAGCATGCACCTTTATATCTAGATGTATTGATGTCCGTATGTTGTGCCATACACTCTCATATATCTTGAATGTCGTCACGAGGCGACGACTAAACCCATTGTCTTTTCAGACAGATATTATATGTATTTTATACCGTTAGATTCTACAATATTATGTAAGTATACGAACATTATTTTTTCATTGAGTTTTTTTATTTAATCCTTTTAAGAATTAACTAATTTTAATATAAAAAACAACTGAGTTTTAAACTTGTGCTCTCATGTCACAATTTTAACATATACTTTTAAATCATGAATATTACTAAAACACTTAGGGCCTCTTTCACCAACTACAAGTAAAGTGTTGATTAGTTACTTTTCAAGTAACGCTAATTGGCGAGTAAATGTTGCGAGTATCTTGTTTCAATTTCATTGAAATTACCCTGGAGTAATGCTACTCGTACGCTTTCTTACCGGTGACTTTAAATGGCGGTTAGCCTACTTGCCACTTTACTCAGAGACGGTGAAAGAGGCCCTTAAAAATATATAATTTCAATATATTATTTGTATTTAAATATAAATATAAAATATAAAAATAACCATTTAACCGGTAGTTCTTTACATTTTATTAGTCAAATATAAACACAAGAATTGCTTGGTTGCAACCCTGGCAGAATAAAAATGTCGTCTAAAGATAACTAACAGTAACAATTTTACTTTTTAAAATTTCTATAATAATATACATTTACTAACTTGTTCTAAATTATTTCTAACTAAGATTACAGCAGTACATGGGTACAGTTATGAGTTATTTTCAAAAAAAATGTACATGTGACTAACATGATCAAAATTGTGACTAAACTGTTTCGTGATATACATGTATTTTTCTTTGACGTAAGTCACATTTATTATAAGGAAGAGTGTACATGAATAGGTTAAATAAACAAAACCATTATTAATAAGGTTTAATTAAACGCAAAATAACATTCTTACATAATATCTACTTTTTTGGCGATACACCGTTTTTTGCAAAGTACTGATTTCTCTGGTTATTTTTTCAATAACTCCTTTCATGTGTGCTATCTTTTTCAATGCTTTCCCATGTCTTATTTCAATTCCGCTTTTCGGTGGAGTTTTATTTTTTGTTCTGTCATCTTTGTCTTATTTCTTCTTTTTTCGTTAGCCTCTCGCAATTGCTGTCTTCTTTTATTTTGCTCCGATGTCGTTAGCTGACCAATGACTTCTTTTATTTTTCATATATATAACATGTTTTCTTTTAATTTCTTCATATTTATTAGGGTCCTGGGTTTTAAGTTTTTCTCTACGCTTCCATTGATGTTCAGCTGCATTCATCGCCATCTTTCTGAAAATATGGCGATGGCCATCTTTCTGAAAATATACCTACTTATACACTATAATGTTCACTAATTATGCACAACAAAAACCATTTTGTACTAAATAATTAAGAAATTGTGGTGCGAAAATGATCGTTAATATTTTAAAAACTTTTTGTTAGTGTAAACATATCTTTGCATTACATGTACATGTGAGTCACGTCATGTGAGTCACGAAATGTGACTAACATGTAAGCGCTTTTTTGTGAAAACCTAACCTCACTAAGTTACCATATCAAAATACCTTGCAATAGAGGTAAACGGACCACTTATTATTTGTTGTATTTGCTAGGTCTATGCAATGAAAGCAAAAGAAATAAATACACAGCTTACCTTGTTTATTATATTGCACTGTGACTCACATGATATTTTTTTCAAAAATTTTGCGGCCAATGTGCAAACAACATCCGAACTCTCACTAAGCAAAATAGCGGAGGTTTGATAGAAATCTTCTGACGTACAGTGTTGCCATTTATGAAAACTGAGATGAAAGTGGTAGGATTACTACGAAAAACCGTGACAATGTCCGTGACATCCTCTGAGTGACTCATATGTTAATAATCTCGGACAAACATACAGTTTGTTTTTTTTGTTAGAAATATATCACCTAGATTAATATTGTTTTGAATAAACTAAAGGAAATTAATTTACTTTGATACATAGAAACAGAAAAGTTCCAAAAAATAACACGTTGGAACCACATAATGATTTGATTCTGGTAAAGTGTAAAAAGGACATTTCTATTTATATAGGGACTTGAAAGGTCATAAAAATTTAAAAATGTTTTACATTAGTATCAATTTAATATTGTGCCATATTTTCTATGAGGGACTAAAGAGAAAGGTTCATATTTATAGCGAAACTAGACAAAACTTTAAAAAATGCGATGTTTTCTCCGTATTTTATAATTAAGTATGTCGGACATAATTTTTTTAATAATGTACATTATTTTTGAAAATGACTCTTATAGCACAATAGTAAAAACTTTTATTTTGTCTTATTTATTTTATTATTTTTATTTTTAGAATCCAAGAAGCTGATGTTTTTGTCCAACAATTTAATGTAAAAAGTGTTCATATTAGTTCTATTAACAGAAACTCGCTAAAAGTGAACGTAGCTGCTGTCTGCTGCCACTTTTTCTAAGTGCTAATTTGACGGATGAATCAACCTACCTAGTTCTGCAATTTGGTACCCAGAGCATGTTTGGAACAATCGACTCTTATACCGCAAGTTACGTGACATCATTCACTTACTCATGAACACATTTACTTGGACTTGCTTGGACATTAGTAATAATATGCTAATAATGTATACTAACGTGGAATTTTAGAAAATTTGGAATATTCCTTGTATCATATCTAGTAGGTATCACGTTATATATGCAGCTTGACTATACCAGAATAGAAATCCAGCTAAACATTTTATATTGATGAATAATTTCAACTTGTAACTTATATCTTTGGGTGAAGCTGAGAAATCATTCTCTTTGGCTTCGAGTTATATAATGTTGAAATATTTATGATGTACTAGCTTTTTTCCGTGACTTCGTACACGCTCCTTTTGGTTAGGTGTTAAAACATTTAATCAATCGATCTTATTATTTTTTATTAACAGGCCGCTTTACGTTAAACCAATGATAGCAAATAAATTAATGTTATGACTCAGTTTATGACTACAGAATTCAGTATTCCCTGCAACTTAATTAATATTGAAACACTTCACAATTAAGATAGTAATTAAATTAAGATAGACGCTAAAAGTTTATCTTATTCTTCGGTTTCGAATAGTTTTGATTATTTATCAGTTGATTCAGTTGTACCAACTTATGTAAAATATCTGCTAATTCCTAATCAAATCGGCTATTGTAAAACGTCAAAAAACATTAATAAAAATAGACAAAATATTATTAAAATTTATTATTACTGTTGTACTGTGTAATGACCAGTAGACCCTAATCGGGTTGAATAGTCAGGCGACAGATGGCGTCACATAATTAATGTCTAAATCGATTGTATCGGGTTCAAATGACCCACTGTCAACCCTCACTGGGTGCGCATTTACATATTGGACTTTCGTTAGCTATTTAGTCCACTATTGAGAAGTTTCATTAAAATACGTACAGTTATTTATCCTCATAAATTTTTGCATTAATAATAATTATTAGTAAGATTATTACATCGTGTATATTGTTGTCAGTATAAAACATCTTACAATACGTAAGAAGAAAGTTTTATCAAGATTTTCAAGATGAAACGTAGGTAACATTAAAATGAAACATTTTCTTGCGATAAAGTTGGTTTTATTTTCATATTTACATATATTCGTTTCAAATACAGGGAACTGTACTTACGTGTATTCCAGATCTAGAGTGGGGATAATACCTGCTTTTACTGTAGCCATTATTGTGAAACACGTTTTACATGGGCCTTAGGCACATTAAAAAACTAATTCTCTTTTTAATTACATGACACTGTATTTCATTTGAACAACATTTATTTAACAAAACACAATTTTACCAACATAAATATAGAATAAATTTATAAATTACCAGTGACCCGCCCCCGGCTTCACACGGATTTTTAAGACCGTTTAAAAGTTTCTAAAAAAATGGCGGAAAAAGGATATTTCGTTGCCTGTCTAGGCAACTCCTAATTTTAAAATAAAAATATTTAAATATTAAAAAATATGACCAGATATTATTTAGAAATCTCAAAATCAACAACATCTCATAAAATGCTCCGATTCATCTGTCTTTATTTATCTATAATTCAATAATATATTTGCACTTTAATAAAAAAAAACACGTGACAGCCTTAAATAGAGGTTTGGGACCAGATTTATATTATGTGGTCTGTAGAATAATTTATTTCAAATTGTTTTTACAGTTAGTGTGTGTGAGCTGAAGCCCGACTAGGGCTATAAAAATAATACGAGGGAGGTAGCCTTAACCTAGTTAAAGGTTAAAGTAAAAAACAAAAAAAATAATATTTCTATTAAAAATCTCCCTCTTAGACGTGAATCTTCTACAACACATTTAATGTTTTTCTAGTAATAGAGACGTTAAAGGTCCGTCGAACGTCAATTACAGAGGTTTGACAAAATAGCTTCTGCCAATGACGGATGCCAGAGGGACCCCACGTGGCCACCGGTGAAAGATTACACCAATTAGAGGAGCGCCTTCCCGCTAATAATTACTGAACCAAGATCGATGCGCCACTGCAAGATGGATAGTCCTACAGAGATGTCATCGGAGGAAACTTGTAGCAAACGCAAAAAAAAAGACAGACAAAATTTGTCCACCTTTTTGTGCAGATGCTAAAAATGCATATAAAAACATTATTTTTTACATTATATTCTTTCTATATACATATAAATACACATGTAATACACGTGTAATAATGAAGTGATATGATTGAAAAGGTAATTTGTTATTTATTTATCTATATTAATATTATAAAGCTGTAGAGTTTGTTTGTTTGTTTGGTTGAACGCGTTAATCTCAAGAACTACTGGTTCGAATTTAAAAATTATTTTTTTGTTGGATAGTACATTTATCGAGGAAGGCTTTAGGGTATATAACATCACGCTGCGACTAATAGGAGCGGTCAATGGAAAATGTTGCAAAAACGGGAAAAATTGTTCATTTTTGAGAGCTTCCATTACATGCGTTCCTCTTTAAAAGTTCTAAAAAAAAGTTCGCAACAGCATATGTCTATCTGTTAAGATTGACTCACTATAACCTTTTTTATGGTAATCAAATTTGATTGAAATTAATGCATTATTTGCGAAGGTGTTTTATCAACATGATATTAATCACGTTATTCATCACAAGTATTTAGGTGTGAACGAAATTGCCCTTGACATCCTTCCTTAAACCTTCAACTGGTAAAAAATATAAGATGATAAAAATATACTTTAATGTCAACACAAAGACGTAGCGATGAAAACAATTCATTTCAACCTTTTTATCTACAAGAAAAAAGAAAGGTAGTACATTATCTACTCTTATGTTACCCACAATTTAATAAAATATATATTCTCTTTCACTCTATTCATTAATAGTGTAACAAAATATTTTAATTATAGAATAACCTCTCGTTTTTAAAATGATTTCCCAGAGCAAGTCCACCATTGATTCCGACGCGGAACATTGGCCAATTTGCGATGTCAATTTAAAGCCATTTTGAAAACGTACTCGTTTCAATTTAATTGATGTAAAAAATAATAAACGCCGATCGTAATCATTCGCTTTATTGGCGACGGGCCCTGCGATGACAATGCCATGCCAACGGTTTAATAAATGTATAGAGGGCTTTTGAAAGTTTGTTACTGGTTTATGTAAAATATAAATTATATTTATTTAGTATGCCTAATTAGTATAATACTAATAATGAGTATAATCGCAATTAATTAGGATATTCAATAAATTATTCAATTTAAGTAGGTATATAAATTCAAAAACAAAAAATCCTCTGCTGCAAGTTTGAAGGCTATGAAAAGACGTGAAGTTGAAACGTAAGAAATATTCTCATGCCCTCCTCACACTTTGTAGTACAAATAAGCTCAAGAGAAGTCGGGATTAAAACTTAAATAAATATTTATGCAGCCCTGTGAAACAGATTAAAATATCACCGGCGCGGCCCGATGCTATAACAAAGTAAGTACGAAACTTTAGAAATTTCACAATTTAATATTTTCTTGTGGCACAGTACGGGACGCGGCTTTTATAACAGAGGTATATTTCTTTGTTTTTCTTTCTTTTTATCCTATAATATCATTTACTAATTGCTACTAAAGAGAAAACACGTTTTCCTTATTAATTCATTTCTTAAAAGATTACAATGTAAAAAATAAACAGTAATATGTAATAAAAATAATTAAAAAACAAAATCTTGTTAGCACGAGTTCAAATTAAGCATTTAATAAAGGGGTGAAAATACTAATTAATTTCATTTAGAATTAAATAGTTTATAAATATGCGTATCTTTATAAACATGCCCTATGATATATAATTAAGTATATTTTGATGAATAAAATTCGTTACTTCGTTTTCCGCAAAATACTTACACAAAAAAGTATGAATTCTTAAATATGAAATTACACTTCACTCAAGGGAATCGACAAGAAACATAGAAATAAAAAAAAAAATATTTAATAAAATTTTATAGTTGCATGTTTTTACCGGTATGCCGTGTTTCGAGCTCTTATTCACAGATGTCGCGTTGCCGGGACAAATCTCAAGACAAATGATTCTTACATCTTGCCGTGGTATACTTTCTCTAAATCACTTTATAATGAAAAACTACTTCTATCGAAACAGAAGGCACTTTTGCTTGTTATATTTTCATAGTATACGAGTGTAGTATAGAGTTCCACAGAATAGAGTAACAAAATTACCGTATAAGTATATCATCGATATACTTATACGGTAATTTTGTTACTCTATTTCGACAAGATGGCAAAGATGACGGTCCATCTGGGCCCGTAGCCATGTGTGCTTTCTACAGTCCTTTACACGCTACGCTAAGAGAAAACTTTGTGATTGGCCAAAATTTTATTTTGACGTTACAACAACCAATCACCAAGCTTTCTCTTAGCGTTCTCTATTCGTTTCCGAAGTACGCAACAAACGAAGCGTTTGCATCTTGCCTAGGCCCCCTGTAGATATTAAAAAGACATAAATTATTAAAAAGATTTCCTTGTCAGAATATGGTTTGATTTTTTTTTTATATTTCCGCAAATGCTTGAAGAATGATATGGCATATTTTGTGACATTAATGATTGAGGTACTGGTTTATGAAGACGTATAGTTTTGTATTGATCTATTTCTTATACTTTCTAATATAACACCAAAGAAATATGCACAAAGTTAAAACACAAGATAAAACACATTTATACCTTGTGGCAAACGTATGGTCCCAATTTTCCAGATAAAAATACACACAGCGCTCCGCTCTCCCTTAGTGGCTCGGCAAAAAATGTAATCGTACCTGAACACCGCTAAAAAGCCGCTTTACTGAATACTAAAGGACGATAAATCGTCGAAAACAAAAGAAGGCAGTCAATAAATTGTAACCGCATTGCAATATACGTCTATTAGGTTGCCCCTTGAGCGGTTGTAAATCTTGACCACCGAAACACTCCACTTCGGTGTTTCAAGCTCTCTAGATAGGTACGAGTAAGATGGTTCCGCCATCTTCACTTTACACGCTTTGCTATTTACTTATTGCGATAATTAACTTATTTTGAGATACTCCAATTAGGCCTGTAAGACCTGCGATTAGAACAAGAGGGTCACTACTACCCTCTTGTTCTTATCACAGGTCTAATGGCACAAAATCTAATGAGACATCTGTCTGTCCGTCACTCATTCACATAAAAACTTTAATTAATGAAAAGTACTGCAATGTAAACAAAGTACAAATAATGAAGTTTTTAAGTCGGACCCTAATTTTATTACTACGAGTACCTATCCTACGGTTTCTTTAATTAAACCCGCTTTTGATAATTATAAATATTGTTTCGTATTTTAAGGGAGTGGTTACTGCCGCCAAAATGACTACGAAACGCAGTATGCCCTGCCATTACCTACTTAAAAGGTGGTCTCTACTCCAAGACCTACCATATATTATGTATATTGCATATATATTTAAAATATTCTAAGATCATGTCCCA
The DNA here is from genome assembly GCA_936446665.2 of Synanthedon andrenaeformis. NCBI lineage: Eukaryota > Metazoa > Arthropoda > Insecta > Lepidoptera > Sesiidae > Synanthedon > Synanthedon andrenaeformis. The sequence goes on along the minus strand of OW387781.2, from coordinate 13,851,093 downwards.
CCCTAGAGACAGGCCAGGCCTCTTCACACACTTCGTATTGGCAATACATCACATGGCTTCGAAAATTCGAGGACACGCTATTATACCAAGTAATCTTTTTTTGTAATCCAGACATAAATTCGAACAAAACTCAGTTGTGCAACGCGAACATCGGGGTTCGAACATAGGTCTAACAGGTCATAGTTCTTTCAAAATGCTTTCTCCAAAAGATGTAGGCGAACCCATTAAACCAAATTCTTCAGAATGTTGCTACATGTTCCGATTGTTTCACTATAAGCTTATTACACATATATTGAGACCAATATCAGTTTTAGTAATTATCCACACGTAGTAACACGTACTTAGGGGGCCAGAACTTAGCAGTTAGCACAGGTAACAAAGTTCGATGCTCCGTCCGGGCCTGAGGCGGTACTGCCTCGCTAGATAGATTTATGTGTCCAAGTACTTCGACTCGCGAATATCTGCTTATAGCGTACTTAAACAAAGATGTAGTAAAATTTGTTGAGTTGACGCCTTTGATCACTATCTACGCTAGGATACACTAATCTAGAATAATATTGTTGGGTGATACGACCATATTATGGATGGACCATGATGGGATGGAGGTTACCTCCAAACGAACTGCCCAAATTTATGACTTGGAACTGAATAGTTTACACTACTACTATAATAAAGGTAAGACTGCGATTATCTCGGAGGACAAGAATTTAAATTACCCCCACTACTAAAGGGGTGATTGGTAAAATCACTTCGAAGCACAATAGAACTTTATAGTCTCATAAAAAACTCGAGTGTAATCTAGATATTGTTAAAAGGTCAATAACTTTGTATTGTATTCCGATACACCAGGGATTAGACCACAGACAAATACACGAAGAATGTCACCAAGACTGCACCAAAAATAAGAGTTGTTTATACAAATACTAGTTTTTGCCCTCTACTTCATCGGCGTCCGTGTTTCTGAGGCATTGGTATATTTATTCTTTTTTTAAACATTTTTTTAGATGCCTAGACTAAATTTTTTGATACCTCGGAAACAGTACACTTTTCTGAATGAAATGTACCTATTATCTTTTTTTGTACCTGTGACAGATTTATATTTTTATAGCAATTGAGTGAGTAATTAAAGCTTTCAAAGCTAACAAAAAACAAACTCAATTTCGCATGTATAATATTTAGTAAAGATATAGTCGTATATTATATTGCAACTGCATTCTAGCTTCCATCTTTAGTAGGTATATTGGTCTTTTTAAAATAAAGGCCATATAAATGTGTAAGGAATTACACTTTTAAATGGCAATTAAAAATATATTAGTCGTTTGTGTGAGTTTCTTAGCTCCGTGTTTTCATAGGCCATTCGTACTTCGTCAGATAGTCAGTTCACAGCGTCAGAGGTAATTTACAACGCATGCGCGACCCTTCGCCTGTGAAAATGCTCGATCCATCTCGCTCCATTGTTCCATGCCCCTAAACTGTTCAACAGATATTATTTTATGGTACTGAGAAAATTATTGTTACCGCTCTTACCATATTATTTATATACACGAGTGTTTGAAAATTCATGTCTCTCCTATTGTAGGTTTTGTTTGTACAATACAAACATCTCGCAAGATCTAGTAGTGGCAGGGCACTCTGCATTTCGCAATCATCTGGCGGCAGTAACCACTACCCTGTCAGAAAACCACCGTGAAATAACAGCACGTATGCTTTTGTTTCAGTGAGTGAGTAAGGAATGCCAGAGACGTTATCCCTATCCGTTATCCTTAATCCTATTGTACAGGACACTTGCTACACTTGCAGCATTGCTTGTGTTATAGGCGACGGTAACCACCTACCATCAAGTGGACTGTCAGCCTGTCTGCCGACCGTAACATTTAAAAAAATCAACTAACCGACAGCGAAAACGCGTGAAAATATATTACCAAATTTAAAATAACCAAACACAGGCAGATAGTGAATTACAATAGAATATAATACTCGAGGTCGTTCTTATTTGGCTTGTCTAAGTAGATCATGAAGTTTCTTCGTTTAAGTACAATATTAAAACAAAGCTTCCGAAATCATAACACACAACCTGAAGTGAGATAACATTATTTACAATTGTAACAAAACGATGTGTTAACTTTAAACAGTTGCATTCAGAGCAGTAATAAAATTTACACACCAATGAAACACGCGTTTCCAAAGCATAATCGCAGTTACACTTTCCATTGCTCCTTGGCTGGAAGATAATATAAATCGCTACGTACCAACGTAGCAGTGGATATATATTAAAGGAAAATACAGTTACTTAGAACATAGTGGTAAAGAGGCAGCAGATTAAGTAGTAATATAGCTGGAAGTTGAGTGCAAGATAAGGATATGTACAAAATTATATGGAATCAAGTAAGTGTTCAATTTTAAATTGTCTACTTATGAAGAATTTACAGGCTACCTACCTGTCATGGTAGGTGGCTACCGTCGCCTATAACACAAGATAGGGATAGCTAAATGGGCTCGCATCCCTTACTCACTCACCGAAACACAACAGCACAAATAAATACTGTTATTTCATGTTGGTCTTCTGTAAGAGGGTGGTTACTGCCGCCAGACGGGCTGCCCGAGTGACTGTGGAAACGCACTGTGCCCTGCCACTACTGATCTCATTTTATTTTAATTTGTATTTTATACTGATCATTTTATTGTATACTGACTACTGATCATTTCTATTATTAAGGCATTTGAATCTCCTGCGAAAATATTCTGTAAAATCATATAAACCTAGGCTTAAATTATTGTATTTTTTTTTCCCTACAACAATTTAAAATGAAGGTAAAATTGCACTTTATTTTCTATTCGTAATGTATTTTAATTTTAACCTAAACAAAAGTTTTGGAGTTTGGAAATTTACAATTAAATGTATGCGTGGAGTTATTGTCTCCTGGCCACCGTTCGAAAGCTTTTCCTCTCTCATTTAAAATAAAAAGGTAAATAATATTTAAATTAAAATTAAAATTTATAAGTGAGTAAAATCAATAATTTAATGATAATTCTTAAATGTTCAAAGTTCGCAATCAAACTTTACGATTGCGTATAAAAGGTGATTACCCTTACAAAATGGCACCTCAGCTACATTTCAACAGTTAAAGACTTCATAACGTCACCGTAACATTCATAATGCTTTAACTGCCATCAAGAATCTTTACGGTCTATTCCACAGGGGATTACCAGGCTGCTTTACGAGTCTAAGGAACAGTAGAAAGCGGGCACAAAAAGTCAATTTAAAAACATATTTTTAGATATTATAGACACTAGTTTCTCAATCATTCTCAACCTAGAGGTCGCGTTCAGGATTAATTCCACATTAATTGTGTTTCTTTTTTTATAATATAACATAAAAATAAAATTAAGTTATAGCCAAAGTTGTTTGAAATAATAATTTAATGCAACAAAATACTTGTTTTGCAGCAAATTATTTTACAGTGAAAAAAGATGATTTTCTTTATTTCCTCTTTAAAGGCCACCATAGACGAGACGAGAGAAGATCCCTTGGGAACTGTAATTTTTTCTGAATGAAACGTAACCTATATGCCTTTTTGTATCCCTGACAACATATATGCAAAATTTCATGAAGATGCTTTAAGTAGTTAAGGCGTGAAAAGGTAACAGACAGACAGGCAAAGTTACTTTTACACTTATAATATTAGTTCCCTAAGTTATATTAATATGTTGATTGTACGTTCCCAGTGGACTCATAATAACTCGCCACCTTCTCTACCGTTATACCAATCACCTCGGACTCTCCTCAGTTAGTTTTTACTGCCATAGGCTGAGCTCTCATTAAGGCACGAAATGGCTTGGGTGCCTTAAATAGTTTCAGAGACACTAGATAAAGAAGACTCGCTGACCCGTGTTACCTTTATTAGAATGGTGTAAGTTTTAGTAATAAAGATGTGCATAAAGGGTTACGAAGGATTATGCGACCTATTTCATGAGGGATTGAGTCTAGAATAATGTAAGGTGTTGAGTTTCGGAGAAGGCCAGTTCGGTCCAAGTGTTTTAAAACTTTTGTATGGGATTGTCTTTTGTTGGCAAGATTTATAAGATCCTTTATTAACCACGCATCTAAATCCCAGTGTAATAAGGCTTTTCAAATAGTTAAATGACTATTTGACGAGCCTGTTAGATAAGTGGTTAGGTTGCTTGCCTTAACGTTCTCTCAGGGGTCCCGAGTTCATTACCCGTCCAGGACAACTTTGGAAATTTTTTTTTTAAAGGCTCTACTTTACTTTTAAGCATTTAATTAGTTCAAATGATAACAGAAGTAATTAGGTAACTTAAGAAAAATATAACTACAGAAACATTTTCATTCTGCCCAATCATCACTCAACGATTTCTCTTTTGATTTTAAAATAAACTTTAAAAACAAAAGAGTAACGTTACATTTAAATTCACGAGTGGTGAAAAGTTAGAACAGGCACGTGCACTCTTGGAGCCATATTTCAAGCGAATTCTAAATTTGAACATCACTCCCGGGCATTCCGATTTTGAAGAGGCCCGTTCGAATTTACCATTCAAATGCCAAATACTATAGGAACTCCAATAATCAATACGTCGTGTGTGGCCCGTGCATGACTCTTATATAAACAGAGTTTAGTGTGCAGTGTTTCGTTAATTTTACAGACCAATGACAGGATATTACTTGAAAAACCTCATTCCGCTTACTTTTGACATGATACGTCTTTAAATTTGCTTCCATAGTAGAAGGGGTGATAACAAAATTGGGAGATAAAGTTTGATATCTATCATCTACATTCAAAATTTAATTAACACTATTCGATAATTAAAGGACAAAGATTTTTTTGATGTATATGGTATATGGGTGTTACTCTGCTATTTGGAAATTCGTCCATACAAGACTGTCCCCAGGCAAACTTTATTAAATGTTAAGAATGTTTGTTAATAAAATGAAAGGCAATATATAGTAAATTATTGCTTTGAGGTGTTTTGAGGTTCATTTATTCAAATATTATAATACATTATTAAATTACTAAATAAGCTGTGGCGTGCCAAAGAATACCTAATACTATGTCGTTATTGAAACAAAAAACTGTAAAATATTAAGATTTATTGCAAAAAATTAACTTGGGACAGCGATTAGTGGAGAAATGCCCACTAAATATACGTATTCGCGCAAAACACATATTATATGTGTCCACGACACAGCCTCATCCCATTTTTTTTTAAACTACCGATACGATCCGGAATTATCTGAATCTATATTCCCACTTAAGATTGGATTGGATTCTCTAGATTACTAGAATTTTAAATCTTATCAAAATCGCAGTTTTACTAACATTGTCCTATTATTTCCGCAGTTTTGCAGATGACCGCTAAAGTCATCTGCATCTGACAAGTCCAAAGTAGAGCGATGGTACTACTGAACTATAAAAATAAATTTAACTTAACTTAGAGACAAAAAATATAGAAACACATAAAGCTTGCGGAGTCAAAACTCTAGAATTAGCCGTGCTATTGAATTAGTCCGAATGTAAATTCTATTTAAATCTCAACTATTAGGTGAATGTACTATGGAACGAATGAGTGAATGGAGTGCCAGCGAATGAATGAAAGAGCCCCGAACGAACACACACGGCCATTAGTCAACTACAGCCGACTATTATCCTAATGGGATCTCAAACCGTAGACTCGTTTGATGAGAGATTACTGTTGCTAATAATGCATTCATTTTCTATTTAAGTTCATTAATTTTGTACAATGAACAGTAATCTAAACATTTTAAACAATGAAGACACAATCACTTTAAGATTAAGCGTAAGTGAACAATCAAGAAAGAGGTATTATGCATTTTAATGATAAAATCTTAATATTTTTCGAGGAAAATCCTGTGATTAATGATTACAGATATTAACTGAATCGCGGATTATATAATTACTTAAATTACTTTAAACTGTTTAAAATCACTTTTGAAAAATTTTAGAAATCACTTGAAAAAAAAAACATTATAGAACTTGAATTGACTAAATTACCACTTTCAGTGACACAATAGCACACCTGGGGCCCTAGCCAAGATGCAAACGCAGTGCTTTCTACAGTCGTAAACGCTACGTTACGCTACGGACAAAGCTTTGTGATTGGTCAAAATTTTATGTGGGCGTTACAACAACCAATCACCGGGCTTTATTTTGTTCGCTTCGTAAAGTTCGCTAGGGAGCGTTTTCTTTAATGTACATCTTGGCTAGGCCCCCTGCTGTTATTTCACGGGGTGGTTACTGCCGCCAGACTACAAGGGTTGGCTGCCCACTTTACTATTGCCGAACGCAGTGCAACCTGCAACTAAACTGCGTAAATTTGGAAGAATAAGCTACAAATTTTACACCTGTACGGTAACTGGACCATACCAAACAAAAAAGAGTGACGTGCATAACTGTTAGTGTCGAATGCAAGTTTTCACTATTTTGTGTGTTAACACTGCTAAAAATTAGATAACTGTGTTAAAAGTTTTATATAAAATCCAACGTGAAATCTATTTTTGACTTCTCAAATGCCCATGTTGATATTAAAAATGCCAGTGTAATAAACTTTGTAATGGAAATAGAAAAAGTGACCGGTGTTATTTCTATCTCTCATACCTGTGTAGTATTGGCTTTGTTTGAAAAAGTTTGTTTCAATCACATACGCTAACAACGGGCTATTCATTCGTTCCTTTCAAAGCATACGTATCGAATGAGATGCTCGCTCGAACAACGTGAGATCGAGCACAATGATGTGGGCAACTCATTCGAATAATCGATTCATGCGACTGTTTGCGTTTCGCATCACTGTTTTATGCAATATATGAAATAGAAGTCATCTAAGTAGGTTTTTTTTTTACTTTTTAAATTTACATAATCTTAACAACTTAACTTAATTACGACCTAGCCTTTGTGTGAAGTCGATTAAGACAGTGAATTTATAAGACATTACTTATCTTCGGAAATTGTTTTAATGTATATTACCCTAACCGTGTATGTATTTTCTTAATGTATGTGAATACAAGCGTTTCATCATTTTATCAAGATGACGTCGTTATCATTAAAGTAAGCTTTTTTAACTTTTCTAATTCGTACATATGTAAAACTGAAAATTTTTCATAATCGCAACAGATTGACTCCTAAATGAGCTTCAGAACGACATTCGTCTCAAAGGGCTATTCCATAATTATCATTAAAATTGTTATTTTCTTCGATGAAATGATTTTTTTTATAATAATGACCAATTTTGTAGCAGAAAACTCCGAATCATTAAATATTTAGATGTCGTTAAAAACGACTTCGACTTTATTTGATAAAATGGCGCGTATTTTCTACATTTGTAATATCGTTAATATCTCAACAGAATTAGATGGTTTAGTAGTGGTGACATATAATAGAAGTAATATTTAAACAAAATTTACTTACAAAACGTATATAACCGCTCGGTTATATGGGTTAAGAAGTACCACCTTACAGTATGAAAACGCATAAAAGCGTTGGTAGGCCGTCACGCGAGCATAGCACGCGATAGAGGTGCTGTCCTACAATGACGAATATTAAATTTGCCTCAAATTATTATTTTAGTAGAAAGTGTTGATGTGTGACTATTTATTATTAGCTATATATTACGATGCAACAAATGAGATGTACTTTTCTGAATATTTAAAAAAATCATCAATACAATTAATAAATAATTTAGTTACAAACAGCTATGTATTATACCTAATTTTAATCGTTATTAAATAGGCTAGTTTTTCTGCTACAGGGTAATTTTTTGGTAGTACATTTTTTTCCATAGCAAGCTTCTAAAGCTCGACTTGTTTTTTTCATAACATTTAAAAAATATTGAAAAAATTGCCATTACTCATAAACCGTGGTATTTACGGTTATAACAGCATTTTTGTAGTGATGCTATATTACCAAGAAGCAACTGTAGAACTTTTTTTAAATGAACAATTTTTTTAAATTGCTTATTTAGTACAAATATCTGTCATATGTTTTAATAGAACCGAATTAGGGTAGGACTCTAGAGAGATTTTTTTTATTGTAAATAGCCGTCTCACGTCTCTGTTTCGTTTGATTCACGATTTTTGAACCACCCCTTATATAGATACCATCAAGAGCTACTCAACAAAGAATTTTTTTTATTTAACATTTTTATTTTATCTTTGAATGATATGCGTCCATGATTCGAAGATCTGGTCAATTTTCAAATCATATTTACATATTATAAAGAAATTCGTGTCAGTAAGACGGCACATTTAAAATCCAAGCGCCGCGCCGGCAGACATAATGAAAGCTCGGCGAGCACATATTTTCTATGCAATTATGAACTTCAACACGAGACACCAGCTTTTAAAACTATAAGCAAGTAGTCTATAGTGCCATAAATTTCACGATGTAATTAAAAAAACGATTAACATATATATTTTAATTTTATTCGCCATAACAATATTTTCATCGATAACATTATTATTTATTACACAAATGTTATTACATATTGCATATATTATTATATTTAAGATTAAAAATGTTAATTATTTGATGAATCCTTGAAATAAAAGGGCTGAGGTTTTTTTTATAAATAACATTACATATTTTAGACTATAATAGAATAAAATCGTGAACGTCATGTCTGGACATTAAGTATTTAAAAAAAAATGTACACGTTGTACTTATGTTACCGAGATCAAAAAAATGGTTTTTAGAATTCTTGTCTTAGAAACGGATTAACCGATTTTAATGTGGTTGTCACTGATGTATTGAAAACCTGAATTAACAAATAGGATCCGTTTATCCTGAATTTTTTTTAGGTTTCTGTGGGATTTTCAAAAAGCAACTGGGACTTGTTGGGAAAAATTTGTTTGAGTCTATAAAATTTTCTCATCTTGCTGTTGATCTATAGCAGGTATTGCGTGTAAAGGGTACTTCACACTTAATATTTAAAATAATTTAAAACTAATGTTAAAATTAAACAATTTAATGTTGAAAAACTGAACAATTGGTTGAAAGTGTGGGTCACAGCAAAAGGGGAATTAATGTTTGTGTGGGAGGGGGAATATTATTCAAATACTTAGGCGAACTATCTATCAGTGTCGGTTGACTATTACCTCGGCCCAGTCAGGTGCAGGTGTCACGATGACGTATTGAACAGTGAATATAATATTACTATATATTATCGCCCATGCGGTTTTGTATATCGAAATTTATTATTTTTATTACTTGTATTTTCTTTTGAAAATATACTTTTATTATTCCATATGTAATTATATACCGGTCGTAAATTTCTTATGATTATGAGGCATAATTTTAATAGCAATCAATAAAATGAATAATTTTTTTAACAGTTTTATAACTGTTAAAACTATGTATATAAAGTTGTAAGTTGACTTGGAAAGTACCTATTGTAATTATTGAAATGGCTACCATTCTAGAACAATAGTTGCGATAGATTGAACAATCATTTTTCACACTCAATTAACTAAATTTACTATTTTAGATTATAATTACAAATGGTAAACCATTGACATATATTACTAGAAATCATTGTGGTAAACGTATAACCCGATGCGAATATTGATGGGTATATTCTCTAGAAGCTAACTACATATTTGCTGTCAGAACAAAATGCTAATAAGTAATGTGTAAGTACTTTGTCTTGCTAAATACTAATAATAATTCAATGGATGATGTTGAATTTTTTTTTCAAAAGTATAGAAAAAATATACAGTGCAGACACGTTTTTGCGAAGCATTAAAAGGTTTTTAAGTGTTGTTTTATAAGTTGAATAACTGACTGGTTGTTGGAGGTAATAAATGTGTAAGTTAAAGATGCAAATTGGACGTTGAAATGACGGGTGAGTGGCGGAACCGTTGCGCATACGCATCTGCAGCGGTCCTTTTTGATTACGCTCTTTGAAAGAATAAAGTCAGATTTAATAAGATTTTCATTTCAATTTTCTGTATCGTGCTACTAACGACTCTTCGTGGGTGCAGTCGAAAATGATTAAATTCATAAATTCAAGGTCGATCCATCGAAAGTTGATAACCTATGAAGTTAATTTTACCTACTATAATAAATATCAACTTTATGAAGCTAAATCTAAATCTGGATATTTAAATTATCATGTTAAAATCCAATGAAAATTACAGGAAAATTACAGTAGACATAAGCGCAAAAACTCAAAGATAGGATAGGATAGCATATTACGTTTACTGGACCTTTAGAGTCTTTACATCCCTATAGCGTATTACTTAAATAAAACACTTTTAAATTATTAATCTATACTTTTTTAATATACCCTTATAAAACCTTTAATATAAACAAAATAGTAATAATTACTGTAAATTCATTTGTTTTCTTACCATCAATCCTATAATTATGTATTTTATTTTAAAATATTCATATTCATTTATGCGATGAAATAAATAAATAAATAAATAAATATCTTCACAAATTCCTGGGTACAAAGGTAAAATGTTAACACATAAACATTTGCCCCTAGCAGGATTCGAACCCCCGACCATTTGGTTAACAGCTAGGTTTACTAGCCCTTAGACCAAACGTTTGGTCAAAGAAAGAAAGATGATATTGGTGATATTGTTTCGAAAACAACAAGTAACGCTCCTGAGTTGACTAAAGTTTTTGATTGTCTGTCAGTAAAACACTGTAATTTGTCAACCGTCACCACTTGCGAGGAGTACAGTCAGCTACATTAATATAAAAACATAAAAAAATTATCTTTTTCGTAATTTCATTTAGCTACTAGTTTAAACAATATACTTTACAGTTCTCTGTGACAGATATATAGTGAGTTATATTGAGCTGTGCAATTTTTTGTTACTTAATAATTTGATAACCTCGGTAAATAATTATACTAGTTCACAAGAGAAGTTTTATAATTTTTATTTTATTTTTAAATACAGTAGAAACCGGATATAACGACTTCGGTTATAACGACATATCGGTTACAACGACCAAATGGCAAGGTCCCTGTTGAATGCATATAACGATTTTATATTGCTTATAACGACTATCCGTTTATTACGACCAATTTTTGTGGTCCCAGGGAAGGTCGCTATAACCGATTTTCACTGTATGTGTAATTTAATATTGATTCCAAAAATATCTAAAAAGTGCTAAATTCGAAGACCTTTCTATACCTTATTTATATGAAATAATAAAATAACCTTTACCACACTGTACAAAAAACGGTTAAAGACAGGTACAAATGCAGATATGTAATTACAATTGAAACCAAGTTATTTTACATCCGGTAGGGACATTATCATTAGTTTTTGAGGACTTTCAATGACTTTCTTGTTATTACAAACTTTTATTGCCAAAAATTGTGGGTTATTTGTCAAGTAAATGATGGTACATGTTTTCTTACAAGAATCTTCAGGTATTTTAAACTTGTTCGTATTTTTTTTATTAATGTTATATTTGCTAATATTTTGATAGTTATAATATAGGACACTATAACATATCTGAAATAATTTATTAACATATCATTATTATTGAGCATCCAAAATAATATACATTCCTTTTTTAAAAATGATTTCTTTAAAAAATTTAGCATAAATTACATATTAAATTGTCCTAAAATTATCATATTTCAAATATAACTTTATTTACAAGGAAACTATAACTAACATTCAACCAACATTTTATATTGTTATGTATTGAACCGCTAAAAATCTCTCACGCTAAGAACCGAATGACTCAATACAAACGTTGTTCATTCGCGGGTCAATAATCCATCAATCTTAGTTACGAATTATTTAAAAAAATGTCAGTCTAAGCTACGAGTATTAACTAATGTTAAAGAAATGTTATTACGTGTTTTAGTTCATATGTTTGCCATGAACTTTGATCTGAAGAATGACCATAATATATGTATACTCCATAACTCCATAATAGTTCTTTAGACTATTTCATTTCGGTTTAGCCGAAATATATAGTAATAGTAAATTTGAAATTACAGTAAATTATATTTAATTACGAAAATGTTGAGTGTAATTTAAAATTACATTTATTTTTTTAATGTTTGAACTGGTTTAAATGCAACCTGAGACGACGATAGATAGATCATGTAGTTTTGTCTTCCACTTTTTATTCTAGATGACATTAAAATGTTATGTTAGCAACACTTTAAATCTGAACTTTGATGCAAGCGTAGCTGCGGCTCATAGCTAGTTAACTAAATAACTGGTTTTGTTTTTAGTCATATAGAAATGAGTGTGTATTTGCGTTTTGAAATTATGTTAGTATGAAATAGTAGATCAAGCTAAAGGGTTAGTGTTCCTTGCATTATTTTAGTACAAAATAGTAGAGTATGCTGAAGGGTTAGTGTTCCTTGCATTATTTTAGGAAGAAGTAATAGAGCAAACTAAAGGGTTAGTGTTCCTTGATGTTCCTTGCATTATTTTAGTACAAAATAGTAGAGCATGCTAAAGGGTTAGTGTTCCTTGATGTTCCTTGCATTATTTTAGTAAGAAGTAATAGAGCAAACTAAAGGGTTAGTGTTCCTTGATGTTCCTTGCATTATGTTAAAACGAAATAGTAGAGCAAGCTAAAGGTTTAGTGTTCCTTGCATTATTTTAGTACAAAATAGTAGAGCATGCTAAAGGGTTAGTGTTCCTTGATGTTCCTTGCATTATGTTAGTAGGAAATAGTAGAGCAAGCTAAAGGGTTAGTGTTCCTTGATGTTCCTTGCATTATGTTAGTACAAAATAGTAGAGCATGCTAAAGGGTTAGTGTTCCTTGATGTTCCTTGCATTATTTTAGTAAGAAGTAATAGAGCAAACTAAAGGGTTAGTGTTCCTTGATGTTCCTTGCATTATGTTAAAACGAAATAGTAGAGCAAGCTAAAGGTTTAGTGTTCCTTGCATTATTTTAGTACAAAATAGTAGAGCATGCTAAAGGGTTAGTGTTCCTTGATGTTCCTTGCATTATGTTAGTAGGAAATAGTAGAGCAAGCTAAAGGGTTAGTGTTCCTTGATGTTCCTTGCATTATGTTAGTACAAAATAGTAGAGCATGCTAAAGGGTTAGTGTTCCTTGATGTTCCTTGCATTATTTTAGTAAGAAGTAATAGAGCAAACTAAAGGGTTAGTGTTCCTTGATGTTCCTTGCATTATATTAGTACGAAATAGTAGAGCAAGCTAAAGGGTTAGTGTTCCTTGATGTTCCTTGCATCTTAGCACATAACTTGCACAAAGATACGTTTACACGGAGCAATGAAACGTCACCGTTCAAAATCCTCACCTGAGTTAGCAAATCCAAACTTCTTCCTTTGAATTTCAATGCACGTTTCGTAACAGTAAGTGGGAGTAACAGTTGAGTAACTTGATTAAAATAAATTATAATAGATACTTATACTTATCTATTTTTATTTAAATATGAATAGTTATGTCATTATTCTATAACAAAATTATTGATTGTATTAAAACTTGATTGGTGTATAGCCAATTTAGTATTAATGCATATGTGTATGTATACAAATAAATTTTATATACGTTTAGAATATTATTTATTTAATACCCTTTAAAAATTAATACGCATGTTTGGAATTTTTTACTTTTTATACCAATTTTCTCTAGGTACAGATTTTCACGGTCACTCCTGATTTTAAAAGTTTATACATGTTAGGTGACTTTAACTACTGTGCCTTCAACACACTGTGTAATGCACGCAATGCGGTTGTACTAATTACAACACATCGGTTGAACACGGAATACGGTATTAATCATATAATTGAACATTTTGATGTGACACTACGCCGCCACGTGTGGGGTTCCAGTTAAATAATTAACAAGCAGTTTGCAAATATTGAACACATTTTTGTTGCATTACAGGATTACAGGATCGCCTCCTACGTTTCATAATAAAATATTTATTTAGCCGAAATTTGCTAGATAAAGTAGAATTTAAAAGAAAAAAAAGTCGTAAATTACTGTACCTACTGTAAGTCGCTAAATTACGAACTGCAAAATAAAGAAGCCAATCGCGTTAATGTCCATTGGTGAACAATTCAGAAATAACAATAAAAATAAACGAAGACATTGATCATTTATGTATTAAAAAAACCACACATTTTGTATTTTACAGAAATGTTTTTGAACACACTCTTAAAAATTCTTGAACACTCTTTATCAAAACATTCTTGAAAAATAAATAAACAAATTCTTTTTAAAACTCGTATGGAATTTATAAAGAAATATATTCTTTATTAAAATATAACTTGCTTTAAATACGTAAAGGCGTTGAAAGGTCTTATGCCTAAGCAATGAGTAAAATATTATTTATAAGTTTTCAATATAAAATGGTGCTAGAACTCTAAAAAGTCTATTTTCAAGGTTACATCTATGACATAAGTAGGTACATAGAGATTTTAATGTTATACATAGAAAAACATGACAATTCGCCCAATTTGGGTGAGATAAATTTGGGCGAGTAGTCTATTAACTGACTCAGAGAACAGTCTACTTGTAAGGACTCAGTAATTATTTGACTAAGCCCAAATTATGAATCGTGACGAATTCATAACATGATTTGTAAATTATAGAAATCAAATTAATATTTTCCCAATATTAAAAAAATCATAAGAAATACCAATTTGCGAAAATAATAAAATTAATATGTTCCAACTAAGAAAATCAAAAATAAGTACATTAAATAAATGTCGGTCAAGATTTTTTGTCCAAATAAACAACTCATTAGGTTAGATATGGCATGCATTGTGATTCATAAACATTACCGAGAAACTGTCAGGTTAAAATCATTTATCAAAATAGTTGATGGACACCACTCAGGATCTGATAAGTTCGTGCATAATAATTAACACTGATTCATACTTAATAAGACAAAAGTTCTTTGTAAGGTCAATTTAATTTTGTACAGGGAGAATGCGGATCTTTTTTTAAACACAGGTTTTAAATACTTTGTAATATTTATATTATATTATAGATTTTATATTATATTTAATTTGTATTGATTATTTCGTTAGAAATTTCTGCAATATAGAATTAGATTTCTAGTAATAGATACAATGAAAGATTTTTAATTACTCGCTCAGTTTTATTAAAATAAATGTCTATTAAGGTGACGGCGCTACGATTCTTTGCGTTTGTGAAAATTAAAATATTTTACAAAGACTGATTATGATTGATTCGCTTCAGACTCACACTCCGAACGAAACTCGGGATATTAATTAAGAAATTAATGGAGAAAGGAGAAAAAAATATGGCGGCACGATCAACCCATGACCTTAAGGAAGGTCCGCATAAACATCGGTATTAGAATATTATTATTTTTTAAGATGAATTATACTTTTTGAAATGAAACTTTTTTCCCGGCATAAGAGTAAAATATCATGGTCGAATATTGTGTGACGCTTCAATGTAACGATCACGTGACGCCTCTTGTAACGATACTGCATAATATCTGCCGTTTACAATATATTTGACCGCTATAGAAGTTTCACTTTTGACACGGGTATTCTGTACTACTTTTTTTTTTCTTTAATTCTAATTTATATATTAAGATGCAAAGAAATCATACGCATATTATATATTAAGATTATTAAGAAAAATTTTGAAAAAGATATCGTAATCCCTTAATTTAATTTATACAAATATTATAAAGAGGAAAGATTTAAAGATTATAAGAGGAAGATTGTTTGTTTGTTTGCATTGAATAGGCTCCGAAACTACTGGACCGATTTGAAAAATTCTTTCACCGTTGGGAAGCTATATTATCAGCGAGTAACATAAATTATATTTTATAAAGTTACGCGGACGAAGTCGCGTGCAATAACTAGTTAATTAAATAAACGTATTCATACTTTTGAAACTAAAATTAATTTGCTGACCATACGGTGTAAAGAACCGTTCATGTCGGTCGATAATAACGTTGAGTTATCTCTTTGTTCGTCACTATAAAATAAGTGTCTGTCAAGGACGCTCATATTAAAACACTAAAGTAAAATTCTCTTCCAGAGATAGAACTACGATTTTTGTTTTGAAAACTTTGAGTGATTGAATTAAAGTTTAAAATTTCAATTATTCTTATGTTAAGATCGACAGACAGGCTTAAGGTCCACTTGATGACTACCGTCGCTATAACAGAAGCAACACCACAACACTAAATACCTATATTATTATTATGATAGGTAAAAATAATTTACAGGTAAGACAATATCCGGAAAAAAAATTATAAATACCGATATGCCATTTCAACTTCAAGTAATCTAGGCCAGGGATATTAAAAATTTATTTTACTTGTAAAAAATAAAATTTGCAATCCCATTTATATGTATGAGTTTCATTGCTAAATTATAGGGTTTCCTGCAATGTTAATTAATTCACTTGTGCTGGCGTGTAATCAATAAAGCATAAAACTTTTTTACAGTTCTATAGCAATAAATACGTTTTTCGCTTTGGTAGTGAAATATTTGACTATAAATAAATTAAGTATGTATGGCTTATGATGATATAACTGGATCAATATGATATACATTATTATTAAGTGTGAGTAGTTTATGATGATATTGAGACAATATATTTTTATTTTTAATATTGTAGTGCTTAGAAATTTAACTTTTGGAAGGTTTGTGCTGTATGTACTTGTGAGTAATGGACTAATAAATATCTATAAATAATTTAATTTTAAGACTTGTCGCCTCTTCCACGGCAGATAATGAAATTGTTGAAGATAATGATTATATTAGAAAAAAAAACAATGGATTCTTCTATGAAAGATATAAATACTGCTACTGAGCTCATTACTTATAGCCTAGCTGGTAGCTAATTGCTTGTAGGATTCTGAGGAAGATTCATTTCTCTGTTAATATTGATGTAGGAATTATCTACGGAGTCAAGTAGGTAGTATATCATTTTTTTTAAAAAAATTTAAAACTTTACTGTGCTAATAGTAACTATAAAGATATAGTATTTATATTTTACTATACTTGATTTACACATAGATGCCTATTTACACATTTTGACCTCGTATCAGAGGTTCATCAAGAGAGGAATAACGGATACACCGGCCGTACTGCCGCCGGAGGCGACTACAACACTATCGAAACCTGAGAAAGCAATTCTGTGTTAAATATTATTATATTTTACATTTACTTGAGATAAACAGTCCAATTAGGTAGAGGCAACATCGAGAAGTAAAAGCATAGGGTATGCGATGCCATGCATAGATTCGCGGCATATACATGCATTTACATTAAAATTTATTTGTGATACCCCGAAAAAGTTTAAAAATACTTCAATACTAGGTACGTAACTTTTTGACATACAAATAATAATACTTGTTAAAGCTTGTTGATCACTAAAATATTTTTTTGGTTCGTGAATCAGTTTATTTTATTAAGTCTGTATTAATCAAAACTACTAAATTAAAAAAGTACATGATTTTGTACTGTCGTTACAAATTGAAAAAGCGCTGTTGAAAAAATATTTTTTCTTGAAAAGTACTGAGTCATGGTCACATCCCTGATGGTGTCTGAAAGTCGTAAATTACCGTTTAAATTAAATAAGGAATATTTAAGAGTCACTACGAGGGGTTGTGTAGTAGAAAAAATAAGGGTTTATGGGAAGATTGCTGTTTAATTGCAAAATGTAATAGAACTTTTGTGTCGGAGTTAACTTATTGGAAAATATCAACCTAGAATTTCGATCGGAAGCTGATCACAAAATAGATTTTAATCATTATTTCATGGTAAAACGCGACAGACCGGCTGACGATGTGAGATAGCTTTTGTAGTCTATATACATCAGCAAAACCAGGGACTATACAATAGCTTCACGGTGGTTATTCACGGTGGTATACAATAGCACCACCAAACTCTCCTTTTATGACTGCTTAACGCGATGTAGGTGTACCCTGCCAATAAATAAATTACGACTAAGGTTATTAGATAACATCCAATTTGTCCATTTAAAATGAATTAAATGAATCCATTTAGATTGAATCTTCTCTCACACTTTACGTACCCCACCCCATTCACGTATGATTTTTTGAAAGATATATTTTTTTGATGACATTATTGCTGCTTTTATTGGTAATGTAAAATATTCAAGGACGGTTTCCAATATTAGTTGAAATTAGGAATATACTAGAATTGACAAGCAATATATCTTAGCTTCAGTTTTTGCTCACCGACAGCGGGCGGCAGGCGCTGAGTGGCGTCTCCAATTAACCCCGTATCACTCTGACACACTAATGATATTTTAAATGAAAATACTCTCACGTAACGTCAGCAAGTGTTTACATATAATATATTTTGGGAATAGAAAGAAGAAATGTACAAAAAATTAAATGAAGGAAAAGAAAAACAAAACGAAATTATCACAACATGATTCGCCTTATATATCTGCGGCGCGTCAATTTTCTCAAATTTTCAAAAAATAAATAAATAAAAAAATACTTAGAAAAGTAAAAATTATAACAGAAATTACGTAAAAAATACTTTTTAAAACCAAAGTAAATTTTTGAGTTTAATTTTTATAAATTTTTGATTGTATTGTTTTGCTAACCGTACCTACTTACAAATCAGAAGACGCGATCTCGAAAATTTCAGCTTTCATTCCGCTCTCACTTTTTGTTGTAACATTAGATCACCGTAATTACCCACCGTGAATAAGGAAACGAAATACGCTAAAATTTATATGAATACTTAAAATGAATACTTGCTTGTGTTATATGCGACGGTAGCTCCCTGCGATCAGTGGACCGTCAGCCTACTGTCTGTCGACCAACATAAAAAGGCTTCATAGTAAAATATTATGTATTACAAAAATAAATTAAGTGATTTTTTTTTAAATTGTATTATAAAATATGGCGTTTGGCTAGCTAAATTTGAAATATCCTAGATAATGTTTTGCTAAAAATAGTTTTTACAGATCTATTCTAGTTGTTTATTTTTTTCAAGATAGGTGAAGGTAAATTGCCATCCAGCATTAAGTTCATTTTTTTACTAAAATGCATAGTCATCGATGTAAGTGTAATGCTTTGAAATTTAAAATTTCGCCCCCGGAGGCATGCTTCTCTTAATTCAAAGTGAGTGGAGCATAAAACGTGTACAATGAAGGGAATAATTTTTAAAGGAGATCATCGCCTAAGGGCTGTCGATCGATGAGACAATAAAACAGATAAGAAGACGTAGGGTTGTCAAAAATAAAAATGTAACCAACTTTTGACATAGCGCTTATGAAGACTTAATATTTAATTAATTATGAAAAAGTTATTTAAGTAATTCGAATAGGAATTTCTATTACACTATGAAAATATCACACAAGAGGCCTCAGTAATAAAAGTAACCGTATACCTATTTTAAAAAAAATATCTCCTTCTTATAATCTGAATATATCACATTTATCTTTAAATCTCTTTTATTTTTAATAATAAATATTTAAATAAATTATTTTAGCATTAGGTACCTATACTTTTTTGAGGTGTTTTTGGAACATGATGTTAATTAATTAATAATTAATGTCACGCTTTTTGACTGTTAAAAATAATACACACTTGTTTAAAAAGATAAATATGTAATTACAATATTACATTCAATATGTACCTAATTGTTTCTTTAATAAACTTTATTTAACGACAAAAGTTTCCTTCAGACTTAAATCCCTTGGTAGAAGAAGCCGCGCAACAAATCAAGAAATGCATGAGTAGGTAGATTTTGTATTTATATTGATATCCACGGAGTATTTTAAAGTGAATTATTTTATATTTTTACATATTTTTTTATATGTGTTCTTCTTATATTTTACTGCATATGTTTACATAATATTAAAATATTTAATCATCGCTACAATTTTATTCTGAACGTAAATTTAATTCGAAAATTGAAGCCGCCAAGTAAGTTACTACACCGACTTACTTGGTAGCTTCGATTTTGAACTGGGTCAGGAAGTCATTTCTCTCATTATAAACTAAAATTACTGACTACTTTTAAGAAACTGTATTTAAAAATATTATATAAATTTTGTACAGCCGTAGGCAACCCTGGAGTCATCTCGAATGTACCGACGTGTACACAAAGCGATTTGTCTGTTATATTTTTTTATTAGACATCGAACACATCTTTACATTATTGTCCTTTATTATTAATGAACTGTAAAAGGAGGCTGGCATTTGTCAACTTTCAATACAACTTTATTCACGTACCATGTGAAAACATTTCTATTTTAATTTAGTACTTATGTGGTTGCACATAAGATTCAATGTTATTTTGTGAAGTTGAGAGTAATTTCTGTGAAATTCAAATCCGATTAAGTACGATTATGTTCGAAACTTTAAGGACAAGTTTGTTTTCTATTTTTTTTTTATGAGGATTAAAAAATAGAATAGTTGGTATTAACCAGCTAGTTACTATCTATAGGTATATAAAAATGGAATTTAAAAGGATACTTTTTCACAGAATTCAAACACACTAAATATTTTATAGGCAAATTTTTTTTTACGAAATTACCACAAGTATATAATTAAAACTAAATTTTTAATTATATAAGGGAAGTAACGGATATACCTATTCAGAGGAAAATCTCTTCTAATCAACTTTGACTTGAGATGAGTGTTAATGAGAAAACAAAAGAAATGTTATATTAAATTATTTACATAATATATTGTTTTGTGTATATGTCTATACTATAGCAAATTAGATATATACACGCTTCCTAATTTAATAATTACTGTGTCTATTTGTCAGCCTATTCATTGTGAATTCATTCATTTGATATTTTAACATTGTATTTGTATATTTAATAAATAACTGGAAAGGACAATGAAATCGACTATATTTTACAGTATAGTAAATAAACGCGAAAATAATATTGAGTCCACAGTCTCTCCGTGGACCGCTGTACATGTGCATTGCCAATAAAGTAACTCATTCAAACATGGCGTCCTGATATCATTTGTTACAATAAGCCAGCGTATTAAGCAATAATTTATCGTAAAATGCGAACGCTTTTTCTCACGGCGAAGTGTCTGCGCTGTAAAATATACAACGTTATAGAGCCGCGTCAAACAATATATATCTTTATTTGTAGACCGGGAGCTAGGTCTATTATTCTCAAGTGAGAAGCACGAAACAAGTGACCACACAATTTGCTACTTTATTTTTTTTAATTTAAATTACAAAGTAGGTATATCAGAATTAGCAAATATTTTTAAAGGTGTATCATTTGTTAAAAGTTAATTATTTTAACAATTTTAAAAACGAATGATACATGTAAAAATAGCACTATAAACTACTAAGCTTTAGTCTTGTTACAGTCACGTCATGCTTTTAATTTATTATTGAAATATTAAAAGAATGAATACCATGTCTAAGTATATTTAAATTTATACATTAAAATACAATGTCAATACTTTTAAATATAGATAGTTTTAAAAATATTGGCTTTATTTAACTTTAATGTATTTATTTGTTATACTTACACAGAACTGAAGGTAAGCTGCTGATAAGGCGAAATACAATATAACCAGTAGTCCGTTCGCCATACGTATTATTGGCATGTTATCTACATCGAAAAGTTAATATTAATATTAACTAACACAATTATTAACGGTATATGTATCTTTAAAAGAGTCTTTCATTTATTTATTTTTGTGAGAGTGCATAGTTAAAATTTTGATATAACAAATTTTTTATTTGATTTTTAATTTTTTAAAATATTCTACGAACACTTACAAAATGTAAACTTATTTTATGAAATTCGATATTTAATTATATATATGAAATTAAAATAAGACCTCGCTTTAACTAATTAGTTAGCTATTCTATGTTACTCATATAAATGTTTCAAAAAATTAAAAGTAACAATTGTTAAGTGAAGACAATTGGATTACAAAAATGTCATTCAGCTCCTAGACTACAACCTCTCAACTCGTAGGCCTTATTCTAAGCAGCAACTTTATTTCCAAGTGACGTGTTACAAGACTCGTTCGTCCTGAATTTATGACCGCCCACTCCTTCCCCCCTCCCTTTTATCCTTTATCCTGCTATTCGTAGCTTGAAAAACGGACACCGTGTTTATGGAAGCCGTGACTTGAAATTTACACGTCAGGTACAAGGGGCTTTATTATGAGGGCTGTTGGTTTTAGGGTCCTTTTTTAGCTGACAGAAAAAAATGTAGATTAAGACGTAACACCAGACTCCATCTTTCTTTATATTACAGGTGGAGCATTCTTGTATTCATTTATTATTTTCAACCCAAGATGCCGCTATGTTAATAAACTAATGGAAACAGAAAATTAAAATTAAAATTAAAATTAAAAATAATTCTCTCTGTTTAGAACTTATTATTTCAATTCATTATTTAGATTGTCATAAGTAGTAGTTATTTAATGATGTTTAAAAGATTTATTTGGTGTGCTACTTTTATCATTTCATGTATGTATTTCATATTTTCAAATAATTTTTCTTCTTTCAAAATATTTATACTTTCGATTTTGTAGTTTTGAAAAGACTTTTAAAAATTTAATCCATGATGTAACTTTTGTATTCAGTCATTTGTTGTTATTCCTCTTTTAGACTACGTTCTATTGTGTTAAATTTTAGATGTTTCATTGCAGTTACTGTTATAATATTGATACGAATTTTATAACTTCACTAATTCGGCTTTCTTGTACTGAAATTTGTGGAATTCTATTTTTATCAAATTTAAACACAATTAATAATTCGTATATTACTTTACCAATTATTACTCGGGAAGCCGAATCCCGTGGTTTTCTGGGAAAGGTTTTGTGAGGGAATTTGTGAGGGAATTTGTTGTCATCATCAACCGATGTAGGGCGAATCATTACAACCTGGCGGCCTCCCTCGCAAGAGTCAATATTATTGAGGATTCATCTTGTGCCTGCATCTTAGAAGATCAGGACCTGAATCACGTCCTATGGCAGTGTCCTTTTTATAACATGCAGAGGGCCGAACTCATTGCGGATCTTAAGCGACTCGGTTTTTGTAATCCAATGTGTGCAGAGATGTTTTTGGCTAGGCCAAATATTAAGGCCTGTTTGCGCATTTATGCGTTTCTCAGTAAATGTGATCTTTCTATTTAATTTTATGCTTATCTATTTAATTTTAGTTATTAAGTATGTTATGTACTTATATCTGTATCTGCACCTTAATTATACATGTTCATATAAATGTATAGAATATTTGCCGTTACTTGTATAAGCTTTTGTAAGTATAATTAGTCTGCATTGTGGCACATGTACATTGTATTAAGGGCCCTTGGCTCATAAATAAATAAAAAATAAAAAAAAAACAATTAATAATTCGTAGTGTTCATTCGAACACTTTCAGCTGGTTAAAATTGCCACTTTTAAAAATTTCTACTACATCGAATGCCCATTTTCTTAATTGACCAGCTCTTGTAATGAACATATTAGAAAACTTTTTTATCACTTAACCCCTGAAAGCAAACATTATTTAAAAAGGCATAAAACGCATTTGGAATATTGTAATTTGTATAAAATATTCATATTTTTCGGTATTCTCAATTTAAAAAATAAATAATTTGTACTAAAATGAAAATGTCTATATGTCATAATTATTGAAAATGCAACAATAACTCAGTTTATCTTTCTATCTTTACGTTAAACAGTGAACACATCTTATTAAATTCATATTACCTACAGATAGATGGCTTTAAATTAGAGAAAAGACATACTTACGTTCCTTCTAACTTTACACGCGCGTGGAACATGTTTTATAAAATAAAATCACTGCCCGCTTCAGTCAATTTCTCCACTAAGTTCTTCTAACTAAATCACCCATCGTATTTTGATACGATTTACACTACGTTTGTGTATATAATATGCAAAAAAAAATTACATCCGTGCGATGCGCTAATCATCAATACTAATAATAAATCTGTAAGGGTCGGTCATGGAGTAAAGTTACTTTGTTTTTAGAGATATCGTGTTTGTAGGCTCTATACATGATACTAAAACTAAATTAGAATTTAGAATTTTTCCTGTGTGTATGTATGTATATATGTATGTTCCTCCATAACTCTGAAACGAATTAACTGATTTTCATGAAACTTGGTAGATAAACATTTGGATGTACAGGACACAGGATAGGTTACTTAATATTTTTCAACGCGGACGAAGTCGTGAGCACCAGCTAGTAAATTATAAAAGCAAAACACTCCAATTGTGAAGAATAACAAATCAACCGAATTAAAAACCCAATCTAAGTTATCCCATACAATTACTAGCCACTTACCACACCCCAGACATTTGGGGAAGCGCAGTGGTAATAAAAATGGCGGGAAGTCATCACGTATCCTTGTAAGTGGCCAGCGAATCCCAGGGGATTGGCAGGGAGAGAGGTGGGGAGATGCAAGGTGCATTTTCTGAGGGCGCAAGGTAATATAAGGAATTTTCTATAATTGAACTTGTTAAAAGTTGGAGAAAATTGCCTGTTTTCCTTAATTCCTATTTCTTATTCAAAATAAGTTTTTTGTTTCAAATATTGAATGAAGTTCAGACTTGTAGACTTGTGTTAGCAAGTATAAATATTTTATTTAAAAATAGAACATAAATATTTTATTACCTATTTTAAATTCATAAACCGATAATTATAAATATTTAAAACCATTTATCTATAATATAAAAATGAATCCCTAAATGTGTTGCTAAGCGCTAAACTCGAGAACGGCTGGGCCGATTTTAATTCTGTCTTCACTCATGGATAGAGAGACAATCAGGGAAGGTTTTTACGTAAAAAAATGCACCCGGGCGAAGCCGGGAACGAGTCGCTAGTAATTTATATTTTCAAGAACCAATGTTGAATATTGTTTTCTGTAACATGAGTCTTTTAATAGAATGTACCTACATGTTAATTTCAGATTTGATTTTTATTATTTTTTTTATATAAAAACAATAAATAAGACATAATATGGGGTAAAAGTATTTTAATTACTGAATTTTGTGTTAAAATATCAATAAAAAAATTATTCCAACTTTATGAAAATTAATTGTATTAAGAAAATGTAATATAAGTAATATAATAAAAAGGTTATAAATTTTTATTATATTATATTACTATAATAAAAATTATTATTATTATTATTATATTAATAAATTTTTATTATATTATATTACTATAATAAAAATTTATAACCTTAAATTAAAATGCTATATTATTCTTTTTTATTCTAAAAAATAACTTTTTTTTATTAGTTTCTAAGTGATATACTTATGAGTAAAAGATATATTATCAAGAAATATCAAAGTTACTTCTACAGACAGATAAAGCCTTAGTATTTGTTTTATTCAATAAAACTTATTTGTTTCAGGTAAGCAGCTTCCAGTTGAAAGGTTTGTAATAGACATCGTCTGTAGAGACAAAGCTATAACAATGGCAAACAAGCCAATCCCGTCATCAATTCCAAACGGAAAACCCTAACAAATTAAGCCCCGTAAATATAAGTAGCGACCATCCTTCAAAACGTCAACAGCTTAAAACCTGAGGCATTTCGCAAACAAGTACCAACGACAAATGGCTCGAACACTTAATACTGTAAAGCTTCTATTCATTTTCCTTAATTATGGCCTGTTATTTTTTTGCCAGGGCGAACCGAACTGTGGCGACAAAAATTGAGGCGACAATCGACCGTAGTAAAAACGGTTTTCATAGACCTCATTAACAATATCAAACAAAAAACACAGCGCTGTTGTACTATGTAGTCTAGTGCGACGTTATCCTTATTCATAAGGACTTGTGATAACTTGGATGAGTGCTTATGCTTTCTACATATGTATGTATGAGTTCATGAAATTTAATTGATCGGCTTCAAGCAGAATAGAAACGCTGTGACCTGACCCTGCCTTAAGGCCACAACGTTATCTAGATATCATTTGTATGGATAATGTTTTTTTTTTCTCGTAACAGTGATGTACCTTAAAAAAAATTTAACATGTAGTACAAGTAAGATTGTGACATCATAATGCATCTTCTGTATAAATATACTAGCTGACCCGGCAAACGTTGTTTTGCCAAAAAAATTTTTTGGGGTGGACTACCCTTAACATTTAAGGGTATGGAAAATAGATGTTAGCCGATTCACAGACCTACCCGATAAGCACACAAAATTTCATCAAAATCGGTCCAGCCGTTTCGGAGGAGTTTGGCAACAAACGCGACACGAGAATTTTATATATTTGAAGATTTTTATATTAGTATCAAAAAATAAAGTTGCTCTCTGCTTTTGTCTTCACCGCTTAATTCTTCTAAACCACTTAACGGATTTTGATACAGTTTTCATTAGTGCAAAGAGCGATAAAATCCGAATAAAATCCGAATAACATGCCGTGGGCATGTTATATATAATACAAATTGATCTGTAATAGATACAAAAATTACACTATTTATTTAGCGTCTGTTACTCTTTCAGAAGTCTAGTCTCACGCAATAGTAAACGCGTTGCGTTAAGTTCGCTTCATAGTCCAGGAGGCGATTCCCTTTTTAACGCAACAATTACTTATGCAGATGACGGCACTTTGTACTTTACGGCCGTAACGAGGTTATTAGCCTTTGTTTCGGCCTTTACTAAAATGTCGGGTCAATATAAAATTTGCGTGTAAAAAGTGACTGTATGAAGCCCCTGTTAGGGAAATGTCGTTTGTTCCTGTCGGAATAATTATGTAGCTTCAGTCTGAAAATGTTAAAAGACGCCAAAAGCGAAAAGCGAGATTCGCTAATTGTTTTAGTAAAAAGGTCTTTTACAAGCCTAAGTATGTCCATATTGAAATATAAATTACTGGAATCGCTGCCGTTTTCTTTACTTAATTATTGTTAAATGTCTGTATCGGATCACTAGGTCCGATGGAATCCAATGCTCTTTAATTTCTGGCGACCCTAGAGCTGGCTATTACTTCGAACGGCAAATTAAACAACAAGGTACTGTGGTCAGCGTGTTTGGAACTTTGTCTAATGGAACGAAGCTAGATAATCTATATCTTTATACATATTGTAAAATAAAGTCGGTGTACACTCAACGGATTTTGATGCGGCTTTCACTAATAGAAAGAGCGATAAACGAGTGTATAATTTGCATAAAAAAATCGTATTCAAGTGGAGTCTGAGACGGGTTCTAGCAACCCGATATTAGATATGGAATTTGTAAAAAGACTCTAAATAATTCATAAGTTTAAATAAATAATTGGAGATAATTATATAATTAACAGATATAAAAAACAGCAAAACTTTAAGTCATTGAAATTAGGTAGAAAAATGTAACATTACAAACAAGACCAATTAAACTTTAAAGTAAAGAAGATTCAATTAGAACAAAAGAAGAGAAGTGAAAGGTTATAAAAACTATACTAACTTACAAATAGTTTCTTTTAAAACCCATTATTTCTATTATTTAAGTTAAAAGTTAGCAAACATTAAAAGTAGGTATACTCAGTTGAAAAACTTATTTCTACTAGCTTTAAATATTTTTTTAATACAGATATATTAAAGACTATACACTTTTTAGAATGTTATTTTTTCATTATTTATTTTCCCTTCAATTTCAGTGTCTAAGTAATTCGTAAGTATTAGATAAGTAATTTCATACCATTGGCATGCCAAAAAAAGTGCAAAAGTTACTGCTTTATTCTAAAAAAAATCTAATCTCTTTCTTCACAGATTAATTTAAAAATAAACAAACAGAACGGTTTAAAAGTCTTTCATTCTGTTCTGAATAAGAACGTCCTGAGACGATTGCCTACTCTACTTGTTGGGCTACGAAACCATCCTACATAATTTTAATTTATTAAAGTTATATACTTTATTTCATTAATCTTTTTTATGATACAATTTTCACTATCATACAAGAATTTTATATTTTTATATGATAACAAACAAATTCGTAAGTATATATAATATCACTGTCTTCAATAATATGCCTTTTGGAATTATATCCCATATGTTATTCTGATGTATAAATTTTATTTGTGTAAAATTTCTTCAAAATCGATCTTGTAATTTTTGCGTAAAATGGGTTATAAGTTATAACATACATCCATATTATACATATTGCCTAAAAAAAAACTTTCGCGTATATAATATTAGCAGAATAGGATTACACAGATAGTGTTATCGCCTGTTTCGTGGCCCAACTATTAGCTAGCTAGGTCACAATACAACCGTGATACTGAAGGCAGATTCCGGTCGTAACTGGACTTATTGTTCGTCGAACAATGACAGTGCCTGTCTAACGGTCAATCGATTCACTGAATTTATATAGTTTTGATGTGGAATATTAAGGGGAAATACCTATCTCTAAAATGTTTAATTCGGAGTCATGTTAGCTTATCAATACCAATAATAAATCTGTAAGAGTCGGTCATGGAGTAAGTTACTTTGTTTTCAGAAATATCGTGTTTATAGGCTCTATACATGATACTGAAACTAAATTGACGATTTTTAGAATTTTTTTCTGTATTGTATGTATGTTCCTTCATAACTCTGAAACGAATTAACTGATTTTCATGAAACTTGGTAGATAAACATTTGGTCGTACGGGAGGGACACAGGATAGGCTACTTAATATTTTTCAACGCGGACGAAGTCGTGGGCACCAGCTAGTTAATTATAAGTTAATGTTAAACAATGAACCTACTACATATTAAATGTTAGACTTCACACATGAAAAAGCCTAATGTCTTGAAGATTACAAAATTTACAAGGAAAAATTACAAAGCAGATAATATCAGTATTATTATTATTAACTCTTAATTAACTGACACGATTGTTTCGCATAAAAATACATAAAATAAATAATAATAAAATGAAATTATGAATATGTCAATGTTACAAAGAAACTTAACCCAATTTTTATTGGAAACAATAACAAGAAGGGCGAAAGTCTGTAATGTCTGTAATGCGAAAAGTCTTGACATTGTAGGACCTATGACCTTCAACCAAAGCCTTCAAGAGAGCTGGCTAGCAGTGGGTGGATTCAGAGGACCAAGTGTGATGGCCTTCAACTGAAAGGGCCTATGTTGAACATTGCAGCTTTTTGGGATGAAAGCACAAATCAAAAAGCCAATTCTCTTGACGAAGTGTCGTGAAAAGAAAATAGTAGATTTTTTTAACGTATGTACCGTAATTAGATCCAGGTCGTTGGTTTTTATTGCAAATTCATTACTTTGTATCCGTTTAGTGGATATTTTGTTGTAATTTTTGCACAGCAACAAATTGCTAAAACTACGCCAGTGCAAAAGCTCTTGGAATGAGAAAATACATTTCGTTTTGCTTAATTGTAATTAGTTTAGGAGAGGGCCGGGTCACCTTTACCGAATTAAGACTGTTTGTCTGTCTACTGCAAGTACCTATGAAAGTAAATACATCTCAAATTAATCTGTTTTGTAAATATCAAATTGAATTTGTGCCGGTCTGAAACTCAAAATTCGGTTTTCTTAACAAAATTTTAATAAGTGACGCAATGAAAACAAATATTTAATTTCATTCTATCGCGTATTTATCGCGTATTATTTATGAAAAATCTAAATACTTACAAATACCATATAAATAACTTATTTATGTTTCATGTGTTTGTACGAAATAAAGGTCTTTTCCTAATTCTGTATTGATATTGATATGCCACAAATACACAATTTATTTTTTAATCTACTGTTTAGCAATAGAATGTTTAGAAATTATTAATGACAGTTATTAGACTATTAAAATTTTAAGAAAGAGTATATATTTGGACTATTCACAGAATAACTTTATTTGCCTTTTATCAGACTAACATTTTGAGCTTCTGTAAAAAATTTAAAAAAATTGCTTTAACAAGTCGCAGACAATAGATAGTATATAGTAATAAAATGTTATTACTATAACTAACTTCACTATATAAAAAAATAATTATTAGATGCTTTAGTCAAATCAATTGTAGACAGTTATAGAATTTCAAAATAAAATATAAACATTACAATAAAAAATATAATGTAGGTAAGATACTAAACCACAAAAATAAATCAGATTCCGTTGTGTCGGGAGAAACCCATAAAAATGACACACCAATTTCGGTTCTGTAATACATCAATTAGTTTTATGGTCAACAATAAAGTAGTTTACCCTAATAGGTGAAAGCCATACACTAAGTAATGCTAGAGGTAAATTGGTTAAGTACAGTCGCAAACACAAATGCATGCGTAAATAATGTAACTGTCGCATGCATGCATACTAACTACAGCCGGCATACGGAATTAATTCGCAAGACTGTTCAGAAGCCATTAATATAGTGAGACTGTGTTACACATTAATGTAAGCATTTTATTCAGTTTTAAACTTGTATTTGGAATGGAAATATCATTATTTGATTAGACTTCAAGAAATGAATTTTATAAATAAAGAAGACATTGTGTGTTTTTGTTAGTAAATATCCAAATTATTTTATTAACCCAATAATAATAATTCAAATTAATTAGTTTTGGGTTTGTAATTGGTTATCTAAATTAGTTCTTAATTAGGTACCATTTTATTTACCAATTACTAACCCAATACATACCAGATAACAAAAACAATAAAATGCATTACAAGTAAATAGTTTCGTTTAGGCATGTTCAATAATATAATTAAAAAGCAGTTAGTTACATAGATAACTATAGCCAGGTATATACATATTATAATTTAAATCTTATTATAAATTTCAAAAAAAAAATTAAGGCTCAAGACGCTTTATACAAGGTATTGCCTATTATTAAGAGCTTGGAGCTACCAGTACATACTGACATTTTTCAGTGAGCAGTTGTCAGCTGTCCAAATCAAAATTCTATATTTTTAAACAGTAATTAATGTAATACACAGTTATTCTTCGTTAGGTACCTACTTTAATTTTTCAAATTTTACTTTTTCATAAAATTTATTAAAAAAAATGAATTGTGTAATTTGAAAAGAATTTTATTACATTATAACAATGATTTAAACAATGAAGAAAATGAAAGATTTGAATAG
The DNA here is from genome assembly GCA_936446665.2 of Synanthedon andrenaeformis. Lineage (NCBI taxonomy): Eukaryota > Metazoa > Arthropoda > Insecta > Lepidoptera > Sesiidae > Synanthedon > Synanthedon andrenaeformis. Next base: position 13,820,087 of record OW387781.2, on the reverse strand, counting down.
GCATATTATTATATAATGAAAACTCTTCGTTGAAGATATCCGTAGATACATGTGACCACTCGTACGGTAATTTGCAATTCTGTGTATTACTAAAATTATACTGTCAGAAAAATAATTTTTGCACATAATCCTGTGAAATTGTTCAAAACATAATATAATTATATACTATTGAGAGGTATGTTAAAATTGTTGGTAGCTTTTCTACGCGGTTGTACTTTAGTTTATAAGAAATTAATCAAAGTGTTTCTTACATGTTGAAACTTTAACGTTGTTGTCAGTGAGCGTCAAAAGCGCTGTTAACTTTTATTACTCCTGTGTCCTGTGGCTATCATCAATTTACTTTATAAAATATATATATTATTTGTATAACAAATACGTACTAATAAATTAAAAATAATATCAATTTTTTTTATTAATCTTTATCTATCGAAGCATTTAATGAATGAATGACAGACAGCTCTTTTTCTGTTCAATAAAACTAGTACATGTAATAGAGTAATATTTATTTGCAGTAATCATTGCTGTAAATGTAAATAACTCGAACGTTGTGATCTGCAGGAAAAAACGTAAAAAAAAAATCATTTACTTACCTACATTCCCGTGTTATAAGAAACGGCTTTTGAGATTCTCATAACTAAATCTTATTATTCTCTTGATGATATTTTAAAAGATAAATTATCTAGATATAAAAAGCGTTTAATAAAACTCAATTCTATATTTGTTTTATTTTCACATAAATAAAAACAAATATTATTTACATTTCAAACAATATAAAACAACGCAAATGTCTTGATATTTATGTTGAAATAGAATGAATACAATAGAATTGTCAAAAATATTTGAAGAATGAGCCTATTAAGTAAGGTTTTGCTCCTGTAGTATAAGCATTATCTCTTTTTATTTCAACAAAACGAAATTTCCAAATAGAAAGTCTTGTTTCTTATAGAAAAAATACTCGACTAAGAATTTAAATGGACGAATGAAGGAGAGGTTCTGTAAGTGTGTCCTAAACGGTGCGCCATTACGTTCTATGGGCGACATTAGTCTCGCACCCAAAAGGAAATAGGACGGAACGTGACCCATGCCCCTAGTTTACTTCTGTACGGATTACCTCGGGCTATACGCTATGTAATCTTGTAGTGTATCGGAATTTTAAAGAATTAAACACAATTTAAGTATTTTTTTATGTTATTAGATAGTAGACAGACACATATTCCTGGACAGACTGGTTCTACCTAATTGGAATGTTTATCCCAGGTAAATATACGTTAAGAACTTCGAAAGTTGAATCTGTTACTGATTACTTCCTTATTCTAGTGCTAATATAAGTGTTACCACATTAGTTTAGTTCCTAAACGTGAATAATTATTATCATTTAACAGTAATTTTATTAATAAAAAAAGTCGGATTGCATCAATGAGCGAAGATTTGATTGTTTTTCGTGCGCCGCTTATGATTTTTAACACAACATAATATGGAACCGATATACACTTATATTATGAGCTTTTCGGTCAATCGTGTGTGCTACACTTAATAAGCATGCATTGTTATTTAATGTTATTGTCCCCGATATTGTAAATCCCGCTTAAAATTGTGAAATAAATGCACGAGCTTTATTGGTTTGGGCTTCGTTTGCGTACGTGGCTTAAATAAGAGTTCGCATATATTTCGATTGAATAATTTTATTCAATGGTTTTAAAGTAAGGTTTCGTGTCAGTTTTTTGTAAAAAAAAATGAGTTCAAAATGCGTTACCTACCGACATTGATAAGGATAGGTTGTGGCATCCCTTGCTCACTCACCGAAATATAACAATACATTGGCTGTCATTTCCCGGTGGTCTTCTGTAAGGGAGTTGATATTGCCCCCAAACTGACTGCCCAGTGTATGACAATGTTATGCATACCCAACCATTTTTTTTTTTTCGTTGGAAAATCTGCGAACTAAAATCCCACGGTGTTTCTTCGCGCCGTCTATAGGCGGAGGTTAGGGGACGTTAAGACACTCTACCTTCTCCCCCCACCAGACTAGGCCCGTACACTTGCTGGCTCCACCTCGATTAGGCTCGGAGTGTGACGTCCGCGACATGAAGAGACGTACCGGAAACACACAGCACGTCTCCCCTCGTTGCCCGGTGTTGTGATGAACGCAGACAACCCCGGCGTCCGCCGCCCCCTACAGCGAGAACTTACAACTTCTACAGCGAGAGAAACAAGTGCCGAGGTCCAACAGTGGGCCATAATATTTATATCAGCCTAAATGTTACTCCCTAGTTGTCTCACCAGCTTATTAATCACGAAGTTTTAAAAATCTTCTAAACCTGGAATCCTGAATTATAGCCACATCAGGTCTACTAGAATTTTGGAAATTTAAAGTTTAAAGCAGCAATTAAAAACTTGGGGATGACATGAAATATTATTATGGGAGTGGGTTCTTAAAATGCTTGATCGAGAACGGGCTAGATATGCAAGACGGGAATCTAATTTAAGGCGGGCATAGTCGCGGGAAACAGACAGAATATAATAATAAATAATATTTATATTGTATAGACTGACACAGATACAGATCTGTGTAAAGATAATGAAGTAATTATGAAACTAAATTCCCCCTTAACTAAAGTGATGTACACGCGCGCATGTAATTCGAAACACAAAATAAATCAACTCCACTTTTTGTTCGAATTCTTTTTGTTATTTAATTATCTGTGACTCGGACGATTCTCGTAAATTGCTGTGTGGGTAACCCACCAATTTTATTAGAATCGTCAATGATTCGTTCCTGTGCTTTATGTAGTAGAATTTAGGTGTTATTTTTAAATAATTTTCAGCTTTTGCTCGACCAAAATATTATGGTATAATTGTGTGATAAAATCGCTTTAAACAATATTTTTTTAACTGGCATGTCGGTAATTGTGCCCGTGTCGATTTGAAAGCACTTTATTACGTGACCATTCCGTCAAATTAAGGTAAATGTGCTAATAAAGATAAGTGGTCAAGTGAATTTGACTAATGAAGCGACAATTACTACGTTTGTGGAGTTAAATCTTTAAACGCGGATAGTTAAATGTTAACTTTTTTTAATATAATCCTAGATTGAAATTATACTAATAAGTCTACCCTTACAGAATTTTTTACATTAATATAATTATCCATCGAAGATATTAAATTATACCTTTAAGTTTTAAGCCCACTTAACAATATTTTCAAAATAAATTAAATATTCCACCATATTATTATGCCTCAATTAATTTACCGATAACTGTCGTAATAAAAAAAAAATATAGTAATTTGTACTCACTATTCCAGATATTAAGCTATTTTGAGTATGATCGGAGTTCCTCCTATTGAATCCCAGCTAAGTCGGTGCGAATATATCTTAAATTGGACAGCAAGTGAGTAAGGGATGTCAGAACCAATTTCCCTATTTTTTGATAAGGTGTTGCTTCTCTTAATAGACGATGATAGCCACCTACCATAAACCTGAACTGTCTGCTTGCCTTTGGACCTTTGCACTAAAAAAAACACAAATAATGCAGCATTACTCTAACGGTGAAGGGAGATCGAAGAAACCTAAATACCCAAAATTGAAAATCTACATGCTGCAAAGGGTTAGCGTGATTGATTGTATCCGATACATCCTCACAAAGATGAAAAGATTGTGATCAGATTGTAGATTCCCTCTTTGAACAGACAGGCAAACATACAACACCAAACTTATCTGAACATTTTAGCACTACACAGTGTCAATCATTATTGTAATATTTTTATTGATTCATTACAGTAACATCTAAAAATGTTAGACACCCCATCATATCGAATTTAGTTTGTCAAAGCGAAAACAATATACGCATAGATTATAGATAAACACTGGCGCTGTATTGAGCAGATATTGCTAAACAAAAACAGTGCATCAACTGAGGTTGTTTGCATATCAGTGTGTTTGCCTAATTGCTAGTTAACGATCCATAGTTTTAATGTGTTTCGGTCTAATTTTACACTATTGTTTAATTGTTCAAAATAGATTTTATCGTACGTTATACAATTACGAGCATATATTGTGGCTGATTTGAATGTAAATTAGTTGGTTATGCGAAAAACTATTGTCTTCGAAAAACTATTTTTCTTTTAAATTGAGGAAACGCCGAAACTCAAGGTTGTTGTCTATAGGCGTTAAAAAAAATTAGGTAACAAAGGCGATAAATATTATGTGTTAACAGTAAATAACGATCAGTACTTCCCTGAATTATTTAAAAATATCTGATATCGTTTTTCCTTTAGACCAACACTCTCATCTCTTCCTCATTCGCCTGTGTGAATCAGTTAATGTTTTACAAAAGAATTTGATTCTATTCAAAAGGTTCTATTCCCGTCAGGACCAACTATGGAAATAAACATTTCAAAGTTGATCCTGGTCTGAATATGGCAAGTAGTGGCAACAATTACATGTCATAAGAAGAACACATAGAATTTTGCAAGGTACTTACAATTGACTCTGACAAGACTTAACAGTTTGAAAAATGTTTTCTAAAATATTTAAATTTAAAAGAGCCTGTTAAAAAACTCCAACACTATTCCTTTACAAAGGAACTATAAAAAAGTCCAAATCGTGGCGTCCTCCTCACTAAAGCTTCCCCTAAATCGACATTAATTACACTCAATTAAAAAGAAGGCGAGTGCGTAAACTCAATCTAAGATCTCTGATTTATCTGATATTAACTATACTCGGGTTCAATTAAAAACTATTTTGAAAAAACTTTGGGCGTTGGCGTTAAGTTAATGACGCACCTCTTGTTATATTGCGCTTGTCTGTGCATACCTTTAGTTTAAGGGGAAGTACTTTCGAGTATCCTGTTATTTTTTTTATTTTAATTTTTTAGTAGATTTATAATATTTTGAGTTGAAACATGTTCTAGAAGGTTTTTTTTTCTTTTTTTTTTTCGTCCATTAACTGATTTTGCAGCCTGACTTTGCTTTGCTGTCTTTACTTATTTGTTGGGTTTATCTTTTGGGTAACGGGTAACAACAAAATCTATGACTTCATAAAGTCAATCAAAAACTTTATTTTAGCTGGAGTTATCTTGATCAGTGGTCGATTTGTTTATAAAGTTTAATTTCCTTTTGTCCTTTGTATTACTGAAGAAGCCATTTTTAGTACAATGATTAAAAGTCACAATACAAAAGTTTAGATTGATTGTAATCCCCATTATGTATAAGTCTTAAAATTAAATAGAAGTTACATTTCTATTATATTAGTAAGATATCAGATATAAATAAGTTTCAGAGGAATGTAAAACTTTTTTACAAGTGCATAGAACTCCTCGCCATTTTCTTAACTTGAATACGAGATTCGAAATATTTATGATGCTCAGTTAACTTGTGAGAACTAAATTCTAGCAAAAGTTTATACACGTTGGAGGTTTTTGTTGCAGTTAGTGGCTTATAGGAATACATTGCTTCCTTTTCTCGACAACATTACTGGGACAGTTTGCATATCTTAGATATTATTTTCTTTGGCGAGCTGTGTCAACAAACTCAACAGATTTTTTTTGTTCATGTTAAGCTCTATAGGCAGGCTGACGGTCCACTTGATGGTAAGTGGCTACCGTCGCCTATAACACAAGCAAAGCCACAAGTGCAGCGAGTGCTCTGCCGATTATAGTAGGATTAAGGATAGAGAAATGGGCTTACTAACTCCCCGAAATAGCACAGATGCTATTATTTCACGGTGATCCTCAGTAAGGGATGGTTACTGCGTCCAGACGGGCTGCCCTGTTGGAATACCGTATACAGGTGCCTGAGCATTATACTACCGTCACCTAGCGATTCTTTTCCAGTCTTTTCTAGAGTTGGTCAATGGGGAAGGCATATATACAGGGCGTTCCAGACCACCCGTCCAGCCTTGTTATTCCCCTGTTAGGGGTAGGGGTTGGGGGGCGTTTTTAGTATGGTTGGATAGAGTTTCAAAAAATATTTTATACGTGTTTTTTTTGTTTTGATTTTTTTTTTGAAACTCTTCCGAATAACGGGCTGGACGGGTGGTCTGGAACGCCCGATATATTTACCAATGGGCGTCTTTAGAAAATTAAGGAAAATAACGTTGACAATGTGGAAATATTAATGATATGTTATAGAAGTCAATTCTCAAGATGGTTAACCAATTATAATAATATAATAGAAATACATTTTTACGTTAAAACGTAAATGCTGGAGCCAAATAAACATACGATATATTTTTACTTGACGTGATGTTGAATCTTCATCCGCATTGCAGTCAGTGTCCGAAATATTTCCAGAGCTGCAACAGTTGCTACCAAATAATTCCATGTTTCGAAGTTTAAATAACTTCGGAAACCTATTCCTTTTTGAAAGTTGAGGAATCAGAGAAACTAGCTCTACATTTTATTTTATTATAAATACTACCTGGTGCCCACGACTTCGTCCGCGTTGAAAAATATTAAGTAGCCTATCCTGTGTCCCGTACGTCCAAATGTTTATCTACCAAGATTCATGAAAATCAGTTAATTCGTTTCAGAGTTATGGAGGACATACATACAGAAAAAAATTCTAAAAATCATCAATTTAGTGTCAGTATCATGTATAGAGCCTACAAACACGATATCTCTGAAAACAAAGTAACTTACTCCATGACCGACCCTTACAGATTTATTATTAGTATTGATAAGTACAAATACATATCGGAAATTGTCGAAATCAAATATATCTACTTAATTATTAATATTTGTATTAGCCGTTTGCTTCGCCGATTTGCTCAAACAAATGTTACATGTACCTACATACATATAAATAAACAACTAAACTATACAAAAAATATTGTATTATTTTTTTTATTTCATAACATATTTAAAAGCACTTTACTTAATCATTTTTGTTGATAATATTATTGTTGTTGACATATTAATTTATATATCATTTTTTTTATGCAAAATATTCTTTTTATTTTGCATTTGAAATACTTAGATTTTATTTTTTATTTTATTTAGTAACTAAAATATAAAAATATATATTTTAGTTACTACATCAAACTTTAAATTTAATGTAATATATTATTTAAAATCATAATAGCTAATGAAAATAAAGCTAAATCTTCAGCTATACTCTTGAATCTCCAATTTAATAAGATTCATTGAGAGATGTCCATTATGGTAAACGATTCTATAAAATATACAAAAATACACAGAATGTTTTATGTGAAACATACTTAGATATTTGTACTTAGATATGAGAATATCTGATATTAACTATAGGTAGATAAATGAGTTACAAAACAGAATAAATTCATATGACTATGGTATAAAAAATCTAGCACATTATTTCGAAACTTATTCGAAATTTAAATGAATGAAAAATAAGTACAACTGAGTTATAAAAATATTATGTCCAGAGGAAACAGCACGTATTGCTTCGTACGGTTAAATTAGATCTAAGTTTAATAAAACATAGAACTCACGGAAAATATATCCCCAAAGCGGAGTATAAATTTTTACTGGACATAAATCCGTAACACTTTAGAGTAGACGCCGATGGCCCTCAAATGGTTTATGGTGGCGGTATCAGTCGCTAATTTTGAAATGTGGCAGAATAAGACGCTTAGGAAATGTTCGCCCGATATTATTTATGATCACTTGCGTCACAGTAAATATAGCGCCAGTAACAAGTCTTGCCTTTTGGTTCCATTAAAAATGCAGTTTGTGACAATGCGACAAAATCTATTTTTATCTTTTAAATATTCAACATACTTACATAAATATATTATATAAGTACTTTCATATTATAAATAAACCATAATATTTTCAAAGTATAGACTAAAAATATTTAGTTAAGAGAAGGAATTTTTCTTAATAATATTTAATATTATGTAAATATGTGCAGATCTTGTAATATGCAGATTTTACTAATCCTAAATAAAAACTAAACTAAACTAAAATCTAATCCTAAGTTAAATATATTTACACATTAAATAATATAAAGCATCGGTCCCTTTGGAAATTGATTTAGCACTACATTGCAATTGCTACTTAAACAAACAAAAACTTCTTTTTTTCTTCTTAGATAATTGGTTACTTAGCCAACTTAAACATTATTAAGACAAAAGCCAATAACTAGTGCGTATAGCCAATTTGACATGTGGTCCTGAGACGCTGACGAGAACTCTCGTACACAAAATTGATGTGACTCAAAGAGCTGCGGAGCTCCATCGGAGTATGTACTAACATACTCAAAGAGCCATAACTCAACATACATAACTCAAAGAGCCAGTCAGTCAAAGTGGGACATATTTGTCGTGCTGTCGTGGTTGGGCATGGAATAGACTAACCTTGTAATGGACAGCACAGTTGAAAGTCCCGTGAGTTGACCATCTACTCACTGAAACGAGACCTCAAGAAAGAGTCTGGCAGTAGATGAATGCGAATAGCGGAAGATCGAGCGTGATGTTATATAATTAAAATTTCCTATGTCTAGCAGCAGACGTTGATAGTCTTTCATCCTTCCTTTGTTGACGTTCTTTTGTTGACGTAATGTTAAACATAAAAAAGAATGGGTGATTTTAAAATGTTACTTGTCTCTATCATCTACATAATAATGACTATCACTGTGTAAATAATATACCTATTATGTCCGTTAAAAAAAGGCAAATTTATTTATTGAAACCAACCGACTGGGTCGGTTATACTGTGAATTCTGTAATGCAAGAATGTAGCTATATTCTAATTTCGGACTCTCGAGATTTACGTATTATTGAATCTTATTAATAACAAATAAGTTAGTTGCTAATTTTAAAATCGTAAAAATGTTCTTACCCTAGTATTACCTCTTGTATTGATTGTATGCCTTTTAAGTCTTTAGTTCGGTAAATCGTAAAGCCATTTCTTTAACATACTTACATAATTTATTCTTGCAAAATGCACCAAAAAATCTTATCACTTCTACTGCACTCATTCTATAATAAAATTTGTTTTTATTTTCTGATTGCAAATACATTATTAAATACAAAAATAACTAATGAAATAATTGTTTATTTTCTATGAAAATTGGGAGTGTTCAAATCGAAATAAACACAAGAAATTTTAAAACATGCCCATTTTATTTAAAGAAATTATCTCGATTAAATAATAACGACTGAAATAATTCACGTTTAATTACTTTAATCAATAAACACGACATTCATTTTGATGTACAGCAGGCTAAACAAACCGATGTGAAATCCCAAACAATGTCAGAAGTAATTTGAGAAACATCCGAGAGAACATCTATGGAGCGTTCGGTGTGACACAATTTGTACAAAAATACTATAACGTGATACTAATACGGTCATAATTTTTATAAGACAGTTTGAGGGCGATCGCTGACTCTATTTTAATGTTCGATGCACATTGCTGCTTCCATACTAGTTTTAAAAAATTCATTTTAAAGACATCCTACAGGGTAGGCGGCGCACTAGCACTCCCCTTGGTGTTGCTTGTGTCCTTAGGCGACGGTAACCACCTACCATCAAGTATCTAAATATCTAAATCTAAATATCTTCACACATTCCACATAGCACCATCTAGTTCCACACTAAGAAACTTAGTGCTTGTATTATGGATACCAGACAGTTGATATAATACATAGATTACTTTTTTTTTGTGAATACATACATATTATAAATAGAAACATCCATGACTCAGGTACAAAGATAAATGTTAACACATAAACATTTGCCCCTAGCGAGATTCGAACCCGCTTCGACCGTTTGGTTAACAGCTAGGGTTTCTAGCCACTAGGCCAAACGTGCAGTCATTCATCAAGTGAGCCGCCAGCCTGTCTGCCACCTTTATATTATAAAAAAAACCCATTTTTTTGTAGTGACTCTTTGTAGTTTTTAGCAATTCGTTGACAGGATTCACTCTTATACAGAAGACTGAATTAGACAGAGATAAAAATTTATATAATTTATAAATAAAAATACAATAGTTGCAAGTTAGGCCGAGAGCGGGTCACTAAAATATGAGAGAGCAACATAAAAAAATTAAATCTAAGGAAACTCCACAAAATATACCACTCAAAGCGGTCGATGGAAGCAATGTAATGAAAAAACGTCATTGGGATCAAAGCGGCGCCTATCAAATTTCAATTTCGGAAGACAGCTATAGAAATTGAAATAGATCGGATCACCACACATCCGATCCGAGGGTTTTCTCTCATACGTGCATTTGAAAAATATCAATTACAGTCACAGGTGGTCATGTCGTAACTGTAACATTCTTTTTTTTAACTACCATAATCTCATTATAAGTAGGTTATCTATAATATAAAAATGAATCCCTAAATGTGTTGCTAAGCGCAAAACTCGAGAACGGCTGGGCCGATTTTAATTCTGTCTTCACTCGTGAATAGAGGATTGGACGAGGTCACTGTCACCATTTAATTTAATATGTCCTTAATATTTTATTAGATTATTTAAGAATGATTTACTTAATTATAATACTCACCTGGTATTTTTCTCAATATATGCTTTTTTTTTGTAAAAAGTATCTACTATTCTTCGTTGTTATTGTTATTTTTCGTCTGTATTTTCTGCTGTAGTGAGAATAAGTGTTTTAGTATTTAAGTTTTTTATAAAATGTCTATAGCATAAGTATTTAAGTTTTTTATAAAATGTCTTATAGCATAAGTTTAGTATATTAAGTTCCATGAAAATATGTCTTTTAGAATATCTTCCCTTTTAGTTTCAAAATCACATTGGAAACTTATGTTTATAAGGTCTGTAACATATGAATCAATATCTTCATCCAACTGTTGTTTTCTATTGAATAATTTATGTCTTTCCATGCTCACATTAATTCTTGGCAGAAAGTAATCTTCAAACTTTTTTGTTAATTGTGCAAAGGTTATAGAATCTATGTCTAAATCGAAAGAATAAAATATATTTAAAGCTTCTGTTCCAATGTAGTGCAACATGATTGCTACCTTCCGTTTTTCCGATTCACCATCCAAATTGTTTGCTCTCATAAATATTTTTAACTTGGTGAGCCAGTTTTTAAAATTTAAAGGAATGTTGTTACCTCGAAGAGACAGAGCCTCGACTCCAGACGACACATAGTTAGCGTTTGTATATTCTGACTCCTTTTTTGTTTCAGACATGTTGGTAAAATTTTACTTGACCGACTTTCCTTTTCGACGTGATTTGACTTTCCGACTTTAGGACTTAAGCACATTTGTTTTCGACTTGCTTACGTATTTTTCTTTTTTCTTCTGACACCATGTCTTGGTTTAGTAATGAGTACACGGTAGATATATTATTAACTATTTTATTAAGCAACCTTTTACATAATTGGCGATTGACACCGTACGGGGTTCACACGCTAGCGTGGTGTTGCCACAGATAGCTCTATCCCTGACAGTTTGATCGCTTATCAATTACATTGATTTTAATAAAACTTTGTATGAAATTAACATTTTATAAAATAATACAATATAAAAAATAACATTTCTAACATTCTTTTTATACATGTTAATATATTTTTAATTTCAAATATTTTATGTCAGCGTGGCGCCAACATCAAATTATTTCGTATAAGTTATATTGTTGCCGCATCTTATCTCGCTATATTATTTGACTATAAAAGAACCTATTAAAAAAGCGTTAAAAAGTCGTGGCCACTAAATTTTAGTGTTAAAACCATAAACACAATGTTTGCTTATCTTCTGAATCGATCTCATGACCTTGAAGAGATCTGAGTCAGTGGAGCGAATTATAGACTAAGAGCAATGTTTCTGTATTAAATTTGCATTATTTATTTCAATATTAAACTTTAAATACAGTCATGTGGTTTTAAATAAAATTTAATATTAATTTTTCATAAATAAGATTTAGAATTAATACTAAAATCGGTGACTATTCTAAAATACATATCGAAACAGAAATGGAACTATGACGTTATATTTTGCTTCGACAGCTCCTAGACTACAAGATTAGAGTAGCATATGGTTGCCAATCTGTAGATGATAAACAAAGAGGGTCAGTTGTTTATTTTTAGTTGTTAAAAAATTCTGGAAATTTAGAACATGTTGCAATGCAAAACGTTTTAATGACTTACTCGTACATTAGTAGGAAACGATAGATATTCATTTTAGCACTAAAACCGAGATAAGTGTTGATTTAATTTGCTTTTAAGATCAACATAAAACACGTATATATATATAATTATGTTGTTAATATTCTATAACTAAATATTCTATACGATTTTTTGTGATAAAACAATACGAAAAATTCAATATTAATGAAGTACAAGGCATTTCAGGATATTATGCCTGCTTCCAAATGTCCAAACTTTTGGAAATAACTTTGGTATACTTCTTATGATTTTAACATTGTTATAATTTTTTTACACGTGTTTTTAAATGTATTTTATTGAAAATAACTAATGTCAAAAGAAATTTCCTATTTAATATAAGAAAATTAATTAAATTATAAATAATGTTCGTAATAAAAGTATGTTGGTAATGCAACGCGACCAAGATCGATATACTTTAATGAAAAGAGACAGAAAGCTCCGTCGTAACAAGGTCTTCTTTGTCAATTTTATGTCTTATTTGTTTAAAACATCTGCTGTTTATCAAGTGGCGGACATAAAAAACTTTTTAAGGGGGTTGTTGGGATGTTTTGTACGGTGTACAGTTGGCGAAGTAATATTCATAATTTAGGCACTTAATACACTTTCACTATATCAATTTGACAGTGTGTAAAGTTGGCTTAAAAACCCTTTTCCTTATTTAAGTTTTCAAGAAATATTTTCTGAAATATGTTGTTAATAAAAGTAAGTAATAGTTATGTTCACATAAATCCTATCTACTTTTTATACTTTTTATATAACTACCTTTTATACTTATATAGGTACTTATAAATTTGTCCAGTAAAATTTGATAAATATGAGATCGAGTGTACCTATTTTTAAAATAGAATAGTGACTGCTCGATTGAGGACTAGTAGCAGGATAAATTACTAATTGGTAGTCAATTTTATTTTTTGTATCATACATATTCTAATATAATTTTTAACAGGTATATAATATATTATATTAATTTTTATGAAGTTGTTTTTTTATTACTAAACTAATTTGTGCTCGCGGTTCATCCGCGTTTATTTATGAGATTCGGATACATAATCAATAATTCCTCATTATGTTCCCACGGTTAATAATACTAATAGGATACATAAAATATATGGAAAAGCAATTAATTTGATTGATTTATTGATTTGAATGAATTTCCTCTAGAAATCTTGCCTTTGTGTGGCAATTTAATAATTGTTTTTCCGCAACACGTGGATATAGATTTACTAAAAAATATATAAAGTATTTTTGCGTCTTGCCAACGAGCATAAAACGCCCATACTTTATGAATGCGTGACAAAACAAAGGAATACAGAATTCCACCAGAGTTTTATTTTTGGTGGCCATTACTGGAATGTCTCGGAGGCGGAGTATCAGAAATTCCGTATACACGCTTAATCTAATTAAATAAAATAAGAATATCGTCGCTTGGATGCGCGGGCGCCGAGCGTCGCTGACAAGCTTTTGTCCTCGATACGTTGGCTTAAAGATAAACAGTACGGTAACTATACTTATTTTAAAGCTAACTCAACTGTTATATGTTGTGGGCTGTTGATAGAAAATATATAAATCTACATAAAATATTTACATCTTTGGTAAGGGTAAGTAAGCCACTCCGGGGGTACTGTATTTGTATTATATGCCCCGCAAATTACTAATTAATTCTAATGCACCTGACCGCCATTTTGGTGATATATAATTAAATTCAAATGAAAAACAAGTTGTTAATTTTAAATATGTTATTAAATTCTATTAATAATATTATTTAGTTAAAAAAGTTTATTTTTAATTTGCCGTTTCCCTTCTGTATTAAATCTATTCAGCTTTTGTCGCACGCGCAAGCGATTTTCAGCCGCCATGTTGCATGTTGCGCACGCAATAAATTGCGACCGCTTATGAGCTAAGTATAAGCCCTAGTACACACAGCTTTCATTACAAATATTATTGTCTTTTTTAATCCAATTTTGTAAATTTTGTAAAAATGTATAGTGTATATTAAAAAAAAAACTGTTATAATGCAAAAAAATATATTGACATGTTTTTTTTATTACTTAATATTGACGTACGTATAAAAAATATATTTTTATATAATTTTATTTTGAACAAAGACACTACAGCAATTCACTGTGAATTATACTGATACTTGCTTGTTTAACATGGATTTGAATAAAGAAAATATTAATAAATGTTGTTTTTTTTTTAACATTTTGTAATATCATATTATTTTATTATCACTGCAAAATAAATAAAACGTCAGGGTCGCGGACTTCAAATTTATTTATATTTTGGGTCCCCAGCCAAAAAAGTTAAGAACCACTGATGTAAACAGTTATTAGATTTAAATTTATTAGAGAAACTTTCTAGAATTATGACTCTAAATAGAAGAAACCCTTCTACATAACAGCGGATGTGTTATGTAGAAGTCTCATCTCGTCCTGTACTTCTCCTCGTCTCACTTCTTTAGCATGGAAAATAGTTTTCAATTAAAACAGACATCTCGTGCGTACACGCCTTTGTAGGACTCTGTTGACCACACGTGAACGCAAGTGGGCGGGACATGTATTTATTTGCAATTTCTTTAATGTAGATTCACAATTAACTTTTGTGTTCACTCCGCCATGACTCATGGCGGGATTCGTTTTATTTATGCGTAATTCATTTAACCAATGAACGTTGCAATTTAAATTAATTTCGCACGGTGCCTGACTTTGACGTAATATGCCCTTTATCTTGTTACGGATAACTAGTCACGTTCCGATCTTTTTGACATTACAGTCATTAACAAATTGATTGACCAGAAATCTTAGTGAACTAGGTTATGAACTAGGTGATCCTAATAGCCAGACTTTCGTAGGTAGGGTCAGAACTTGTGGGTCCAAAGGGTCCGAGGCCCTCGTCGGCTACAACTTCGGGCTATACTAAATACGCTATCTCACGCATATAATAATAATTTTAAAGAGTGCTTATGGTCATGACGGACCAATAGCTATAACCCATCGTAATAATATATTATATCTTTGCAAGCAAGATATGTTATAACGAAAACACACGCACACATACCGCCACATATGGCGTTCCAAAATTACCAAGAAAAACATTCCTCTTTCCAATATCCCCGCAGATAAAAATGTGAAATTTTTAAACATTAAAAATCTGCACAGAAAAGGTACACTTTTGCATTTTCAGTTACTTACTTTTCCAGTCATAACATTAGCACTCCCAAGAGAGCGTAGGAAGGACAAAATATATCCCGGACACGTGCACCTAACAAGGCGAGTTGAAGCCGGCCCTGGTGGAACAATCATGCGCCGCGAAATATGATATACTAAATAAGAACGAACTCTCTCTTTGAATGGTCAAAGATTATGCGTGTAGAACGGACATGTGTTTATCTAGCGTTCTCTTTCATTAAATTATGTATAGATAAATTTACAAATACTAGTAAACAATGTCGGCACGCGTTTCTGTCTGTATGTCAGGTTGGTTCTTATTGAATTTTCTGTTACTGTTTACTGACTTTGAGTATTTCTTTCTACGTAACTAATTTTATGATTAATTTCATGACTTTTTAGATGTATAATTGACGCTAACCTAATTATTTTGGTATTTAATGTAGATTAAATTGTTCGTTAAGTCACTGCAATAGGATGTGCGAATTAAAGACGAGCCGGTGAAAACAGAATAACTTCTATTGATAACCCTTAAACTAATTAAAAAATTGCAACTGTATCCGCTCTTTCTAACAATAGACTTGTTAAATAATGCAATATGAATATTTAGATTTTAAGTATACATATTTAAAATTAACATGGGTCAAAAATTAAAATAATTGATATCGAATAAACTGTCGGAAATTTACTGTTGTACTAGTCCAAACTCTTTCTTTGTCACATTTTTATCTTTATTGCATAGTAAAATAAATTTGCTGCCCACCGTCTGTCCCTCTGTATGTACGCTTAGATCTTTTAAACTACGCAACTGATTTTAATGCGGTTTTCACTAATGGAAAGAGCGTTAAACGAGGAAGTAAAAAAATCGTGCGATGCCGGGGGCGGCTCGCTAGTTTTCTTATTAAGAAACATCTTATATTTCAAAGCAAAATTGATATCAACAATGTCCATATTTTGTTAATAACACTTGAAGAAATAATTTAATTGTAATTTGTTGTTTTATGTTTTTGACAAGTAAAAATAATAAAATCTTTTTTCGTTAGCTTCTATTTCGCATAGGCGCATACGCAGCATTAATAAAATGTTATGAAATAAAAACACTTGTTTCAAATGGGTTAGTAAGTATCATAATGACTAAGTATCTGCAAAATAACCACATATAAAATCCAAACGGTTTGTCTAATTTCTTTTTGACGACACGTTAGGTCTAGTGGCTAGTAACCCCAGCTGTTAATCAAACTGTCGCTGGTTCGAATCCCGCTAGGGGCAAATGTTTATGTTTTAACATTTACCTTTGTACCTGAGTCATGGATGTTTTGTATTTATAAAATGTATGTATTTACAAAAAAAAGTCTGTCTGGTATCCATAATACAAGCATTAGTTGCTTACTTTGGAACTAGATGGTGCTGTGTGGAATGTGTATTTATTTATTTATTATTTATTTAATGACTGAGTCGAATTCGCGTCCATGGCTCAACATCTAAAGTGTATTCCGAATTTAAGATGCTCATAAAAACAAACAGATATAGTTATTGCCGAGTGTCTGGTCTGTCGTATTGTGAAGTTTGCACCTCCGCACATAAAGCTGTCCGGACAGCTATCTTGGCATATTGCTAGCGTGCATTCGCATATGATAACATGCGCGTCGCGTCTTTTGTTTGAATAACATATTTTCAGGGTGAATCCGCCTTTTCCAAGATTGTATTACTCGGTTCCACTTACGAATGCATCATAGATTCTTTATACACTCCACATTTTTAAGTTATAATATATTTTTTACATATGTTACTTATGACATGCCATGACATAGTGTGTAAAAAATCTGACTTTTATAGTTATGATTGGCCATAAAAAAAATATTATTAGACGATGAATCCAGGCTGCATCTGACCGCCAATAGGACCGCCTATTGGAAAATTATGGGTGAGTTCTATGTCCAGTAGTGGATGTCTACCGTTAGAGATTCTTCCGTTGGTTTTTTAATTTACTGGAAAGCCGCAAAGAAAGCTAATGTACAATTACCATTACTGTCATTTTACTTTAAAAATAATGGTAGAAATTTATAGTGATTACACAGGTTACTGTATGACAATGGGGAAAACTTAGAAAGTAGCAAACAAGTGGAGCGAGAAATGAAATGAAAATAAATGAAAAATATTATATAAACATTTTCAGGGGTGTTGAATTTGCATTTTAATGGAGAGCCACGCGTTCGTAACAAGTTTGACTAATAGGCGTGAAATGAGGGTGGAGGGGGTGAAGGGGGCTGCCAGCACAGATCGTTGTAACCGTTTTTTGTTTAGACCAGACAATTGCTCGGACATCAAACTCATCCCAAGAAATCCAATTGTAAATCCAATCTCAAAAGTAGTACAGGTCTCTTTTTGAGAAACATTTTGAACATTTTTGAGAAATATTTTGTTGCTTGGGACTTATCCGTGTTTTATATGATCAATACTAATAATAAATCTGTAAGTGTGGGTATTGTATGTATGTATGTATGTATGTATGTATGTATGTATGTATGTATGTATGTATGTATGTTCCTCCATAACTCTGAAACGAATTAACTGATTTTCATGAAACTTGGTAGATAAACATTTGGACGTACGGGACACAGGATAGGCTACTTAATATTTTTCAACGCGGACGAAGTCGTGGGCACCAGCTAGTATATAATAAATACAATACTAAATCCAAGGTGAATATGTAGGCTATATCATCCGGTCTCCGTACATTTTTGGTCCAAATGTAAAAATGCCGGCTAAAGAACATAAAATTGCGCTATGTCGTCCATCTAAACATAATGTAAGTTTTTATGGCACCAAAGTTGTCCGACCATATTCAATGATGTTATTCATCACCTCGGCCGTAGAACGTCCATTGCTGAACATAGGCCTACCCCATAGTTTTTCAAAAGGACTGGTCATAAGCAGCCTATATCCAGCGAAGCCTAGATTGATACTTATTTATAAGAGGTTGACAAAACTCAATTATCAAAACATATAATTTTTACTATTATAGACATTGTAAATTAATAAAAGGTGTTCAAAAGGTGTGCTAGTAAAAATCATTTGTTTTGCTTATTTATTTTATCGATATAATATATGAAAAGTTTTATTTTGAACCAAAAATTAGGTCCGTATAACATTGGACCCATATCAACAAATATTTAGATGGACGTGCCCTAACAAAATTTAGCGCATATTTCTTCAACCGGCACTTTCACATTTGGACCAAATCGAATGATCTATTCCACGTGGTCTAGACACGTCCGTTAGCTGTTATTCCGTATCAGATTTAAGGATATTAATACGACAAAAAATTTAATGAAAACAAGTACATATAAAGATAAAATATTTAAAAAATTTCCCGTAACTCTCGCAAATATTAAACTGGAATCACTCTTGTCTGGCCCGGAAATCGACGTTGCGACCCCTCGCACCGAACACTTTCAACGCGTCAGCATCGAATCGACTTTTACTCAAAATTTTATGCAAAATTTTTCTTAGATATTCTATTATTATATTTTCTACGACGGAGCCACTACTTAGGATCAACTTTCCTTTAATATACAATATTGTTCAAGTATAGCTGAGAACGGACTCTTTACTGAGCTGAGCATTAATTCTGCTAATTTTGTCAACTTACACAGTGAATACCGAAAAAAATGTTCTCTCAAAGAATATGTCATAATTTAGGACGAAAAAAAACTCAAATTATCCCACATTGAATCCGACATAACTCCTGTAAGTACTGATTATATTCATCCCTTTGAGGATAAATTCGGCCGTGATTCAACGGTGAATCTAGTAAGAATCGCGCAAAATGAGGCTCGCCCCCTCCTCACTCGTGCAACGGAAGTGCGAACACTCAAACCGGAAATAGGAAAACCCGTCGCCGGATGTGACCGGCACAGGTGTAGATTATTATTTTGCCAGAATGTATGAACGTATGAATTTGAAGGAAAAACTGTGCATCGAACAATTTCTATTTAATATGAAAAATTCAACAATTGCCGGAAAGGTGTATTAAAATTCACAAACGATGGGGAACAAAATAAAAGCCATTGTATAGCAATCATTGAAAACCAAGAGTCTAAGAAGATTATACACGAGACAAGCCATCTGATTTATCAGTTATATATAAATATTAACGTCCACTTAAAAATCTGTATATATACTAGCTGACCCGGCAAACGTTGTTTTGCCATACAAAAAAATATCACTTATGGAAAATAGATGTTGGCCGATTCTCAGACCTACCCGATAAGCACACAAAATTTCATCAAAATCGGTCCAGCCGTTTCTGAGGAGTTTGGCAACAAACACCGCGACACGAGAATTTTATATATTAGATATTTTTGGAAATATTTGCAAAGATAAAATATATGCCAGGGCCCATTACCTTATACTTTATCCTTAATTCTATGATGATCAAGTGGACTATTTATTTATTTATGATAAAATTATATTGTTTTTATTACGTATTCCTAATATTATATTAAAGAAAAGTGCACTGATGTAGACTTGATAATTTTATTAATAAATGATGTGTTCTGGTGGCTGGTGGATGACATACAGAGTAAGTATATCTTATATGACTAGTGTTAACATAGACTAATTATATTAACCATGACAGTTTTCAGGTAAAAAACGCACCTCTTTCTATTGATCGTCTAATTGTCAAGGTAAGTAATGATCTACTCAATAGTTTTAAGTTAATTTTATTATTCAGCTAGTAATACAATATAATAATATAATATCATATACACTAGCTCAATGATATTTAAAAACCCTACAAAATTGTCACCGATTTCTGTCTACATTTAACAAAAAGTAGGTACTAATAAAAAATTAAACAAGTCATTTGTTTAAAAAAATCTAAATTTACATAAAAAGTAATACTTTGCAAATATTAAAGTTGAAACTGATCTTCGTTGAAGTGTCTATAATGATTGAAATAATGAAATCTATATATATATATATAAATCTCGTGTCACGATGTATGTTCGCGATAAACTCTGAAACTACTGAACCGACTTTGATCAAACTTCATAAGTATTGGTTATTTGGTCCAACTTAAAAGATAGGATAGTTTATATCTCATTTTGTTTATTATTTTTTTGCAAATTATATAATATTATTAATATAGCGCCATCTGTTGATACTTATTCAATACAGCAATTATTTATCTGTGAGTTCCATAAGGTTCTCACAGATGGCGGTTTAAAGTAATTTCGCGGCTGGATTGCTGGATGGCTCGGGCGAAGCCGGGAGCAGGCCACTAGTGTGTTTATAAGTATAGGTATAATTCGTTTATTGAGTCAAACATAAACTTTTCCTTACATTTCTCATTGACGAGGTCAAATATGATCATGTCTCGAGTCTATAGTGCGCCACGCAAGTTTCTGTTACGTAATATTTAATATCTGTAATGAGAACACGGCTTTACTGATGCACCCATTGTATGCTGTGACATGACACGACCGCATTTAGTAATGGAGCGGATGCATTCTTTCCACCGACTCCGCGCTATTTTTGGTTTTGTGTGGATCTTGTACAATTGTTAACACACTGCGGTTGGATTTTAAAGGAGAATATAAAGTAGATGTTTATTGTGGACGGTTCAGCCCTCTTAAATAGATTAAAATAGTCTGTTAGGAAATAAAACTAGTAGCGAACTTACTAAACAATATAATGCAAAGCGAACCAGACCAGGCTATGTACTCGTATTAAAATATGTTAACATAAAATAAAGAGATTTAAAACTTAGCATTCCAGTTAGGATTAGGACCACAGTTCTGAAGCTTGTAATGGCATGCTGTTTGAAAAGGAAATGACCTACATAAGTTTACAAAGCGACCAAAGCTGAAATGAATTTTATTTTTATGGCAACGATGAATATAGTTTTGAATCGAAATATTTGCTGAAAATCACTATAGCAAGTATTTAAAGAATTGGATCTACACACTGGGCTCTGAATTCAGAAAGTAAGGTGTTGTAAGCCCATCCCAACTCTAATAATTCTTCTTAAAATTTAATACCTTCCTTTTTCCAGTTGGAATGACAGTTATGAATGAATGAGTTATAACAGACCCTTATGGCTAAAACTCAACGACTTTCTACAATCTTTTAATACACTTGAATTGAAAAGGTCCCAAAAATTGCTTACACAATTTTACACAGGACAATGGACACATAATAACTGTATGCTGTCGAATACATAAACTCAAAAAAAGTGGAGTAACCCTGCTTTTTTTTATTTATTTATTGCTAAGTTTCGACTTTATCTTAATACTAGCGACCAGTCTGCAGCTTCGCACGGAGATTATTAGTTGATGCTTAAGTTATAAAATAAATCGATGTTCCAAATTTCACCTTTCTAGACTTAGTAGTTTTGGCTGTGCGTTGATAGTCAGTCAGGACAAACCGTTTTATAAGCAATAAATACATTAAATGTAAAATATTTTCAAAAATAATACTTACATCCATTGACTCTGCTAAGTAATTACGTCACAGAGTAGAAAAATAGGAACATCCAATTAAAATGCCATAGCGAATTGTAAATTCAAAAAGTGCATTCCCTAATAAAATTACGTCCGAAGTCCTCTCGCGTTACGTTCTCACTGATGCCCAAAGGTTTAAGTTATAACAATTGTGGCAGTGAGTTCATTTGAGTTCCCCATGTGCTTGAACATTTCTACTTTCAAATTTAACAAGAGTATGGAATATATTGTTAAATTTAAGATCTTCTTAAGTTTTATGGCATATCTTCTTTAATATATAAAAGGCGATGTGTGTGTGTAGGTTTGATGAAACTTTCAGACAATCTTTAGATTATTCTAGCGGGTAATGCTGTGAAGTTTGGTAGCAAAAAATATATAAAATATATATATGTTCAAAAAATGAAACATGAAAACTGAAATAAAACTACTTTCGTTTTTATAAATCCAAATTTAGACAAAATCACCATACGCTAATACAAGTCTTTTTCTTTGTATGAATCTGTAGTTGCTCTTTTCAAGTATATCTCATTCAATAAAATATTAAATAAGTAAGTAATATCTATAAGTTTGTTGATCGTTAATCGACAATTTAGTCAGCAAGATAGTTTGCTACATTAACGCTTTAGTACATATTTTCTATTGCTAAGTATTGTAAGAAAAGTTATAGCAAGAACTGTAACTTTTCTTTATACATGGTATTACAGATACAGTAGCGTTTGTCCCTTTTATATTCGTATCTATAGAATGAGTAATCGATATCAAATTAAAACAAGAAATTTGTTGTAATTTCCGCGATGACATTACACGAAGTGACCGCAGGAAATATGGATCAGAGGAGTTACAAGTCATCGTGCAGTGTGTAAAGATACAACTGTATGTTGTAGTGAAATACAATAGTGCGGGGTGAATCAGTTCACAATGAGGGATAATTGCAAGTAATGGTAGGGTGGAAGCAGTGAAATGTGGCTGTTTAGTGTCTATTAAGTTTTGTTAGTAAAATGTATAATATTTATATGGAACAAGTAATGCAATGGAGAACGTTGTTGGAACAAAGTGCCTAGAAAACCAAGTAAGAAGACTTTATGAGTGGTATAAGCGTAATAAGTAGAATCGGCAATGATAGCTAACAATGACAATGAAGGAATCTCTTGCTCGACCACCAAAAATCAACAGCACAATGCTGCTTTTCAATGTCTAAGTTAAAGTTATGATTTGCTACAAATTTGTTTTACAGTTTCGACAGTACTTTTTAAATTATACACTTTTAATTCACTATTAATTTCAATATGTACATATTTCTTTCAATATTTGTTCAAGGAACATCTCCATTAATTTCATTTTTATTTTATTTACAAAGAGCTAATATTAGTTTCAAGAAATAGGTAATATTTCAAATTAATATTTAAAGCTTGAGTCTGCGATTTATTTGATTGTGTGTAATAATTATTACCTACGCAGATAATGTATTAAGATAAAAAAAAATCATAAAAAGCGTTGAAAATAATTGAAAAATATTACGATCACGACAGTGACGATAATGAATACAATGACGACTGATATACTCGGTTTTCAAAATTTAAATTAAATACAAATTATATAGAATCTATAGAGGAATGTATGTTGCTTGTACTGATTACTCGTATTGATAGATCTAAAAACACTGTAAGGTTAACAGTATCAAATAAATAAATCAGTACCAATCAGAAATTACTTATACTAATTAAAATTAATTAAAGTCATTTATAGGTTTTATCATATTATGTCTATAATTTATTTTATCTTTTTAAAATTAAATTTAAAAAAATCTACTAATTATTTTTCTAGTTTTCCAGTATTCAAGTAACTTAAGTTAGAAATTGACACGTCATTGTACACTAATAGAATAGACAGGACTGTTTGCAAATGGCTCCAAACAGTATGAAATTAAATCAAATCCCTTCCTACAATTAAATACAACCGGGAACTGTAATTTACATCGTATTCAACATTTTGCAAGCGGCCTCTAATTCAACTGTAGATCCTGGGATCTATAGATCGGATCTCTAAGCAGCCGACTGCAGTCTAGTGGCCATATACAGAGCCGATAACCTTAATCGGTCTCCCAAGCAGCCTGAATTGCAATACTACAGAGGCGACGTCAGGTATAGAAGTAGGGATAGTAAAAAAAAATATTTAAATAATTATTATTTAATAAAGTTATTTTGTGTTGAATTTTATTTTATTTATAAATGTTATTACTCTATTAAAACTAAGAATGTAATAATATTAATATAAAAACACATAAATTAACCTAATAAATAATAAAATAGTTACCCAACATACTGGCTGCATTAGGTACCTCTCTGGATATTAATTATTATTAACCTATTATAGTTATTTTTGATTTAGCAGACAATATGGAAACATTATTTAATAACAAGATTAAGAATAAAGTCAGTTTGGTTTTCTAAATACACATATACTTAATATTTAATAAGTGTTTGTAGTGGCAGGGCACACTGCGTGCCAAAGTTATAAACTAGACAATCCGTTATGGCTACAGTAACCTTCCTCTTACAGAAGACTGAAATAGCAGAAATTGCGTTCTTGTGTATCGGTGAGTGCCTTATCCCTCATCTAGGTCGTCAGTAAACATTGAACCCCTAGGACCTTCCTTGTTTTAAAGGTGACGGTAACCACTTTCGATCAAGTAGACATGTAAATTAATAATAAGCAAATAAATCTACGCACGAAATTTTAATTGACAAGACAATATTAATTGTTTATTATCTCGAATTTTGTAAAGCGGTTATCACACTTTACAATTTGAAGGATTCCAATTTAGGGAATTGGAAAGTGTAATCGCAGTTAGAACAGATTGGATCCAATTTAGATTTTATCTATTTTCAATTCTATGTCTTCGATTTAGAAATTAATTTAGTGTAGTGTGATCACTAGGTTCACTACTTAGGTACCTAAATTGGATTCCTTCAAATTGTAAAGTGTGATAACCGCTTAAGGGTTAGATTTGTAAGGGTTGCGAATTGAATATCAAAAAGTTTGCATAAATAAATGCCAATACATATTTCTGCCATCGTGGCAGTGAAAATATCACAATAAATTACCTAACAAATACTGATTGGTAAGGAGATTAAATGGTAAATGAACGTGCATGCAGACCGCAGCCACAAAATGGCCTCAATTCCAAATTAATTTATTTCCCATTTTATTACACTAACATTTCATTTTATGTACATTTTTGTTACCTATATGTAAAGAAACATAGAACTATAGTAATTCTTTACTGACGGATATCATGTATTATGGTGTAAGTATATTATGTATAGTCTAATCTGCTTTAAAATAGACTATTTGAAAACACTAATTTTTACATAATTAATACAGTTAATTTTTTAATATTTTAATTGAAGTATTATATTTGTCCGAGTCTGTCTGTATGGTCGCTAACTTCTCCTTAACCACGCAACGGATTTTGATGCAGTTTTCACCATTAATTAGATAATTTTTCACGGAAGTTTTATTTACATATATATAATGAAAACTACTTAAGTTTTTTCCTGAGTTAAGCCGGCAGTGGGTCGCTAGTATTTCATAAGAAGAAGTATAAACAAATTAAACACAAGTATAATACTTTTTAAAAGAGGATGTTTTTTAAATTCATATAGTTACTTCTAGCATTGTTTAAGGCTTCAGCGCATAACTGATTAAGCCAAATGAGTGTATATACATATAAAGCCATCCTGCATGTAATATGTGAGGATGGTTTAAAGAATTTGTATGCAATGCAATATGCATAATATCTTCAGAGCCATCCCAGCACGTCAGATTTGTGTCAGCCCAATCTGTCTAATTTTACTTTCTTTTGACATTTTAAGGGCCAGTTTTATAACGATCCGTTAGTTAAATTTTATATCAAATAGACGAAAAAAATATCTAATAGTATAATATAGTGTATTATAAACAACTGTTCGTTAGTCAACAGTATAATTTGACAGCTAGCGTTTACTGCCTCTTTACTGACTATGATAAGGTCGGTTTATCTTACGTATCGTTTATTTTGTTATTTATGTAAATAAATGTGTTTGTGACGCGACACTTGACAGTTCTTGACAGACTACAACGAAACCATCGACAATATTCATAAACTTCGGCGTATTTTTACGGGCAGCTCTAGCACTGTAACGAACGGGAAAAAGGTATGTCGTTTATAAAACTGGCCCTAAGTATACTTTATTTATAAATAATTTCTTATAGAGGCTTCTCAATAATTAGTTTTAAACAATATGTACACATATTATTATTTTTTATAATATATATGATTTAGTTTGTAAGCGATTTTGCTGACGGTACAATGTCAATAAGGCGTTGGCGCTCCGTAATATCTGCTGTGGTGACTTACGTGTATGTAGATGTGGCGATACCACACCATATAATAACTATTATAAAATTTGTTTTACATGTTTTGATATACAATAAGTATTAAGGATTTTGTTAAGAAACAGTAAGATTAAAATCACACATCTAACGTGTCTCTTATAATAATAAATTAGTTCGAATGTGTGTTTTAAGAATAAACTATGTGACTAGACGATATTAGGTGACTTAATGTAAAATTTTAGTTATAATTTTAACCTTTCAATATTCACTATTAGCAAGATAAAAGTTGGCAAGGTTGTTCTTTTTTCTCCTACTGATTTTACAAACCACAATTATTTCATTATTAAAAAAATTTAATCATTATTGATTTTATTAAACTAAGTATTTACCTACACATGATTTAAGTATCTTGTTTATTCTGTTTTGTTGTGTTACAACCAGTTGTTAGTAGTATTTTTATTTTTTAATGATTGCCTTGAAATTACTGCTAACCACAAGAAGATATGATTCCATAATAAAACCTTATTTGAAAGACATTCAATACTCCGAAAGAGTCTTTAATATGGAAACAATCGGTTGTTTTGCATTACAAATAGCCTTCGTACACGTCGCTTGCCAACCCATATCGAGCCAAATAGCACTGAATGGCTTGTCAATATCACATGTTATCCTAGTATCGCATAACTTGGAGTAAGTTATAACTTAACTTTATAAAATACCAAAAAATTATATAATCTGGATTCACATTAAAGACATAGGCATAGTTTAACTATGCACCACCGAATTGCAGAGCAGTTTAAGACACGATTAAGTCTGTTTTATGATTTTTGGAATGTATAAATTTGAATTAAAATCCAATAAGTTTAAAATTTAGGTCGTGATAAAATTAAGTTTTTGTAAATAAATATTGTTTTAATTATTTTAGAACATGTTTTCACTTTTTGTTTATACTATCTTTTAATCAACTATTAAGTTAAGTTAACTAGTTAAGTTCATGTTGAGAAAATAATTTACTTCGATGCAAACTCTGTTTACGAGGGAATCTGATCGCTAACGTTTTGTTGGCGAGATAGGCGTTTTTATTTTAAAAATAAACTTGACTTTCGTGTGGTCTACATGTTGCAACTCGATATACCTACGTATATCGATAGTTTTAAATAGATACAAATCTAAATCATTATTTGACCTCTATATTTTATCTAGATAACAGAACGTATGTTAAATCCACAGCATTCACTTGTTAATGCTTTTTCTACTGGAGCTGATTGCAAAATAATAACCTCATATTGTAAGATTAAAGATTCCTATGTGGGCGAATTAAAAAAAAAACTTTAATGAATATAGTTAACAAAGAGAGACAAAGGAAATATACAAAGAGAGACAAAGTCATAACTTGTATCCTTCTACATAACTTCATTTAACGATTAGCAGATTTTAGAGACTTTGTTCATTAATTCAACTTTATAGCTTAACTTTTCAATGTAGCACTTATAATTCATAATCTCCGCCAGTCTCGACTATTGCTGTATAAAATGTATAACAGTGTCAGAATAATAAGAATGTAGAAAGCTTTTGCTCGATATCCTCTAAAAAAATCTTTCAAAAAGTACTAGATCTTTAAGATTTGGATTTAACATGGTCCCTAAAAACCGGAAAATAACTTTGCATATTGCAACAATTGCATCAATTCCACTGGTTTCTTTTACTTTTATATTTATAGGTATACATATCAATACATATAATAAAATAGTAAAAGAGTCGTGTCTGTACATTAAAATTTCAAAAATCTATTTGTACACGTACTTACGTCACGGAAATAATAATTTTATCTAAAAAATTACGATTTGCGGTTTTCATTTATGTATTTTAGCAAGCTTTAAGGCCAGGCCCTATGAAACTAAGGGAACTTTAAATAAATGTGCTGAGTCAACCACATATCTGATCAATGTGGAATTTACATATATATATTTTGAGACCTTTATCTGTAGATTATCAAGTCAGAAACATAATTAGGTGATTTTCATTCGATACATTTTTTGATCGAAATCGGCGCCTTTTCCGGAGAATATTACATTTTTCTACTAAACGGCTTGAGTTATATCGCCAAAAAACTGCTCGTAGCAAGGAAACATTGTTTACCAGTGATTGTCAAAATAAAATAAACTTAGGTTTATTTTTAGTCCTATAATTAACGAAAACAATTTTGAGACTTACGTTGTTTAGTTCCGAGCTAGTGCACACCAAATCATGCTTCAAATAATGTACGCAATATTCAACCTTACTTAAGCTGTATCTTGCGATATATTAAAAAAAATCCTAGAGAGCCGCCGAGCAACTTGTAACTCTCGGGTGGCGGGACGTGGGCGGAGCGAGCGTAGGAATTTTTTTCGTGGGGCCTGCTCTTAACATTCAGTGATGAACAATGAAACAAATTCATTCCAATCGGTTTACAAACAAAAAAGTCATACCGAATATACGAAATACTACGTGTAAGAAGTCGCATGTACAGCTAGTTATAAAATATAGTCGCTGTCCGCCTCTGTCTGTTTCACCGCCAATGGATTTTTATACCGTTTTTACTAAAGGAAAGAGCTATAAACGAGGAAGGTTTGTGTATATCATTTGAAAAAAAAAAATGTTATCATTGAAGCCGGGAGCGGGTCGCTGGTATACAATAAATTATGCTATAAAATAAATTTCAGTCAAACTGAAATCTTATTTCTTCAATTCTACCATATATTGTTCCCAGAAGCAGTCCTTAAACACTTACGTGAGATTGGCATTACAAAGAAATACTGTTCTCATTGGAGAGTTTAATGCATACTTAATAATTGCCTTCGATCCAAGTCTTAGAGGAGCATAATAAAATCGTAGGCGTTAACTGTGTGCGGTCTTTATACCGGTCAAGCACCAAGATTTCAAATTTACCTGCAAGCGATAATGCGCCTTGACGCTTTAAATATAAGACATAATTTCATGTATGAAAGTTTCGGTTTAACCGTTCAATTTCCAGACAGGCACCTGAAGCTATTTTGTTCTTTAGCTTTTTAGGTAAAGAGTTTAATTTTGATTGTGACGCCGTCGTTTACACTATTAAAATAATGAGAGCTCCTAAGGGTATCCAAGCAATTTCTCATGTGTTCGCCTCCTTTATTTATTGTGTTGCGAATAGGGCTACCGTATTCCTTTGTTGGGACGTTGAAAATGAAGTTTGTCACTAATTCCTTTTTGAGATACAAAACTGCCCATTGTTTTTTTGTCTAAAGCCTATTCTGGTTTGGTTTATGGTTCGTTGTTCTCCGCGATTAGGCTTTATGCACTGTGGTTTGTACCACAGTTGCCAACATTAAGACCACGAACGATCCATTTTTGTATGTATAAAAAATATCTTATAATCATGTAGGCAAATCAAATGTGGTAAGATGATAGATTCTAGCGTCAGTTATAGTTTAATGGTAAGTCAGCATAATTTTAGTCCTAAAAGAGTAGTAACGATATTTTTCGTACATTTTTAAGATGTTAAATTATTGATACAACGTTGAATATCTGTCATACCGTATCTCACCGCAATGATCTACGTCCGGTCCTTTGAATGAACCACTATTATTGTAATGGTAATAACACGACACATTGTAATGGAGTAGACGCTAAAGATGCGATCAATTGGAGCAGGGTTAGGGACAAGTTCTTAACATCAGATAAACTTGTAATCGATTTTTATTGTTAACATTTTAAGAGCTTTATATTTGGAAGCCTGATGCACGGGGTCTTGGATTAAGCAAAACAGTCAGACTTACTTATGGAGGTGTACGAAGAAGGTATCTCAGATAGTGTAAGACCCAATTTTATGTTGACTCTTTTGAAGTATTTGTTGAAGAATATGTATTTGTACAAACAGCATGTGTGCTGTTATGATTCGGTGAGTGAGAAAACGAAGCCAGCGCTTTTTCAGCACCTATATCTTTGCTTGTGTGAATATGCGATAACAGCCACCTACCCATCGAATGAATCGTCAGTCTGTATAAGCTGATGCAGTGTTCATAACCTAAATATATGTAATACTAGTGGCCCGCTCCCGGCTTCGCCCGGGGTGCTTTTTTGCAATCCAGCCGATAAATTACTTTAAGCCGCCATCTGTGAGAACATTATGGAACTCACAGATAAATAATTGCTGGATTGAATACGTATCAACAGATGGCGCTATGTTAATAATATTATATAATTTGCAAAAAAATAATAAACAAAATGAGACATAAACTATCCTATCTTTTAAGTTGGACCAAATTACATATAGTTACGAAATTTTATCAAAATCGGTTCAGTAGTTTCAGAGTTTATCGCGAACATACATCGTGACGCGAGATTTTTATATATATAGATAAGATATATAAAGTTAAGCTTTATAAATGTCACACGAAAGCTATTGTTTGTTAATACACTTACTTCAGTTCGTCACTAAGGCACATAGTCGTATACCTAGCTTCCAACAAGCTCATACCGGTTCAGCATACGAATGGAATGACTTGTGAATAGCGACCATGAATGCTTTCTGTCTAGTCATGGGAGAACAGGTGATTCGGTTTAGGCTCCGTTTGAACTGGCAAGCCCACTTGCCAGTTTAGATAATTTTATTTGTAACTAATGTTTAATAGCACCAAAATTTTTTGTATTAAAATTTTTCTAGTACCTAGTATCGTATAAATGTGTTTTAAAAATTACATACTTAATCGAAGAAATTTTTTTTTTCATTTATTATAAATAACTAACGGCCCGCTCCCGGCTTCGCACGAAAATCAAATTCAATAGTTAGCGCAGAAGAAGTTAATTAAATATTGTTAATTGTTAAACGACCAAAAATGTCCTAATGACAGAAAAAAATAAACTAACTAGTCATATAAGGTAAGGTTACGAGTTCATAATCCAAACGAGCCACCAGAAGGGTGTTCTACTGGACGATTATTGACAGACCGTCCAACCATTGTACGGAGTCAGCAAACATGATTTGTACAAAATGACTCAATAACGACAAACGACACATAATTACACCTTTTAATCGACCTTTTACTGGATCAAAAGGGTGACTATTATACGAGGTTTCTATTAGTAAATTAACAGTTATTTAGCTAAAAATATTTTTAATATTTTTATTGTATATTCATCTTCCTATAATAGTTACAGCTAGCGATGATATTTTTATTGGATTAAGAGATATCAATAATATATTTATATATATATATCGGTTCAGTAGTTTAGGAGTTCATCGCGGACAAACAACGTGATACGAAATTTTTATATATTAAGATGTACCATTGTAGGAGTGATGTGGGATACTCACTCACTTACTCAATCACCAAAACACAATAGCACACTTGCTGTTATATCACGCTGGACTTCTGTAAGGCTGTGGTTACTGCCGCCAATCAGGCTGCCCCAATGACCTGACCCAGTGTGCCCTGTCGCTACTTAACTATATTATATTGGGTATAAAATAACTATATTACAATATAGTTATGTTATTTATTATAAGTACTAGTTTTATTTATTTAATTATAATATTCTGTTTAATATTGTAGTTAGAATATTACTGAATACAATATCAATGAAAGTGATGTATTATATTTATATTATGTTTATTATAAATAAAGTAAAATATAATTTACACTGGAGTCAAGTTTAAAAAGTAAAATAAGGGATCTATTACAAAAGACATGGAAAAAAAAATTGACAATGGCCGTGAAATCGGAGTGATCCCTCGTAAACTTTATCTTTGACATAGATCTGACAATTTGTTAGTATAACAAGGAGCTGGCGACTCCAAAACCACAAAATATTCTATACAAAAGTCGTATCGATTACTTATGCCGTTTTAAACCTTTACTTAAGGCTAAGGTTTAACAACACTTTTTGCTCTTTATTTAAAATGTAGCTATTATTTTGATAAATTATTAAATTGCTTTTTTACAAATGGGTTTGTCAGTGTGGTCTATCTTTTCGTAAAGTTAATATCGTTGAAAAAAAAAAGGAAATTTTAATTTTAAAAAATGACAGGAAGGCTGGTGGTCCGAGGGTAGATAACTACTGTTGACTAGTGACAAAAAAACCCCATGGACATTGCAAAATTATCAACGAACACTGTAAAAAAATTGCTCACTTGAAAAACACAAGCTTTACAGTAAATTTTTTAACATTTCATTATTTACGACTTCAATACTTAATAATTAAGTAAGTAAGTAATAATTAATAATTACTTAATTATTAACGACATCATAAATGACTATTTATCGTTGAATCGATTGGAGAACTGCGCCTTAATTTAATTTAGACATGTAACTTAATCTAACAGTTTCCTAACTAGAAGTTCTCACGAACATGTGTGTGCAGTGAACAACGGTCAAATTGTATAACAAAACTATAAAATAATATAGTTTATAACATACATGAGAAACTGATATAATTTTATTCCTCCATTGTTAATTTTTTGGTAGATTTCGACTTTACCTCTCGCATCAATCTTGTCGGATTCATCAACATTATAGAATCTGATTCTGATGTAATATGCCTTTAGACAATTTTATTATTAATAATAACAATATTTATTTCGGATGATTTAAAATCCACATTAAAAATGACACTTAATTTGGAAATATCAACAAAAACAATAAAGTTTTTTTTTAAAATCCTGAATAATCTTTTAGCGATGATCTTTCGTTCAATGCCGATTATTGAGAAAGAAAAAAAATTAAAAAAAAATACTGATATTTTCTGATGTTGAGCGTTCAAAGCACGTTCGCTCACATTATGATATGAGAGAGCGAAGTATAAATAAGACGTAAAACTTGAAACAAATCGCGCGGCTCGACGATTTTTCGCAGTAAAATCGCAAGTTTATCGACACCATAAAATTATTATTTGTAACACCTTCTTTATTGGGTTTCGGCGTGCGTACGTAGCAATGTGTTCGGCGTATAGAGAATTTTATGTGTCTGCGATCAGACAAAGCATTGCATTTTCGGGTTCAGTGCACCTCCTTTCCAAGACGCTGCGATCATAGCGAAGTCTCTTTATGTGGACAATGGATCCTTTATACACAAATATATAATATAATAGGTGAAACCAGTCTTAAGACCATAACACGTTTTCTCCAAATTGCACACGTATCCCAGATGAACCTTTTGTTTTAAGCTAATATATGAAAATTATTACTTTATTTAAAAGTTTATTAAAAAAGCTGTGCCCACGACTTAGCACGCGTTCCTAGAATAGCGCTTAATTTTTTTTTGTTTGTAAATCGATTGGAAATCAGTCTGTATGAGATAGCAATGGCTCTGAAACAGCTGAGGAATAACAAGGCACCCGGTGATGACGGAATCACGTCGGAGCTTCTGAAAGCGGGTGGAAAACCGATACTTAAAGTCCTTCAGCGGCTCTTCAATTCCGTCCTACTCGGCGGTATAACGCCAGAAGCATGGAACAGGGGCGTGGTGGTGCTGTTCTTCAAAAAGGGTGATAAAACCCTATTGAAGAATTATAGACCCATCACGCTTCTGAGCCATATTTACAAGCTGTATTCAAGGGTTATTGCAAATCGTCTAGAGCGCAGATTTGATGACTTCCAGCCTCCCGAACAAGCCGGTTTTCGCAAAGGTTATAGTACCATAGACCACATCCATACGCTACGCCAAGTTATACAGAAAACCGAAGAGTATAACCTTCCACTATGTCTGGCGTTTGTGGACTATGAGAAGGCCTTCGATTCGATCGAAACATGGGCAGTGCTCGAGGCTCTGCAGCGATGTCGCATTGATCATCGGTATATCGAGGTATTGAAGTGTTTAGACAATAAAGCCACCATGTCGGTTCGAGTACAGGAGCACAGCACACAGTCCATTCCATTGCGTAGAGGTGTGAGACAGGGAGATGTAATCTCTCCGAAACTGTTCACTGCCGCTTTGGAAGATGCATTTAAGCTCCTGGAATGGCAAGGACTTGGCATCAACGTTAACGGCGAGTATATCACTCACCTTCGATTTGCCGATGATATTGTGATCTTAGCGGGGTCGATGAGAGACCTCGGCACGATGCTCGAAGACCTCAACCGAGTTTCTCAAAGAGTGGGCCTTAAGATGAATATGGACAAGACGAAAGTTATGTCTAATGTCCATGTTGTGCCTACCCCAGTAACAGTTGGAAACTCAACTCTCGAAGTTGTTGACGAGTACATATACTTGGGACAAACAGTCCAGTTAGGTAGAGCCAACTTCGAGAGGTCAATCGTCGAATCCAGCTCGGATGGGCAGCGTTCGGGAAGCTCCGAGACATCTTCTCGTCCAAAATTCCTCAGTGTCTCAAGACAAAGGTTTTCGACCAATGTGTGTTGCCGGTGATGACATATGGCGCTGAAACGTGGTCTCTAACTATGGGCCTCGTAAGGAAGCTCAATGTCGCTCAACGAGCTATGGAAAGGGCTATGCTCGGGGTTACACTGCGAGATCGAATCAGAAATGAGGAGATCCGTAGACGTACGAAAGTTACCGACATAAGCCGGCGGATCAGTAAGTTGAAGTGGCAATGGGCAGGGCATATAGTACGGAGAGCCGACGGCCGCTGGGGCCGGAAGGTTCTCAAGTGGAGGCCACGTACCAGCAAGCGCAGCGTAGGACGTCCACCCACAAGGTGGACAGACGACCTAATTAAGGCCGCGGGTCAACGGTGGATCCAGGCTGCTTCTGACCGGTCCTATTGGAGAGTTATGGGGGAGGCCTATGTCCAGCAGTGGACGTCCTGCGGCTGAAATGATGATGATGAATCGATTGGAATGAACATGAATTTCTATGTTAATATTTAGTTAAAACAAATGTTTTTGTTACTTTTTGAAAAAATTAAACTCATCATAACGACACGTTTGGTCTAGTGGCTAGTAACCCTAGCTGTTAACCAAACTGTCGCGGGTTCGAATCCCGCTAGGGGCAAATGTTTATGTTTTAACATTTAACTTTGTACCTAAGTCATGGATGTTTTGTATTTATAACATGTATGTATTTACAAAAAAAAAGTAATCTATGTAGTATATCAACTGTCTGGTATCCATCATACTATCATTAGTTGCTTACTTTGGAACTAGGTTGTGCTGTGTGGAATGTGAATTTATTTATTTATTTATTTATCATAAATCGTAAAGAAATATTTTGCTAACCTTGAATATCTTTTAAAAATATATAGGTATGTATTATTTTTATTTTTATTTATTGAGAAATGAAATTTTGAATTAGTACAAAACTTTAAAACGCATGTCATCCTAAAAATCCTTTTAAATCGGCGAGCGTTCACGCACGGCCGGGCCCCACCTTGGCGCAGACCTTAAATATATGCTTCTACTATTTACGTGAAAGTTTTAAAAGATTTCTTTTTCAGAGGGTGGAAGTTGAAGCAACAAATAGAAGCAGTTCGAGCGTGAACAGCCCCGGTTCGCATATCTATGCGAATACATTCAATATGTGGACGAAATTTATTTTATTGTCGTTCTCAAATACTTTTTTGTTTACAACAAATAAAACTTTAAATTACTTACTCAATTCATATAATTACAGCTACCATTAAAGGACCACTTAATGATAAAATTATTGAAACTGAATAATTGTATTTTCAATATTTTTTTCAGCGGTAATAGCAGTCTGCTTTGACAAAGATAACAGGTTCCATCCCCGCTCAAGAGAAACATTTATATGTAGCAACATGTATGTTTGGCTTGGTATGAGTGTGTTCTTTGTATATATTTACAAAAAATAATATTAGTATATTTATTAATTGTGTAACACAATCGAAATAATATATCTTTAAAGTTCGCTGTGTAGCACTTATAGCACTTATAGTAGTCTAATAACTTAAGATCTAGATGGCGCTGTGTTACATGAGTAAATATATTATACCTTTTCAAAAAATAGAGTCTTGTGGGACTGTAGTTAAAAAATCACTACACATATTTTGGATAAAAAAATTATTATTATTCACTCAAACTTAAAGGTCTGATGATTGTTAGAAATTTCATTTCTAATTTCAGTTATTTTTTCAATTTCAGTTTAATGTCATTATTCTCTTCAACCTATCAAATGTTCGATCTATAATGATTTTTTTTAAACTATGTTGTAAGCACACAAAACTATTTCTCTCAAAGGTTGAATTCAATTCTAAAGACTTAGGTATTTTACGATTTTCCTTGAGACATAAAAAAACTTTCCCAGCCCCAATGCGGGTTGAATCAGGTGCTTCTCTAGATTTAATGCACCGACTCTTATTGTTTCGAGCGAATACGGCTCCAAATTTCTAGTGGGAGGTATATGGGGGCGATCCTTGTAGGGATTGTGTACTTTAACCGCTTCCAATTAATTATTTATCATTCGACAACGCGTGTAGAGTTTGAATTGGTGTTTTACTCAGTTCGAGCATTAATCTATTACACATAATACATTGATGCTCGATGAATTTTGTGCCTATAAATAGGTAAATCTGATGAAGGGATATTAGTTATTCATATGATTTTATTCAGATACTAACTGTACTCCGTGGTTTCCTTTCTATTAAGTTTGAATTTCCATCGCGTAAAAAAGAGTGATGCATCTTTGACTCTCCACAGTTATCTTCTAAAATAAGATAAAACTAAAGACAAATTTGTTTGTGCAACTACATATCTTCTTATCGTAGTTAAATTATTTTTGATTTTTATTTATAATTTTAACAATTTTAAGGCTAATAATAATGTATAATAATAAAATGATAACACCAAAACCATTAAGGTTTAATCTCGTGTTATTATTTGTAATTATTATTAAAATCTAACTATATAATAATAATTACAATTTAAAAAAATGCTTTAATTTAAATTTAATATTTCGGATCGTTCCATCATTCATACTAATAATAAATCTGTAAGTGTAGGTATTGTATGTATGTATGTATGTTCCTCCATAACTCTTAAACGAATTAACTGATTTCCATGAAACTTGGTAGATAAACGTTTGGACGTACGGGACACAGGATAGGCTACTTAATATTTTTCAACGCGGACGAAGTCGTGGGCACCAGCTAGTCTACTTGTTACATAGATCTGAAGGTAGGCTGTTGCAAAGGTGTGGGACAATGTAGCGCTGTGTTAGAAACCGCTTTTTTAAAATTGCTCTAGTGCATACAGGATGTTCCATTAATTTTTTTAAATATTATTTTATATTCCCTTCCTTATCCCTTAATCTTAATCATACTATGGTTGATAGCGCAATTGTGGCGTTCCTTTTGTTATAGGCGACGGTAGTCACCAACCACAGCCGTCCGACGAACTTAAAATAAAAAACTTCACAAATAAAAAAAAAACTTTTAACAGTCACAAATACTACACATGATTTCGTTCATAAATATTAATCAAAAATACAGTAGTGATGAGATTGACTGTAAAAGGGTCCTGTTAGCAACATACAATATACTAACCTATGCATTTTATCACTTTCCGTTATTCACTAAAAATATCCTCTAGCATTGTATAAAATTGTCCTTTTACCATTGTTCATTGTGATTTCCATCTGTGCCTATTTAACCGACCACCCTTAACCTGCTTGTCATGTAAATTTTATTAAATTATATTACGTATACAAAATATCAAATTATCATTCAACGCGCATCCCAATCAAACCAATAAGTCGGAGTTGCTTCCAAACAAATCTAAATAAATGCCAAAAACAGAAAACGAAAGTGAATCGTTTCGAGGGGGTTGCAGTGTAAAGTATTGTCGAAAGTTTTATTTAGAAACGAATTCGAAATATAAATTATAAGTATGATTCCCTTAAGGATTTTGAAATTTATCCTAATGCAAGTCACAGTAAATGATTTTATTAAAATGTATTATATTAAATGTATGCTCACACACTAACCAAATGTCAACGTCATATATCATATACCTAGTCACCGATGTAATATGATTTTACTTTTTTTTATTTCATTTGTAATCCGATACATTCAAAACATTTCCGATATGCTGTCTAACATAGAAATTTGTTCAGGTTTCAGGGGGTAGGACTAGAAACGTCTTATGGCTATACCTATTGTGTGATATAAAGCGGTTATCACACTTTACAATTTGAACGAATCCAATTTAGGAACCTAAGTAGTGAACCTAGTGATCACACTACACTAAATTGATTTCTAAATCGAAGACATAGAATTGAAAATAGATAAAATCTAAATTGGATCCAATCTGTTCTAACTGCGATTACACTTTCCAATTTCCTAAATTGGAATCCTTCAAATTGTAAAGTGAATTAACCGCTTTAAGGAACAAAAGCAGTAATTTCGATTCGAAAACGCGAAAACCATCGCACTTAGTAAGCCTTCACTCATTCCGATTCCATTCTCGTATACAGATGTTAATCTGTTCCCCGCCAACTCCGGAACTCGGTTTCGCGCAATAAAAACTGTCACTATATTTATTTACGATGCAATAAACATGATAGAGATAGAAATGACTCGAGTACGCCTCGTAACAACTACAAAAACAAACGTTGTGAACAATGTTTGTTAAGTCAACAAGTCGAACTACAAGTAGCTCCAAGTTACAGTTCGTTTAAATAACTTTATTGATGTAATTATTAAAACTATTAAGCTTTCACTAAAACTGTTCGACACCAAAACAATTACTTTGAACCTGGATTGATGGCTAAGCCCAACGCACTCTTGCACACTAACAAACATAACCGATCAACTAACATCACTAAGAATTCATTAATTGAAGATTGAAAATAAAGAAGTAATATTATTACTAACTGATGTATGTAAAAACCTTTTTCTTTTAAATAGAAATATTGGCTAAAAATTTCAATACAATCCATCGGTTAGTTTTCTGGTATTGTGTACACAAATATACGAATGTTAAATTTTTGTATATATAAAGATTGACCATAGGTTTGATTTTTATTATAAGCCCATACAATGTTAGTCCTTTAATTTATATTTCAAGAATATTTCAAAATGTTTAGTATTTCTTATTTTATTTTTCTGCTATAAAAATGTCTAATTAGAAAGTTAAACGCTCTAACAATTTTCCAATCTCAAATAACTTGCAATAAGCGCCATCACAACATGTTTCAGAGAATTAATCTTCCAATGGCACACGATGAAAGCACCTGCTA
The DNA here is from genome assembly GCA_936446665.2 of Synanthedon andrenaeformis. NCBI lineage: Eukaryota > Metazoa > Arthropoda > Insecta > Lepidoptera > Sesiidae > Synanthedon > Synanthedon andrenaeformis. The sequence continues at coordinate 13,780,752 of OW387781.2, read as the reverse complement.
TCAATAGTTAAAGGTATTTCTTAATATTTCTCAAAGCTATAGAGAGCTCTAAACAAATTCCCCGCAATGGAATTTCCCCTCGAATACGTCAATCAACTTTTGTAGGATTCTACTAAAAAGTAGGGATGGAAACACACGTAATGTTTTTCAGAAATAATCTTTCTTGTTAAATTCGAATTTAACTTCATATATAAAAGTTTCTCTTCAAGAATATAATATAAGTTTACAATGATATTATTATGAACTTTGTTAAAATTATTTTTTGGTTATTTAAGACCAAAGAGCTTAAAAAGATATACCTATTTATGATTGGCATACATTTTAGGATAATTATCACTGGATGCTTCGAACTATGTATAATGGTTCGATGGCCAGAGACCTGCTGTTTGAAACACATTCTTTTTTATTAACTGAAGAATTTTTTCTGGCTGATCAAAAAATAACAAAATTTAATGCGACCATAACACAAATCTATCACTTATGTTTCCAATAAAAATCTTAGTAGAAAAAAATATTTTGATCTATTTCGACAGCGTGGGTATGTCGTAAATGCGAATGGGAGGGTTAAATCTCATTACTTTATAGCAGATGTAAAGCGAATTTATAGAGGTAGGCCCGCGGCCATATTTTGTTATGTGCCAATAATTCGTCGGTTTGGATGCTAGCCTATTGGCGTTTCGCTTTTGTGCCTTGACTCCTGACTCAACTGATATCGGACACTTTCGTTGACGGGGACGTAATATTTTCTTCTTCAAAATTCATTTGTAAAACATTCTTTTACAATGTCACTTTCTTACATGCAGATATCTTCATTTATTTTTTACTAGCTGGTGACCGGACTTCGTCCACGGCCACACTGGCTCCCAAAGTTTTATATTTTTAAACGATCGAAACTTAACATTTACATGATAAAAAGTATTACAAATTTTAATCCAGGTAATAAACTGAATTGTGTGCCAAATAAAAAAAACGTATTTTCAGTTAAAAAAACATATATTATGTAATTATTTAAATAACCATGTATTACTATGATGGAGGTTTCGAAGAAGACGTTCGCATATTACTGTATATAATGTCTTCTTTTAAGACTTATTTAATTAACTTAAACTTATTAAACTTCATAAAATATTATACAAAAACCTATAATAGATGAAATACCGCACATATATAGACAATACAGACAATACATACATTAGGTACAAGACATAATCTTGTACCTAATTAATTCACAATATTTTCATATCAATTCTATATTCAAAGTGATCCAACTAAAAAGGTACAAAGACATTTTAATCAACGAAAAAGTCTATTGTACAGAAATTCTATGAATTTTATTATAAGTTTAAATGAGTTAGTGAATTTTATCGCGCAGTAAGACGTGAGGTAACATAAAAATGAACGTGAACGTAACAAATTTATTTCAGAACCATTCATTGATGTAGCATTTTAGAAAATATTGCAAACTAATAAATTCAATATTAATGAACTAGCAAACTAGTGATTGCACGCGACTTTGTTGCAGCATTCTATCTAATTACACTTGTACATATTTACTTAATAAAAGTAGTCATTATTCTTCTAAGAATTATGTTACACATATCAGTTCTAATAAATAAAAGTTTATTCAAACGTTTCGACAATCGCCACAAACAAATAAACTACCAGACAGACTGACAAATGTTTGAAAACGCATTTTTGAGTTTCTGCAAATGAAAACACGATCTAAATATAAAAGCCTTAGTCATTTTAATTTTATATATTTATACTAGTGGTCCCAGCAGACGTTTGTAACCCAAATGAAGAACCCACTATAGGGTCAGGGGCCACTCAAACACCACACAAAATTTTTATTAAAATCGGTACAGCCTTTTAGGAGAAGTTCACTCACATACACAAGGATAGAAAAAATATTATAAAGAATTATAAATATTCTTTGGCTGTATCTTTGGCAACGTAACAAAAGATAAATTAATGTAATAAGATTAAATATTGCGTTGACTGTACATATTAAGAAAGTAATTTCTGAACAGTCCACTTCGTACTCTCCCTTTCTAAAAGTGAGCACGTGTATTAAAAAATTGCCCTTCAGAATTATAAAATTGAAAAATACGATTGGACCATTATGCAAAATGTAACAGAGCGGTGTGTGTGCAATTCTTTGAGAGCTGCTGCATCTGGAGAGAGGCGTCACGTGTTTCGGTGGTGTCCACGCAAACGAGCGGATGAAACGCTGCGGTTCGAACGCGGCTGTATTGTTCATGTTTGAATCGCTTGCTTTCTCTGTGACAGTTTTTTGTCTTTCTTTTAAAAAAAAGTTACAAATAGGTGGCCTGCCCGCTCTAAGATCAGCCCTACTGTTACCAATAAATACAAGTAACCTGCTACCTATAATTACAGGTAACCTATAATAGGTAATCTGTTACCTACAATTACAGGTAACCTATAACAGGTAATCTGTTACCTATAAACCTGATAGAATAAATGTAAAAGACCAGGTTACGCATAGTGTTATATCACAGCAGTTTATTATCATATATCATAAATTATGCTAACATGTATGTGTTTTACACACTTAAAAATGATGCAATAAGCACATTGTTTTACTGAGTTGGTAGAAAATATCATGGAGAATCTCCATGGAGTCTTAATGTCTAAATAAATACTTGATATAGCACCAGCCAACATATTGTATAACAGCAGCCAACATTAATTTTATTCTCTAAACGCGCGTCTGTTCACACTTGTAATCTGTTTATGCTTCTGAGCATATGGTCCCCGGTTGTCTTTAATTAAATTTTAAAGTTGTTATGATGTCATGTCACATTTGTCAATGTGCACTCTTCCGCTAGATACCTCGTAGTTGTGCCCATTGAATTTAGAAATTATATTAAACCACTTTCATTGTTTTGGATTGCCTGTTTTAGACAACGATTTTGACAACAGTACTCATTCCGTTAGCCTTGGAAAAAAAACTTCTCTCATTACAGCCATATTTACGACTTCTGGATCAGGTTCGCTATCCTGAATTTAAAGGGTGGTGCCAGAAATACTCTCGGAACCAACGGTAACTTATAAACTAGTAGGATGATCAAATCAAACCAACCACAAACACCTACTAATAACTATAAGAACTAGGCTTATAACAAAGGATGATTAACAGTCAGGCGCTCATGAAATACACAAATGAGCCAATTGATCTGAGTTTGTTGTCAATAATCCGTTGTCAAATTCGACTTATGTGCAGTAAACAAAATGTTATGGGATTCTCAAGTTGGTCCTTAACTCTTACTTAACCATTAGGATGGACCACCATCAGGATACTTGCATCCTGCCCATCTAGCCGGTCTTACATGTGTAGATGCTGACGTTAGTGAATTATTCTGTTCTCAATTTTCTAATTTCTAATATAAACTATTAGTATTTTTTTTAATAATTACGAACAAATTGTGTGCAGGTTTCAGATCGCAATGTATAAATAAAAATATCTTTAAAGGGGCAATGTTGTAATTGTATGGTACAACAGTAAAGGTAGATAACCTTCGATTATTGTATATCAAGGCGTGAGCCTCTGTATAAGTTAGTAGAACAGGCGCTCCGTAACTGAGACGTAAGCTTCAAAAATCTCTCGCAACTTACAACGAAATTAAACTAATTGAAAAACTTTTCTAATTACCGTCTTAACAGATACTTTGGAGTAAATCGCCTTAAGGGTAAACAACACCTCAGGAATTTGCCCCCGTGAGCTCTGTCTCCCTGGATATTGGTGCAAGTTATGAGAGGACTAAAAATAACATGTCATCGATTAACATGGATTAGCAACGCCATGAAATATCTAAAAAAAATGTATTTTGAACGTCTAATAAATATTTTTTTTAGCTTTGAATAACAAGGTTTTATTATGCAGTAAAACGGACACCAAGTCCAAGAGAATTTATTGATTTCATTAAATTTTAAATTTAATCAGAGAAAATTAAGAATTTCCAAGACATTTCAGTGCAATCAGTCGACATGCACTCACTAAATTAGAAGAACTATATGCATAGAATATCCAAGTGGGAAAGAAAGAGGAAGACAAAAGGATAGATTTGTATAGATTTGATAGATCTGCATAGAAATCGTTTAAAAAAAGACAAGAGTATTTTTTTATGTTAAGATCGACAGACAATCTGACGATTCACTTGATGGTAGATTGCTAACGCTACCTATAACACAAGCAAAGCAGTGATGCAAGTGCACTGTCGACTACAGTTATAGGATTAATGATATGGAATTGGCATTCCTTACTCATTCACCGAAACACAAAAGCACACATGCTGTTTTTTCACAATGTTCTTCTGTAACTGTTGAGTTACTGCCGCCAGATGGGCTGCCCAAATGACTGCCAAAAGCAGCGTGGCCTGCTACTACTAATTATTAAAATTAGTAGGAGTTATATTACTACAAGTATTCCTAGTTTACCAACACTCTTTTTACTTGAGACAATAAGTATTTAAATCTCGTTAAGTCGTATCGAATAAGCGCGTCTTCACCTCTGATGCTGAATTGAATAAAAATCACATTAGTCGCCCCTCGTTGACAGAATACACTCCAAGTTCTTGGTGCTGAATCGCATAACAATAAAACGTTAAGCTGATGTACAAAGTATGAGGCAGGTACGAGAAAAAGTAATTTCCCTCATGAAATTTCCATGAATTTTGTGTAGTTGTGAAATTATGGGGAGAACTTGTAAATTTTATATTCAAAAGTGCTATTCAAATGCAAATCGGATGGGTTTCAATTATCTCTTGATCTAACATTTGCATTGCTTACAGAAAACAATTAGGTCCAATATAGGTCCAATATTTTTTGTTTGTAACAAGTAGTAAGTAAAGTTTTTGGAAATATTAACGAACAGCCTCGGCTACTCACGTATGCACTTTTTTTCTGCAAATGATATATCCTCGTTTATCGCTTTTATATTAATGAAAACCATATTAAAATCAGTTGGCTGGTTTAGACGAAGCAAGCGGGTAAACAAACAGAAGTGGATGGCGACTTTATTTGATGATATGTAGGTATATATAATATAGAATATACAACGATATTATACAACAGAAATAGATAATGAGGCATTTTTAAATAATATTTTACTGTTGTTTTAAAGTTTACCTAATTATGTCTAGAACAGAAAACTTGTAGTGAAAATAACATATATTGTATAATTATAACAATACTGAAATATTATGAAAAATTCTTAAATATTAAAAACCTAATAGGTATTGAATATTAATTTTAGTCTTCATCCCATCAGCACTTTTACATTTTCTTATTTTAAGAAAAATATTTGTTTGTTTATATTTTGACTTCAAAGTGGAGCAAAGTGATTCCTATAATGTTTGATTTTGTTATCCCAAAGTTGTTGGATGACCAGAGAGTGACATAGGCTACTTTTTATGCCTTAAAAATGTTTAGTTCTTGCATCTGATATTGAAATTTTTTAAATAAAATCACACATTTAGTACCTTTTTAGTATTACCTACTACTAATAATTAGAGCTTAATTATTTTTTTAAAAACACATGAATATAAACAAACCTTATTAAAATATTATGTTCCTGTCAGTTAATCAGCTAACTGCGACAATGCCAAGCAATATGACTCCAAACTAATTTTCCGAGTGATTGAGTCTAAAAATGTTTCAAACAGACAACCCTCAGTCTCATTCGTTATTCATCGAAAATGCGGCGACGCATTCAAAAAACTCCCAACTAAGACGATCGTTAAGTAAATTAATACGAGTATAAAACATGATTAAAAAAATTACTACGACAGTCTAACAGGGGGAGTGTAGCAGAGGGATGCGCCCTTATATGGATGGGCTGCTTGCTTCATAGAAATTACATGAATAATTCTTCCGACAACGTAAACGTCGTTCGAATTGGAGCTTTAATATGTACGCAATAAAGACGAAACTATTTTCGTCGAGCCGCTGGATTAGTTTTGTAATATTACGTTTACTAAGTTTACCTTCAAGTGTTATAAGTCGTAATGTCCCTCAACGGTTTAATATAACTTGGCCTGGGGTGAAACAATGAAAATGTTAATGTGGAACCTCGCCTTTATATTTATTTTTAACATCCGACGATTCTTATTAGTGTAGTTTTCATTAACTTCTAGACAATTCACCTTTATTTATGGCGTTACCCCCAGGTTACCCCCTAAATGGGATTCGGCGAGTGAAGTTCTAATATTTCCTCAATTTGAGTCGTAATGTTTATAATACCAGCGCATAGATAACTTATTTCATCGTTTGACTACATCGAAAAAGAAAAAAAATATTTTTTTATTCTCTTTTTGTAATCAGATAAATGACAGGAGTCACAAACTTTTATAGTTATATACGCCTTCAGAGTTATGTACGCGCGCAATGCTTATATACTGGACAATTAACAGCCTGATTGGCGACAATAACCGCCCCTTACAAAATTAATAGCAAATAAATTCTGCTTATTAATTGATAATGTATTAATACTTTGATTAATACATAATCAATTAATAAGCGGATGGGGACTACAAATTCGCCTTGAAAACGCCAATGAAGCTCAAACGCCATGAAAGCTCCAATAAAAATTGATCTTAAATTGATCTCTTTGTATCTTATTAATTCATGCATATAATCTAAACCGATAATATGAGAAATAGGATAAGATAAAATAAGTATTTCGTGAGAGCCTCCAAAGCCTGCAGGTATCAGTATAGTTATTTTTTAACTGACGTGATCCCATATTATATCAACGTAGACATATATATATAAATAAACATCCCGTTTACGTAAGTTGTGTCTAAAAAACGAGTGTATCTTTTTACCCGTTTTCGAGTTCCCAAACGGCAAACATGGAATATCTAACACCCTAAAGAAACACCAAAATCCTAACCAAATACAAGCAAAACGAATAAAAATGCCGAACCTCGTTTCACTATTGAATCCTGCTTTTTCCCGATCAGTTGAACGATTGGTTGGCGGATTAAGTTTTGTAACTTTAACTAAATCTAATGTATCAAGGACTACACTTATTGTAATTCTATTCTGCTATGTGGGTGATGGATGCCAGAGGTCATTCCCTAATACACACTTTCTTCATTACACTTTATCCAGTCAGGGTTGGTAGAGCAGTCCATAACTTATGGTGTTTGTAGGCAACGGTAGACACTACGTTAAAGTTGAAACGTCAACCTCCCTCCGTGTAGCTACTTAACTATAAAGATATTATCTATTAAATTAAATCAATACTACCTAATAATAAATCTGTAAGGGTCGGTCATGGGTAAGTTACTTTGTTTTCAGAGATATCGTGTTTATAGGCTCTATACATGATACTGAAACTAAATTGACGATTTTTAGAATTTTTTTCTGTATGTAATGAATCAAGATCTATGACATGAAAGCACATGTTGAAACTTTGTTGATTGTGATTGACATTTATTTCACATTGACCCACAGTCGGAATCACTTCCCCGCTGAAAGATGACAATTTTTGTTTACTTGGTAGCAAATTATTATGTGATAAGTTTAATTTATTAAATGTTGATAAAGACAATACATTGGTGTCTGCACCAGAGTCTAGCAAAAAATTAACATATTGATTATTAACGCTTAAGTTTGCATTCCATGACTTCTTGAGAACGTTAATGTATGTAAGTGTGCCAATATACAGAGAGTCAGACAATTTATTTACCTGTTTTATTAAATTAACATTGTTTGTTTTATTCCTGCACATTGAGGCGTAGTGGTTCCTCTTGCCGCAGCTCCTACACTGGACTCCCACGGCAGGACACCTGTATTGGTGAAATTGACCACATCTTCCACAGTTGTTGTTAGGTGTTGGTGACATATAAGACTGATGCTTATTTTTGACATTTTTATGAGACCTGAAAGGAGACCTGGAACTACGACTTTTAATTTGGTTTACGATGACATCTTCCGAGTCTCTCAGATCACCCGAGAGAATGATTGAGTGCTTTTTTGTTTCTAAGCTACATTTTGCAATATTCACAGCCTCCGACAATGTTTTAGGAGTTCTGTCCAGTAACTTCTCACGAATGTAAGCATTGTTTGAATGTAAGTTCCATGAAAATATGTCTTTTAGAATATCTTCCCTTTTAGTTTCAAAATCACATTGGAAACTTATGTTTATAAGGTCTGTAACATATGAATCAATATCTTCATCCAACTGTTGTTTTCTATTGAATAATTTATGTCTTTCCATGCTCACATTAATTCTTGGCAGAAAGTAATCTTCAAACTTTTTTGTTAATTGTGCAAAGGTTATAGAATCTATGTCTAAATCGAAAGAATAAAATATATTTAAAGCTTCTGTTCCAATGTAGTGCAACATGATTGCTACCTTCCGTTTTTCCGATTCACCCTCCAAATTGTTCGCTCTCATAAATATTTTTAACTTGGTGAGCCAGTTTTTAAAATTTAAAGGAATGTTGTTACCTCGAAGAGACAGAGCCTCGACTCCAGACGACACATAGTTTGCGTTTGTATGTTCTGACTCCTTTTTTGTTTCAGACATGTTGGTAAAATTTTACTTGACCGACTTTTCTTTTCGACGCAATTTGACTTTCCGACTTTAGGACTTAAGCACATTTGTTTTCGACTTGCTTACGTATTTTTCTTTTTTCTTCTGACACCATGTCTTGGTTTGGTAATGAGTACACGGTAGATATATTATTAACTATTTTATTAAGCAACCTTTTACATGGCGATTGACACCGTACGGGGTTCACACCTCCGTGGTGTTGCCACAGATAGCACTATCCCTGACATGTATGTTCCTCCATAACTCTGAAACAAATTAACTGATTTTCATGAAACTTGGTAGATAAACATTTGGACGTATGGGACACAGGATAGGCTACTTTTTTGGTTCAACGCGGACGAAGTCGCGGGCACCAGCTAGTCTTTAATAAATCTAATTAAATTTATCTCTATTCATTCACATATGTATCCACGTCATAATAATAATTCGTGTCATGAGCAAATAAGTACATACCTATACTTTATCTTACGACTTTGTCGATCGTTTACCCTTACCACTTATCAGGGTCATCAGCTCACTCGCATAAAATGGCTCGTTAATTTGTCTGTTGACTTTTATCATTAAAATAACGTTACTGTATACGTATGTATATTAACTTACAACTTACTAGCGAACCTCTCCCGGCTTCGCATTAGTGCTATTTTTTCTGCATATTATTTATAAACTCTTCCTTGTTTAACGCTCTTTCCATTAGTGAAAACCTCATTAAAATCCCTTGCGTAGTTTAAAAGATCTAAGCATAAATACAGAGAGGCAGAGCGACGTTGTTTTATACTATGAAAAGATGTAAGGTAACTTATAGAGTGTGATAAAATATTGAATATATTTTCGAGCAAAATTCAATGGTTTTGATATTTCAGATTACTGTAAAGTATTTACCTGAATATTTATTTAAATACTATTACCTCTTTTATTTAAAATATATTTACATATTTACCTAAAACTAAATATTATCTAAATATACATAACTAAAACTAAACCTATAACTAAAACTCAATATAAAAATGGACCCTGCGGCATTGTACCAAGGACGCTGGCAGCATTTCCTCGTTGAATGGCCAAACTAATACGTTGGCCGAGGAAAGCGCCAGCTCTTCGGTCTCCCGTCGCATCAATAAGCCTCTTCGAAATATCTTTGAAAAGGCCCATTGCTGCAGGGCCCCACGGACCGAGTGTCTCAACTCCAAATGGTTCAAAAGTATATTCGGCGCCGAGGCCACTATATTTTAGAATTTTATTTTTCTCAACCGCCTCTGCTGCGGTTGCTGCCTTTGTAGATGTTCCATGGAGATGCGAAGGGGCTAGTGTGTCTACACAGGTAGCATCCCACACCAGCACTCTACCCAATCTCCATGGAATCAGAGACATCCCATCCGGTCTCCTACCATCGTTTCTCAATATACCTGAGAGCTCTAAAATGGCTGGTATATTGGCTGATGCAAGAGACCGGCGGAGGATGTCGTTTAAGGCAGCATGCCTCGAAAAGCGGCCAGCACTTTTTTGACACGACAGTCCGTGGTGACCAAGACGGTCGACTATACTGCCACAGGGACATTGATGCGGGGCGCAGACCGGGACCCCTAGGCGGAGGCAAATTGCTATTCTAAAAGTTGTGGGAGCAGCGATCCTGCTTCTTTGGTATTAGCAGCGAGGAGTCTGGCTCTTCCCGTAGTGCAGCACTGGCTGAGCAGGGAATCAAATGATAATTTGCAGACTGTAAAGTATTTCTTATATGAAAAATTAATTTGAAAATAGTTTCTGTGCGTTGGTCGGTGAATAATTTACAAAGCCATGTTTAAGTAGATAAGTTGACATGTTGCTCGACCAGTCCTGCAACTGCTCACTCAATTCAATGTCAGTTTATTCGCCAAGGGCACGCACAACAATGATAACGTTTTTATTTCCCGCAAAAATTTTCGATGCTCACTTTTTCGCCGTTTTTTGTTTACTTTTTCGCTATATCTTGAATTTGTTAGTTGAAAATAGCGCGACATTTCTGTCAGTAGAGTACCTACAAAGAGTTTTCGACTCTAGTGCTCTTTTTTAAGTTACTATTAAAATAATCCCTTACAAAGATACATGTAAAATTTTTGGCTTGTTCATATACGAACAACTTTTCATTACTTTGATTCAGACATGAAAATAGTATAAAAACTTAATTTATTAATATAAAATTGTTTTTTGAAACTCAGACAATCTTCAGATTAGTTCAGCGGGTGTTACTGTGATGTTTGGTAGGGCAAATACTAGTAATATATATAATATCCATTAAGCAAGGATTTTTGAAAATTTCGATTAAGTAGAGGGCGGGTCGCTAATTAATTATATTAGATTCATGGAATCGCAAAATATCCGCAACTTTCTTATAACTTATACCTATTACGCATTTGGTTAAGCCGGCTAGTGGAGTATTATTTTATTAATATTGATAGATACGCCCGTACGCCTGGCACGGCTCATATTGCATTCACTTGTAATGCATTAACGGCATCCCACCATGAAACTTTAATATTAAATCGCCTTTTACCTTCCAGACATACAACCTAGTTTGTATGGGAACCACGCTGCCTGAATCCGTTGCATCGATTTTTCCTTTTGGCTAATCTTAGCCAAATTAATCTTTTTTAAGAGATATAAATGATTATATCTCTTAAAAAAAAGTACAAGTAAAAAACAATAATTAATTATTTTAGGAAATTACGTTTGTAACAAAATAAATACATAGAGAACTTGAAAAACTTGGAAAATGACTTGGAAAAAATAAGGAAAAATGTTTTTTAATAGTATTTTATTTTATTTTTTATTTTTATATTTATTGTTTTAAGTTGACAGTGAATATTAAAGGAAAATAAAAGCAAAAGATACTCACAAAAAATAATACTTTTTAAATAATATAAATTACAAAATAATATACCTAGTTAAATATGAATGTTTAGTTTATCTTATATGTTTTATGCGTGCATATGTTTTATATATTAAAATTCTGTTATGACATTTATGATTTTTTTAAATTATTTCATTATCAATTAACAATCAAAAAAACATATTAACTGTCACAAAACAATTTAATATATTTTGAAAAACTATCATACATATCATGCTTATATTCCAAAAACAACTCCTAATGAGTAACTAAACAAAAAATTGTTTAACTGTTTTGTTAATTAAATTAATTTAATCTTAAAATATTATATTTGAGAATCTCCTAAATTATTTCATTCAAAATTATTCCACTTTCGGCAAAGCAAATAGTTTTTGAAATGTACTCGTACGTACAAAACGAGTCTAACTAAACACAAAAGAGTCTGAATCTCGTGTGCCATCTGGTTCTTCCCTGTTCGAGTTTTTACTTTTACTTTGTGAAAATTTTATGAAGAAAGAGTTTTTTAAAAACTAGGTCATTCAAAACACCGTCAGTTGTACTACACAGCTGTGTTTTGAAAAAAAAAAGTATTGGTAACACTAAAAAACTAATCTTCAGATAATCCAACTGATATCCCCAAATAAGTGTATGTACTATGGAATTAAACATGCCATTGTATATACAGTCTGATATTTTTTAAAAATCATAAATATCAGAAAACACTCTTCTAATTTCTTGCAAATGACCAGTATAAAACCATTTAAGAAAGAAACATGTTGAAATTACTGTTATTCAGTATATAATTTTATAATTTGTAACATTTGGATTTTATTCCATCCATTACAAAATTCAAATCCAAAATCCCAGAGGGTTACATTAGAAATTTGCATATCTGCAATTCGTATATGGCTGTCTCTACCTGTAGATAGGTCAATGCTATCTATTTTGTCCAGTCCATCGACTCCCTAATTCCGATTACCCACAACCCTCAAAGGTCAATGCACTCGGTAGCCCTTTTACGAAATGGCAACCCCTGCAGCGACCTCACTGATTTTCAGGCCCGTTTTATTTTCCGTTTATCACCTGATTACACCCTTTCGGTGTCGGAAATTTTTTGTGCTGTTTTGAACGCGCGAGGGATGACAAATTGACATCCAATGGACTCATTGGTAACCTATAAAAATATTTAGATTTTAAAAAAAAATTAACAAATTTTTCTGCAGAAGTGAATACCAAAAGGTTAAAATGGGTTTACTTATATGACAAAGAATAATTCATCGCATATATAAATAAATCTATCATAATCTTTAACAATTATCTATACATACATATAAATAAAATTGGAGTGTCTGTTTGTAATATTGAAATATCCGTTTTTTACTACATGCATATGAATATATATACGGTACATACACCAAAATAACATTTTTTACAATTTTTGTCTGTCTGTCTGTCTGTTTGTTCCGGCTAATCACTGAAATGGCTGGACCTATTTTGACGGGACTTTTATTGGCAGGTAGCTGATGTAATAAGGAGTAACTTAGGCTACGTTTATTTTAGAAAAATTCTTTTTTTAGAAAAAATACATCCCGGGCGAAACCGGGAGCGGGCCGCTAGTTGTAAATATTAAACCTTAAGCTACATATATATTTTTATTAAGATATACTTAAATTTTAATTTTACTATTATTTTTTACCTTTAATTATTAACAATATTTTGTTTTAATGAGATTAGATTTCACGTGTAATTAAAAAATAATTGCAGACACATCATTGAAAAATAACTGGCATTTGAAATAAAACACTAGAAATTTCACCTTTAAAACAAAACGAAGGATATTTACTAGAGAATGGCACGGTATTTCCGCGCTGACATTTAATCTGACGAACCGTAAAATTAATGTATAGACTTATTAAGTTTATAAGGAAAATGGAACATCGGAAATTACAGGACGTACTTACCTAGATATAAACATAGTTACAACATTGATACAACATTGATAACAGCATATTGCAGGTTTGCAAAATTTGACAATAAAATGCAATAGCAAATGTTGCCATAAAAACAAAATGTAACGTTGCCAATATATTAAAAAAATTATCCATAAATTGTAAAGCCACAGATCTGACATAGTTTCGGAATAATATTGTTTCCTCCAACAAGTCACCTCAATAGGCAAAGTTTGTTGACTAGGCAACATTGCCAGAAACTACAGTGCGTATTTTTAAAGCCTATCCTATGGCATAAAAATCAAATTTACGAGTAATGCAGAATAGGTGTCAAGAAAATTTTTGCTATAAAAAGGCTGTCCCATGCCAACAAGTATAACCCTTCGCAGAAAAAATATTTGAGCCATATTCTCTGGCAAGTAACATAAAAACAAATGCGTTGTTACACAAAATTTCCTATTGAGAATATTATGTTCATAACACACTGTTTTGTATATAAACATGCGTCGAGGGGCCTCGGTCGCTACTCCCTAACACTTGAAACAACTTGCAACTACCCTCATCCAACAATAGAGCATCGAACGTTTTCTTATATAATCAAGAGCCGTTTCTGTTGGACTGCCAACTTAGTGGATTGGAGTAGCGGATAACAAAACGAAACGTTCCTTATATGAAAAACCCTGTTAAATTGTCTCCTCAGAATGCTATCAGTAGAGTTCGAGCACATTGTAAGAGTATGTTTAATTTAAATTATTCAATCTTGTATAATTTGTACACATACTTGTGGAAATGTTTGGAAACTTGCCAAAATATAATGGAAATAAAATTCTTATATTTGACATATCAAATGAATACTAAATATAATGGTTCTTTGTGGCCTACAAGCAAAAATATATGTTAAAAATTACTTTAAAAAGCCAAAAATTTGAAAAGTTTTTCGACATTACGCTATCTCGTCGATTCTCTGTCCTCTTCCGGCTCAAGGAGGGCACGAACGAAGGTTGTATAAATATTGGCGCCTCGCTTTTGAGGCTAAGTGCCGCCTTTGTTTCGACAATAAAAGAATAACACTCATTTATGCGAACAATGTACTATCTCCAAGACGAGTCTCCGCTGAAATTTTCTCGAACAGTCTATTACATACTTTTATTGTGCCTAATTCACGAATTACTAGGCTTCGAAAAATTGTCTGAAAAACTACGTTAAAAGTCCTGCGATAGTAATATTTGTATTTTAGGACACTTAAAAACAACTGGCTCCACCACCCTCATCGCTGAGAATTTCTAGCATTCGCGGTGGAAACGTTCAGAGTGTGGTCGTCCGATGCTAAACCCTTCGGGAAAGTGATAGAAAAACTCCTAATCGAGAAAACGGGCGACCAGCGCGCCAGCTCTTTCTTCACGCAACGTATAGCGTTAGACTTTCAAAGAAGGAACACTGCAAGCGACGAGGGCCTAGTGCGAGTTTTACTCTATCGAACGTGTCGAACGCATAACCGTCAATTTGTATGGGAATGAAGCAATGCTACACGTTAGCCACCAGGTAGCGCTGCTTCATTCCCATACAAATTGACGTTTATGCGTTCGACGCGTTCGATAGAGTAAAACTCGCACTAGGCCCTCTGGGTATACTATGCAGGATTCGGTAGAGCTAGACGAGTTATCTTTTTTTTTGGCCAATTAGTTTCCTCCTGCCTTCCCAGCATGCGCGTGGTTTAATTATTTTTATGTATTAATAAAATCAACTTGTTTTATTAGGTATAATGTGTAAATTAATATACTATTAGGAATTAATATATATTAAATATTAGTCAAAAATATATTTCAGATTCAATTTGGTTCACATTCTTAACAATTGAGTCATATATGTTAACTAGGCCGGTCGTAAAATTATATCTCCACATAAGACGCGGAGTTGGTTCATAACTCGCCTCTTTAATATCTGCCTCGTGACAACTTTGGGAACCTAGCAAAGATAACTTTTTACATAGATTAACTTATTTTGCAGATACCGCACTTCTAATTCAAAATGATTGGCATATAAAATTATATTTAAAAAATTTATATTAACATATGGACACTTTTCTTTTTTAAATTCTAACGAACAAATTTTAGATAATATTTTCCTTATTTTTAATAGGATGCTTTTCTACCCATGCTTGATAACTATCTTCATATAAAAGGATTTTTTTAACGCATGCGATTTTTGTTTTTAATTTGCACACCGCTTGTCGTTTGAATATGTGGACAAATGTATTAAAATATTAACATTTGTATATACTTACTGTATTTAGAAAATAAATGTTATATAGAATTTGAAAGATTTTGTTACTGACATTTAATTAAAATTATACCTTGTCTATCTGAAACCATTACTCATCTATGACATAATAACTAACTTCTTAGAACAAAACGTTTGCAAAAATATACTTTTATAAAAATAGGTGTGATCCCTTTTGCCTCTCACATCGTTTTGTGGGACAGTTAAGGTTAACTGTCGAATAAACTTAATAACTTTATGTGACAGGAGGGCTGTAAAAAGATTCCTTATAACATTGGTTTTGAGATTACTCGGAATTCCAACAAACTCTTGATTGTTACATTTCACAGAAACTATTTTGCGGTTTTATCATCAACAACAGTGTTGTAATTTAATTAAAATTTTCCTCGATTTTTTTTGTCTATTTAGCTTATGATCTGACACTAGTTTGGCATTGTTGAAGCAAGTGAATCATCGTATTTATTTTTTACGATAAATTACTGTAGGCAGTATGACGATTTATCTGATGAGGTCTCAAGTGGGTTGCTTAGGTATGAATGAAAGTTTTCATTCAGATCTTCTTAGAGGGTGAAATATTTGTTCTGTTTTCATCAAAAGATGGCGTGAATGTGAACCGAGTGTCACCAAGCTAGAAGCCTTGTATGTGAGTGACCATTGTGTATATACACAAACATATCTCCTAGCTTAACAAGTATAGCACGTATAGTGGGACCTTAGCCTTAGGGATGCTATAGCTCAATTCTCCATACCCTCTTAAACACTTACCTTTTATGCTACTAATGTTGCCAGCACACTTGCAGCACAAATGTCTGTGCTTGTGTTAATTGCAACATAAAAAAGTTTTATGTGCAATACAGTTTTCATTTGAATAAATGTGCCTTCAAATATGAGAGAGTTCCATTAAAATAAACAGACGATGCAATTAACTAATAACACTAAACTAAGGGTCTTTAGTACTCAAGAGAGGGGCTGAAAGAGGGCAGACATTAAGGGTGGTTAAAACAATACTATCCCTATTGGAATTATTGGATGCACATTTGAGCAGACGGTTTTTATTGAGGTATATTCCTGGGGTCTTGGTGTTCCTGGGGGCTTTAGAACGCCCTACTTGTCTTTATACGTCAAGTGTTTGAATGCTCAGTTCTTTAATCTCTGCCTTGTTCTGTGCTTAGTTGTTCGAAAAGGGGTGAATTGTCGAATAAACTGTTTAGACGTTGTTAGATTGTTAGATGTTAGATGTGAATTGTGTGTTGGCTGCAGCTAAAAGCTGCAATTTTAATCATGCATCAAGATTTTCATTTTGATATTATACTTTGTGGCGCTGTTGTGTTTCGATGCCAGAATCTTATTTATCCTTATTTTGTGCTTTGCATGACATATATGATATACTAGCTGTTGCACGCGATTTCGTGCATTCGCATACAAACATACAAAAGTACAAATATTCTTCACTTTATAATATTATTATAGATGTGTACCTATGTCGTAATATTATTAACTTAATAATTACGTGAATTACTCTGAATGTCTTCTAAATATTACAAGTAGCCACACTGTCCCTAAGTATATGTTGAGCTATGTTTTATTTTCATAAAAGTATTTTTCTGATTGAAATTTCAACATTTGTAAATGCAAAAAAAGCGTTGATTGAGGAGTGCAAGATAAGGCAATACTAAAAAAGTACTGAGACAATGTCATAGATTCCAATCAGTAAATCTAAAAAAAAATCACTAAGTTACGATTAATCTATATTTTATAAAGACTAAGCGTAAATATAATAAATAAAGAAAAATTTAAAAAGAAAATACAGCCTTTAGTGAACATTAGTAATAACATTATATACTCCAAAATTAATTCTGAGTTTGGAGACAAAGCTGCTGGAAGAATTTAGTACCTTTTATTGAGATCTTTAAAAATTTACATTAAGTTGTATTTTGTTATTGATATCAGTAGCAATATATCAATAATATTTGACCAAGCGAAAATATTATATTAGTTGTCTTAAATGTAATTCCATGTTTACGAGACATTCAATTACGATTACTTCATAAATAATGTTCCAGTAAATTCTGTGTGTGCAAAAGTCAAAGTAAAAAATTTTGTACATTTTTTTAGAGCAGCAATAATAAAGAAAATACAGCTGAGTACTAGCTCGCCCACGCCTCAAAAGGCTTAAGTGAATCTATAAATTTTATTGGATTATAATGTTGTAATAAATTTAAATAAAAATAACGCGAGTTTAATCCAATAAATAAAATGTAACATGAAGATACAGTCGCAACTTTTGTTGTAAGATAAATAGTTTACCTTGAATCCCGTGTACTTTAACGTATTAAACATTATTCAATAGAATATGTACTGTCACTACTTTTTTATGTGAAATAGCACCAGACAGGCTGATGGTCCATTTGATTGAACGTGTTTGAGGCTAACATTGAATTTACTAGAAATACAAGCAATATCAGGGCAGATGTGCAATACTTTGCCAACCCTTATAGGTTAAATGATTAAGGTAAGGTAAGGTTATCAGTTACTCCCACAACCAAACACATAAGCACTCAAACTGTGGTCTGAGCTGTTCGATTTATGACTACAGTGTGCCCTGATATCTGCTAGTGAATAGAGTAGCGCCAAAATCAACCAATAGACAAATTAATATTGTATGATAGACAATAGCCTCTTGGACTAAAGCTAACACATTGATTAAGAGGCCTAAGGGGCACAATTTGGCTTTCTTAAGACATAGGTATGAGATTAATTTAATTAATAGCTTAAATCTTGATCTTTTAAAAGAAACTTTTGTGTGTTTGCTGTAAAATACACGAATATCTTTATCGAAGTCGGTGTATGAGTATCCAATTAATAATCTCTAACTATTTAGGGCGACGAGGAGACTATAATTGAATAATAAATCATAACCTCAATGTAACAACTCACGTTGAACTTTGGAATATAGGAAGCACCTTAGTGCTGATTCAGTTCTTGCCAGCTTTACACCATGCTTGCACAAATCAGTTCAGTGCCAAAACATCCATAAGTGTGAGTAAGAGCGAGCGAAATTTGAATCTAAATTTAGAGGAATAAGGTTGAATTCTCAAGAAGTACGTTAAGGTCGTACTGCAAGGCCAGTGTTATATATGCTGTATATAAACGTAGTGACTGAGGCGGTAATCTTAAGATGATTTATGATATGTTGTAGCTCTGACGTTTACGAGTTAACAGGCGAGCCGGGGAGGCCTTTTAATCAACTATGCTAATGTTAGGTGTTGATCCTTCGGTTACGGCGGCAGGTCCCAACTAAGCCTAATGTCAATATTAGGTCCTAATTGAATATGTGGAGTGAAGTTTAATTAAGGATTCGTGTCGCGACACATAGAGGGGTTGAGCTGGATTCAATGACTAAAGAATTCTCAAGGTTGTAGTATAGCGATGATTAATCTTAATTTTCATTTTCAAATTTTACAAGTGTTAGATCGGTCTAGTAGTTTTTGAGTTTATTTATTACAAACATACAAATCTTCTCTCTTTATAATATTAGTATAGACTAGAATTAAATATCAAGCCCTTTAAATAAATTACTGAGACAAATTACTCAATTAGATTCATAGTAAAATCCAAAAAGTCATATCAACAATTTAAGTATATGAGGGGTCATCGTACGTACAGGCAATAAGGGGAGAGTTGTTTTAAAATCCAACCATAATTTATTTATCAGTCGAAAATCATCTCACGTACGATCTGTATTACCGTTTTTGTGAACATCGAAGGATCCCTAAAATTTTTAGGGAGATAAGGAAACACCTGAATTTATATCGTTTAGTAGGCCCTACAAAATTACATTGGGATTTCTTAACAATATTAAAGCCTTTTTTTTATTTACAAGTGGTAAATAAAATTTTATTACATTTTCTATTTAATTACATTTCAGATTTTGCTATAACATCATAGTTGTGTAACTTTGGGTAAGCAATTAATGAAAAAGAAATAGATACTTAAAATAGAAAACGTAACATTTTTAGTTAAATACCAACCGTATATATAACTTAATATAAATTAACAGGAAAAAATATTGATCTAGATATGAACTAATTTTAGTTAGTTTGCATTTAGAACACTTTTTATATATCTATATTAGACATTTTTATCTATACATATATAGAGACCTATAAATAGTTATTTCAACCACAATTTATACTATGAAAATTGATAGAATAAATGATTGAATCTCGAAGGGAATGTCCTCGTGGAGGAAGCAATTTATAGGTAGCTATGCCGACGAATGGACCCCTGTCAGTAAAACTGGAAATCCTAAACAGATGTCTAAATCCACACCAAGCAGAGGTCCTGTAGGCTAGTACACTCAATGGGGCATACTAATAGACGTCCCACCCTATTAATTATGTCCAACGAGAAAATTTCAAGGCAAGAAATCCTTGCCATCAAGACTAATGCCGAATGAAATGGGTCCGCTCGCTGGACCCTCCAATGACTTGTTAGAATATTGTCTAAGTCAAAGAAGACATACAAATATGCGACTACAAAAACGTATTGAAATTATTTTTGAAATAAGCTCATATTGTACACGACGAAGTACGATATATTCAAGTCCATATTGTATATGATGTGTTTTTTTTTTAATCAAACTACTTTAGGTCCCAAAACCCTAAGAACTATAACTGGATATTTGGTTCCATCTCTCATAGCAGAATGGTTGTCTTCAGTGAGGCAAAGCATCGGAGACAAAAATCACCGATAAGGTTGCAAACTGATGGTCAATAAACATGGTTATTGTAATATTTTTATCAATTGAATTTTATTTAAATAATTCAATCAAAAAGCTTTTTTTTTTTGTGCATATGATACTAATCCAGCAGTAAATCTAGTAGAAAAGACAAGTCGAAAATTACTTGTTATCTGGTAATAGATTTATTGTGTGAATTGTAGAAAGCTTCTCAAATCGTGATTTGTTCGTAGAGTCGCTTTATTTCCTTGACTTGAACCGAAAATGTTATTTCGTCAACCGACGATTCATACCCGTCATAACTCCAACCTGTCCTAGATTGCGCGGGCGTGTAGCTTACACTATGTTGCACCGTGGCAAATGCCAACTTCATAGTGTCCTTATTACAAGAAATAATATTTATAACATTGAATATAATGAGTAGGTTGTGTTTACATAGATCGAGCCTTTTGCATAGTTCGGTGCCATAGGATAGGTATAAGTATGTTTGCTAGCGACTTAAGCATTCATTAATTCTATGAAATTATACAGTTTTTTTTTTCATTGTTCTCTAAATAAGATATCTTATCTTTTAGCCACTATACTGTGGCATTTTGTAATATTTTGTCTATTTTGTCCAACGCAGGGGCCAGCCGTGATGAAATTAATTCTGAGCGAGAAGCAATGGTTGAGCGAATTGACTCTACCTTGAGTCTTATATCCCAAATGGGGTGACAAGAACCTGGTTATTTTTAAAGGCAAGCGTGTTTGTTCTCTGCAAAAAGCAGCTTGCCTCCAACTTGGCTCCAACTTTCCGAGGTGCATCCGTTCCTGTCGCCAATGATAATGAACTTGTTGGCATGAGGTTGAGTTCAAACCTCAACTTCCGCACCTCTATCGAGTTCAAAGCCCAAACAGTAGCCAAAAAGCTGGGCATCATACTTACACCTGGACAACTCCTATTCTTTGTATAAGGCGCAAGTCAGATCTTGCATGTAGTATTGCCCCATAGTATTGCAACTTGCCGTACTCGACTCGGTGGAACGTAGAGCTAGGAGACTCATAGGCAACAGTACACTTAAAAACTAATATGCAGAGCTTGGCACATAGACGCAAAGTTGCCAGTCTATGTGTCTTTTATAAGATGTACTTCGAAGAGTGTGCTCAGGAGCTGCATGAGCTCATACCGCCTTCCCCTCTCTTCCATTGGACATACAGACGTACGGCTAGTTACCATCCTCATCTTGTCGAAATCCCAATTTTTCGGACCAAGCGCTTTAAAACATCCTTTATAAGCACACTGCCAAGGTTTGGAACTCCCTGACTGTATTTCCGATCAGTGTCATAGTGACCATATATGCTACACCATCACACAGGGAACGGACGTAATACACACACACAGACACATATATATACATATAAATTAGTTTAATGTTAAATTCAAAGAAAAAATATTACATTTATTACGACCTAATATTAAAACGCTTTTTAATAAATAAGTTTTCCAAATATAATAAAGCATTTTTGTAATAGCTTTTCAAGAAGCATTTGAATATTTGTATGTTAATCTTAAATAACAAGTCCACGAAAAGGAATCTAATTTGAAATCGTAATGAAATAAGAAAGCAATGTATGAACATAAAATAGATACAGAAATGACACAAGAGAAAATTGAAGGAAAATTCAAACCGAAGACACGGACAGAGTAAATAGGTGGAGGACAATCAGATGACCTACTTGTGGACAATTGAACACAACAGAGAGATTTATCACTCTGGTTAGGGACGTACTTATATGTAGACCTCTGTTTTGACATAACAATAGAATGGGACTTATATTTTTGTGTTTTGTTACGTTTGGGTTGCTTTGTTAGTAAATTTGAAGCCACAAGCTCCTCTCTGAACACATACCATCCACACTTAATATTGATGAAATAAAAAAAAAGGATTTTGTAAGAAAAAAAAATAACAATCAGGTTTAAATTTGGCTTCATATTTTTTATACATCCATAATAAATTTAAGAATATAAATTTACCGAATTGCCACCTCTGCATTTTTTATTGCATTTTTTTACCAAATTGCAATACACAAACCATATTCATTTATCGCTTTTCCATTAGTGAAAATCGTATCAAAAACCGATGGGTGGTTAGCGGATAAACAGACAGAGGCGGACAGCAACATTATTTTATAATATACTAGTGGTCCCCCCTGGACTTCTCACTGATTCAATTTTTTTTCCAAATTATATACAAAACGTTACTCATTGATCGCTCTTTCCATTAGTGAAAACTCCATCAAAATCCGTTGCGTGGTTTAGAAGGAGTTAGGGGATATATAGACAGACAGACGCGGAAAGCTACTTAAAATATAATTATACTATGTAATATATAGTATAATTATTTATGTATGCTTTTTGTTAACTTCATATAGGTACTTATTTTATTAGACATAATATTATGTTTAAAATATCTTCAACAAAAGAACGCAATTTTCTATTTATAATACAAAACCGTAATTCTTACATTCGGCAAAGTAATTACAATAAATATTAAATGTTCAAAGCACCCTTGTCATTAATAAAGTTAAAATTAAGGCTACATAACAAAAGGTTAGTAAGCATTACGGAATAAACAGTCCGGAACAATTGTAGCCAGCCGAGTGTGAAGCATCCAAGTCCTGGCATTTATGAACCAAAAAACTATTTGAGACAATAGTAAATTGCGTCATACGTGTAATCCGATTGAGTGATGGTCATTGAATACTTCCTTTATTGCGTCTATCAAGTTACACGATCAAGTCTATCAAGTCGACGACACGTTTGGTCTAGTGGCTAGTAACGCTAGCTGTTAACCAAGCGGTCGCGGGTTCGAATCCCGCTAGGGGCAAATGTTTATGTGTTAACATTTACCTTTGTACCTGAGTCATGGATGTTTGTATTTATAATATGTATGTATTTACAAAAAAAAAGTAATCTATGTATTATATCAACTGTCTGGTATCCATAAAACAAGCATTAAGTTGCTTAGTGTGGAACTAGATGGTACTGTGTGGAATGTGTGAAGATATTTATATTATATTTATATTATTTATTTATTACAATTATTTAATTTATTATAATACAGGAATTTTCTATAAAAAGAGTAGAACGTGTTTACATAATTAGCGACGATTATACACAAGACAAAAAAAAACAGAACTTCTAAAAAAGAAATTGCTATGATAACCTACATAAAATTATTTTCATAAATTTTGTATTTAAGTAATGTTCCTCGTATAACTACATTAATAAATCTTGTTGTGAAGTGTTCTCACTCGAACACAGTTTCGCGAAAGTTAAACAAAAAATAGACCAAAAAGGCCATTCAGAAACTACATTTAAACGTCACGTACAAATTTTTCCAAGTAAACCCACTTGTCTCACGACACGAGAACTTTGGAACATAAATCAGAGCTACTTAAAAGTCGATATTATCGAGATGTGAGGACCTTTACACGATACGCCTTCAAAGAATTTAGATGTGAAAGTATTTATAACGAATCTGTACTGAGTATGTGTTATTGTAAGTTTTACAATGTAAGTAAAAGATAAGAAAGTTTGAGTAAAAAAATATTTGAATGTTACTTAAAGAAATGTAAATTACTCTTACAATTAAGACGTGAGAATTATTTAATGCTATGTTTATTTTATATATAATAAAAGGTGTTATAAACCTAAATGATAAAACAATACCAACTTTTCGAATCCATGGATCATTAGTAAATGTTACGTTGCACATCTCAGCACCGGAAGTCATCTTAACAACCTATTATACTAAGATCTACGTGGCGCCAGACTTACCTCATTTTGGAATGATTGAATTGGAATGGCTAATTTTGAATATATATGGACGACACATTGAACGAAACGACATTTTCATTAAAATTCTCAAATTTTAATTTCTCTTTAAATATAGACAATGTTGGTGTTTTACCTAAACTCACAGTCCACTTTAAATGTTGATATCAGAACTATACTAATTAAAAATTTATTCTTCAAATTTCCAAAAATAACTATTTTTAAGTTATTTTTAGAAATTCAACTATAATCTTTAAAGCCGCAGAGGATTTTTCCAGTAAAAAAAAAAACTTTATCCCCAGAGGGGAACAGAAAGTACTTTAATAATAATCTAGAAATTCTCTATTAGTTTTCAAGTGGCAGACATTGTATATAAATTGAATTATAAAAAGTGTCGTGTCGTATCCGGATCGTTTACTTAAATTAGGGTTTAGTTATCTGCAAGCACATGTCTTTTGGGAGAAATTGGTAAAGAGTAAAAAAAAAAGTATTTAGTAAAAACCAGGGTGGTCTACCCAAAAACACATGTGATAGACAAACATACGAGTCAGTTTCAACGTAACATGTGTATGTCAAAAGATTTATTTTGTGACATCCAAGTAGGTATGTAATTCTTTACTTTAGGTAAAGGTCTTAAAATAGATACAAATTTGCATAACATCACTATTTAAAATTTTCTTTGATATTTTTAATTTTGAATAAAAAAATAAGAATATACTTATCTATAATTGTATAAAATTAAATCAAATATAATTGTTTCATCTAAAACTTGTTTTTTTAACTTTATATGCTTTGTGCTTAGGTACTACATGAATCGAAATAATATATCTTCGACTACATGCTATATGATAGCTATATGCCTTAGTACATGCTATAAAATAGGTATAATAGGATATAGTGAACCTCTAAACATCCCTTACTCGTTTACTGATCGATCTATTATTTTAGAAATAACAGCACACGAGTTGTCAAGTTGTGGTTATTGCTGCCTTAGAGGCTCTCAGTTTCGAACACCGTAAGGGCTATGCCCTGTCTTATTATTTTTATTATCTCAGCCGTAATACGTCCATTGCCTCTCCTATAAGAAACAGCCTGGATCAAGAGTTGACCCTCAGCAGCCTCCACATTTTGTGGGCGGACGTCTACACTATGTGTGCTGTTCACTGCCACTACCAACTTTATGTCGGTGACTTTTAGACTTTTAGCTTGTTAGTTTTCTCATATTAGAGAGCTTTTCGAGCCATATGTCATCACTATCAAAAAATTTAAAATTCTGCATGATTTCCGATTCTATCACTTTAAAGCTACGAACGCCATTCACCAACAAACAATAACCAGGCGTAATAATGAAACAAAACTGACACAGAAATTTTAAAGTGAATCCCTTCCTTCAAAATAGACACGAGTTTATTGCGTTGCAACCCTTCCGAATTAGCAACGGTCACTTTCCGCTTCTTAATCGCACCGAATATTTTCAATATAAACTAAGAGAAACTCGTTTAAGCGAATCTCAACCTTACTGCATTAGTTTCAAATTTACTTCTCCCAGTGAACGCGCGAATAAATTTAAGATTTACTTCAATCGAATTAAAGCTTTCACTCTGTGAGAATAAAAATCAAAATGGCATACGTTTCGCTCGGGAAGGAACAATGTCAACAATATTTTCTCCATTGAAATTGTATCAGGAGAGTGACAGAATTGGTCTAAATGATATTGCGAGGGAAATGTGACTTAACGTTACTAGTGACCCCACCATTGTTTATTTATAATAACCGCTTTGATAGAGCCGACGCGTGTCAAGGAAATTGTTTCTTAATTATTTCATTAAATTTATTTCAACGGGACAAAATATAAGTCAATTAAAAGCTTTGTTACTTTAAAAACTGTGTAGCTCTCAGTAGGTTACACAGTTTAATACGTGAAATAACAGCATGTGTGCTTTTGTGTTTCGGTGAGTGAGTAAGGGATGTTAGATCCCATTTCCCTAACCCTTCTCTACCTTATCCCCTAATCCCTAATCCCTCAGCCTGTCTGCCGATCTTAATATATAAAAAATAGTTACACATATTGCAAAAAGTACTTCCACTTATAAAACATTGGTTTCTTCAAAATTCAATAATTTATTTGGGTTTAATACACAAATATCTATATTGCTTGCAAAAGTTTCACGATGGCCACGTGACCAGGGGATTGCTTGCTACTTCAATTGTGTAGTAAAATAAAAATTGATTATGATTTTTTTTAAATGAGAAAGACAGGCAGGCAACCTGACGGCCCACTTGATGGTATGCTACCGTCGCCAATTAACACGAGCAAAGAACAGTTTCTGCAAGTGTGCTGTCGGCCTTAAGGCGATACTATGAGCCAATCGGTTTCCAAACCGGATGTTAAGAGGCTATCTCCTCTTTCATAAGTCAACATAAATTTCCGAAAAAAATATATGTTTTTTATTGATATTTTATCTATATAAGGTACAAATAATATTGTTCAAACTGTTTAACTACTATGTGAAAAAAAAATCTAAATTGAAGTCGTTTTCGGCTGAAAATTTGCATCTGCTTTTAAACGACAAGGAATATTTATATGATTCTTTTTTTAAAATGTTCGTATGGATTAGACCTATATTCTGTACAAATAATGATTTAAAATAATATTTTTTTCAAGCCACTATCCATATTTATCTTATTTTGCGGGTCGTACGGGGGAAACATCTTAGCTCCGCTTACTCTCGCAAGGCCATCGGCTCTTAGAAGGGCCTTAATAGAAAATAGGATAAAGTTTATTATTCTCTGACGCCCTTAATCACTTACAGAAACACAACAGCACATATATTTTACGGTTGTGTTCTGCAAGATGTGGTTACTGCTGCCAGAATTTATAACTACAAAACGCAGTGTGTCCTGTCACTACTAAATGAATTTATGTGTTTAATGTTTAATTGATTTAATATTGTATTTAGTGTCAATTTCAAGTATAACACTAGATAAGTTGTTACTTTGAGCTGTTGATGTAACTTAAAAAAAATTAATAAATAAAGTAAATAAATTACTTTTTCACCTAAAATGTCTTGCAGTTTGGTCTTGCTTGAAAAAGCTTTATACAAAATTATTTATATGATGAGCTTTTGAAATGTCTCACAAAAGCTCATATAAAACCATTAAAATAAGTAACAGCTCTCCAAGTTGGAATAACAAAGAACAAAAAAAATGGAACACAAGTTAGCGCAACTTGTCATCAAAGTTTAATAAAACTTTTCTTGTGCGAAGCTTTGTGAGATATTTTTTGTACTTTATCTTTAGATACTGGGAGAAGTTTTATCAGTTTTAATTTACTGATTAGTTATTTACTGAAAGTAAAGTTTAGTAAGAATATGTAAAATTTTATTGAATCACCACATGAACTTAAGCAAATTTTGTTTATACCCTTGAAAATTCTCTTGATTTTTAAAATTTGTTACATTTTGAATTAATAACTTCTGTGGCATTATTTAATTCAACTTGATGCTAAAGACAAGTGAAATATGTAGTTAATTATTACAAGCTAAATGATTAAACTTGAATAGAACATTAATTAAATACACAATTTTTAAAAAGTGATAATTTCCAAAATGGCTGTTATTATTTATGAGGATTTTGGATTAATTTGTCATTATATTAATATACATTAGAGCCACGTCTGTGCTGGGCTTTAAGGTTAACTCAACAAAATTTTAAAAAATCATCTAGATATTTTAATTGAAAGTGAAAACTCATAATGTTAATTAATAATTTTATGTGTGAATTATGATGTATTTGAACCAACAAGTTTGTAACCGAGGCCCAAGCAAAATGTATACGGTCACTGGCCAATTAATTCTAAGATATTCAAACAACCAATTTGCTTGTTATAAATTCAAAACGCATCCACCCGGAAAATTGTATTGAGACCCAAATTTAACCGGACAAGTTGGGGTGGTAGTTGGGCGCTGTAATCTTCTATAGGGGGTACGCGTTGGACAACATTTGGTAGGTTTATAACTCCGCTTTTGTCCAGACGAGTGAGTGACCAATGGAATTGGACTTTAGTCTCATTTGGCTGGACACCCGTGACACTGGAACGAAAGTTGTAATTGATGAGGAAGTAAGTAGCGAATGAACACTAATTTGAAATACCATACTGCTGAAGGTTAATTTCCTAGCAGACCGAAGTTAGAAAATCACTAGCGACCCGACCCGGTTTCAAAATTTTTTTTTTGTAATATATATATGGAAACATTCCTCGTGTAACACTCTTTCCATTAGTGAAAACCACATGAAAATCTGTTCCGTAGTTTTTGAGATCATTGAGAAGATACATACAGACAGACGCGGCGGGTGATGTTTTATAATATGTAAGGATATGGAAAGATGACTTTAAACTAAGATATATATTTAATTGCGTTAAAGAAAGAAAGCTATTTTAATCCAAATATATTATAAATATAGTTGATTAACACATCAGATATTAAAAATATATAGACATCTTAATTAACATAATCAGTAATTTAATTTTAAAAAAACAAATAAAATATCCCCTCTTGAACAAAAAAAAAGAACAAATAAAAAGGCATAATTTTACATAGAGCCTTTGTAGGCATATAATATTTAATCAAGCCATATAATTCCTTCATAACTGTAACCCTTTACGATTACAGTGGGGTCATAAAAACTAAGCGTTACCTACATACATACCCTGAAATCTGAATTTCTAATAACATCTCTCGAGCGAAATGAACATGCAAATATAGCGTACACATTAATTTTTAAAGAGATAAATTTAAACTGGAAGCGATAACATTAAAAATTAATTTCGTTTTATATACTATGAGCCGATAACTCTGTGTGAAAGAGATTCCAAGTTTTCTTTCATCTGTCTTTTTTTTCAAATCTACTAACACATCTACTCGGGGTTGCTACTTGCTACCAACCCGGGTCTGTATCTCTGAATCTAAGTTAAAGAACCTATAATTAAGTAATATTTAGTCAGTTGTATATGCTGATGTGAACACTTCAAAAGTAACGGTTTTACCTTTTAATTACATTTTTTTAGAATGTAATTTAAAGGCAATATTCCAGAAAAAGCAATGGAGCACAAAAATTGCTTTAAAAATACTTACAATAGACGTGATCGAGTGTTTCATAACTGTTACTGAAAACTTAGAAAATTGTGGCAATATTTTTTCGTAATATTATATCACTGCTACTACATTTTTAAAATCAGTCTGGCAACTTTTTCAGAGCCGATTAAAATTTATTTATATAATCTATTCGTTTAATTTATTAGCATATCCAGCATCTTTGTAATGTACCTACACAGTGGTGTTAAGATCGTCGCACACGTAACCCGTTAGAGCCCCGAAATGTTTAATTTTGTCCCTCTCTCCCAATGCAGGGTGTGACGAAGAGGGAGCTATCACACCCACTCCACCCTTAGAATTCACCCGAACCACTTGCGATGTAATGTATGACTATAGTGCACCTTAATCACTTATTTAATTGCAACATTTATTTTGTTGATTAAAGTACTTGCTCTGTACAGTTTGCATAGGATGTAGCGCCGATATTGTTGTTAGGTCATCCAACTTGAAATATATTAAATAAACAAAACAGGTTTATTTTATTTTTATTAATATATGAAAAAAATATGGTTTTCATAGCTCTGGCTATAAACTAAAAGTATACCTGAAGCACTTATTTTCTATAATTCACATAGGATATTATTGTAATGTCATCCTAACAAGAAATACATAAAGTGAAAGAGGTGACAATAATTAATATTAAAAGAAAAATAGTTATAGTTTTGATAGTTCTGACAATAAATATAATATTTTTGAAGCTCTTATTTAATAGAAACATAGATATGCTGTATATTTTTTTCATTTTCATTGAAATTTCTTTTGTACAATTTACATAAGATGTATTAAGAACATTATTGTAAAGTCATCCAAAACGTAAAATAATATAAGGCACTTATTTCATAAAAACATCTGTTATTTCATTAAAATATTTTTCCAAACAATTAAAATAGGATGCTGTTGTATGGTCAGCAAAATCGAAAAAAAAAACGGAAAAAATATTTAAGCACAATAGTTTTAAAAAATTATGTACTGATTATAATTGTCAAGAATGTGAGCATATTCAACTGTTTCATTAATTTCATTGATACTTTGTTAAAATTTAATGTGTAAGTTCGAATAGCATACGATTGCAATTTTATTGTAAAGTGTACTGTGAAGAGAAATATAAAAAAAGAGAAATATTAAATTTTATAATAAATAATAAATTCTCATGATATCATTAAATAAACGAAGCTTAAATTTGATACGATTAATTAAATATTTTAAATTAAAGCTAGAATAAAAAAAGGCTTTAGCAGCGGATTTTAAAAATTACTTATGCTAAAATTTAATGAACTCTTTAATTCTACCTTAAAAATATATATATTTAAACCCCACAACATTTTCTACCAGTACTAACTTTGCGTCCTCTGCTAACTGTAGACCATAAGAAGAATGTACGGTTAGCAACGTCGAGCGTCGACAATTTAAACGCTCTCACTCTTCACGAGACGCAAAGTTTATCGTCGCTCGTAACTAGAAGCACTCTGTATTACACCGCAAATTTAATGAGACCTCCCTCACCCCGCACGTGTTTAACTAAAATTAGTGGGTCCTGAGTAAGTGCCTGGACACCTTGGAGGTCTCGTTATGTTGGCTACGGGAGCAAGGAATTCAAGATATTAAGCACTTGGGCGACGCTTGAACTCTAGTTAGTAGCGATGGTCGGTCTAAAGAAAATTTTGGAGCTCATTCTACCGTTTTACTTCTGCATGTACTGCGAGACAAGTAATTTCGGTTTTAAAATATTTTACTACCTCTTAAGTTCATTAGGAAACAATGTGTAACATTGTATTTTCTTTGATGACCGTATTTTTTTTCTGTATCTACCTAATGTGTTGGGGAATTGTTTTATATACACTAGCTGTGTGCCGCGATTTCACCCACCGTTTAGTTTAAATTAGTGTATTTTTTTTTTTGAAAGAATATATAATTTATTAACATTATAACCGAATATTACTATGTTCTTTACGCTCTTTCTGACTTTTATGCTCTGCTCCTAAAGGCTATGTAGCGAGATGTTAAATAGCATTCTCAAGAATTAGGAGACCAAATTCAAGAAGAGCTTTTCGAATGGGACATATATATATGTAAATAGCTGATCATGAAATCAGCTATCCATCAGGGAGCGTATAGTAAAGTAGATGCTGACTTTTCGTTTCTCTAGGATCGGAGGAACTAAAGTGCATGCAGCATTTCGGTGAGATCAGGAAACTGACATTCGGATTTGATTAAAACATCGCTGGATATCTGACGTCCAATCAAGGAAATGACATTTGCACTGACTATTCAGACAGTTCTCATCAAGAAAATGTCAGCGTTCATAGTAGTAATCGTTCGATAAGTTCGACAAAGTTAGAAGCTAGAATAAGTAAAACCATCAAATCTGACGATGGAACCACACACTTAATTTTGTTTACAGTCTAACAAAAAGAAATTATGGTAACGTTATAAAGATTTTAATAAATTTGAACTTAAATCTTGACTAAATCTTATTAATAATATATATTATTATTATGCGAAAGTTTGTAAACATTTTTGTTACCCAATCACGCCTGAATCGCTGACCGAACAGGCCCTGGATGAAAACACACGATACTAATTTTGTCCGTTATATTCTTTCGTGGCATAAAAAATGTGGAATTTTTTGCAAACTTAATCACGCGCAAAAATTTGGACGACTTTCTATGAAACTTAGCACAAGGTAGATCATTTTCTTCTAGAGAGAACCATATGTAGGTTCTTTTTAAAAGTAGCGAAAATATCATCTCAAAATTTATTAAATGCACGGTCTGCGCGTAGAAGCGTGTAAGTGTATGAAAATCTAACGAAATTTCTATTTTGAGCTCAATTAAAATAATCAATTAGTGATCACTTTTGTGATTTTAAAATTGTTTTTCATCAAAATGGTTTGTTTATGTTTGTATTGTTTTGTATTGTATTAGTTTTGTAATGTTTTTATAGCATATGCGTAACGCAGTTAATGGATGTGTCACTATAATCAAAGTCGGAGAGAAAAAGCCCCTTTCAAAGAATTTTTGTTGTAATTAATATCCATAAACGCGGCGCGGCGTTACCTTCGTCCATATAATTAATGGTGCCTACATATGGTTAGGCCTTTTAGTAAAAGCTAGTTTAATTTTGACGAACGATAACAAAATGGAGGCAAGAATTCACACTGTCCCGGCCGAACAATAAATCAAAGTCATGCGAGGCCTTTTCAATTAATTCTAGCTTGCGGCTGGCGAAATGAGAGGAATATTTGAATTTGAATACGTAATCCCTATTAGGGGTCATTGTTGGAGGTTCTTATTCGGAAAAAGGGTCAAGCAAGAATTGCGTTGCCAGATCTTTTGTACGGTATACAGTGGACCACGTGTGGGCCATGTTTGTCTTTCTCATTTCCTGTAAATGTTCATATTTGGTTTTGCCACATTTTCGGTTGGCCGGTTACCCGGTTGCCCGGCTTTAGGGCACTTTATACGGTTGAACATTTTACGAACGCGGCCAATTTTTGTTTGTTTATTTCTCTGATTACGTGTTGACCTCTCCCTGTGTCGGCGACTGTACTTTTTGGTTAATTATCAGCTTATTATTTTTGAATGTTTCTGTATAATTAACTTGTAGCGTGTTCATACACTTCATACATCACTCCTGGATGCGCTACTAACCTGGATAACGCCTCAGATCCTGTATTTTATATATTTTTCGGCCTACATGTCATTCACGTATCATTTACATCACATTTTTCCCTTGTTTCCTTATTATCTTACCGACAGCCTGTTTTCCGAATGTCTGCTATACTTTTTCCTACATTTTCTCATACTTTTTACATGCATTTAGTCATCATATAATTTCAAAAACGTAAATTTATATATTTTTGACATAATCTCTTTGTTTATTTATTTCGTTGCCATAGTTCCCATAGTATTTTGACATCATGCTTTCTCATTACATTGTTGCTTTCTCGCTCATTTTTTATTCCTTTTTATATACAACCTCACCTCTAAATTCGAAATGTCCTGGCCATATATATTTATTATTTTCTAAATTTAATTTTCAAAATATTATTTCGAAGGTTTTCCAGCCGGCTAGACTGATGAAAATCGATCAGTGTGTTGTCGCTCCTCTCTGCGATACAACATTAAAATTTGGCCTGTCTTGCCTCTATCTGCTTCGTGTCATTCCGGAAGTCGGTGCTGAGACTCCGGACGCACTTCACTACAGCAAATTTCACTTCGCGTCGTTCCGTGAATCGGCACAGAGACTCCGGACGCACCCATCTCCGCTTTCCGTCTGCATCGTGTCGTTCCGGGAGTCGGTGCTGAGACCCCGGACGCACTTCACCACTGCACGCTTCACTTCGTGTCGTTCCGTGAGTCTGTGCATAGACTCCGGACGCACCCATCGCCGCTACCCGTTTGCATCGTGTCGTTCCGGGAGTCGGTGCTGAGACCCCGGACGCACTTCACCACTGCACGCTTCACTTCGTGTCGTTCCGTGAGTCTGTGCAGAGACTCCGGACGCACCCATCGCCGCTGCCCATCTGCATCGTATCGTTCCGGGAGTCAGTGCTGAGACCCCGGACGCACTTCACCACTGCACCCCAGACGCTGTTTTTTAATCTTTATTTAATCACCTGTACTTCATTCATAACACTCTACACAACTTTCAAAATTCATCCATTTTTTATATATATATATTATTTGTAAATATTTTCAAAAATATATCTGTAAATAATTTTCATTTTTTATTTTAACTGTCGCTTCACGACAGTTTGGCGCCCAACTAATTTTTCTAAATTCCCAATCCCCCCTAAATTCTAAAACAACACTTCTTCTAGTGCATTTTCTTTTGGTTTATTTTCGGATCTACATAATACCTTCCCTAAATTCTAAAACAACACTTCTTCTAGTGCATTTTTTGGATTTATTTTCGGACCTACATTTCTTTGTCAATCTAAAACCTTCGAAATTTTATTTTCTTCATTTTGCTGTTTCATCTCACTACATTTAACACATTAATATCATTTTATCTTTACAGAAGGAAATAAGGTAAATTTGAACTCTATTTGTTATCTGATTATTTATTTTAAAAACTTGATTTGTGTTTTGGCAATTATGGCTAAAAAAATAAAATTTGACCTACTGAATAAATAAGGTTCAATCTACTTTATACATAGCGCACGCTATGTATAGTGCTCATTATGAACTTCGATTTTTTTTAAGTAATTTAATGTCGGTGATACCGTTTGGCTTAAGAATCGAGTATTAGGAAATGCTGGTTCGTCAAGTGTAAAGTTTCTAAAAAGCTTTCACCGTTAGTGTATATTCTCGAAGACACCAACGGAACTAAGGGCAAATGGCATATCAAAGACATTAAAACCTAATTAAACCCTAGTTTCATCATTTCATCTCATTTATTCATTATTCAAAATTTTTATTTTATTTTATTATACAAGCTTTTAAGCCTGTAAACTAAAGTTTTGGAGCAAATGCTCTATTTCTTCTACGCATGAACTAATGCCACGAAGCCTCCACTTCAAGCTCTAAAGCTTGAAGTTTAACTATGTAAGATGAGTCTTACGTAGTTATATCTTCACCTCTTAAGTGCTATACTTAGCGCTCTACACGAGCGGCTGACTACTCGTTAAATTAAGCCCTAGGTCATTATTATTTTTACAAAGGAGCGGCTGACAACTCCTTAAATAAGCCTTACCCGTCATTTGGGATCACCCTTTTCGAGTGGCAGTCATTGAATGTGAACTCCACCCGTACCAGAATGATAGAAGACGGTGTGTTTGAAGATGAATGTTTGAACATGTCTGATGATGTCTGAATCTGCAAAGCTGTGTCCCCTGGATCTATCTGGTTTTTAATCAAAATTTTCTCGGTCGAAAATTTTTCTGGGGTTGTCGGGGAAATGTAGCGTGTTCATACACTTCATACATCACTCCTGGATGCGCTACTAACCTGGATAACGCCTCAGATCCTGTATTTTATATATTTTTCGGCCTACATGTCATTCACGTATCATTTACATCACATTTTTCCCTTGTTTCCTTATTATCTTACCGACAGCCTGTTTTCCGAATGTCTGCTATACTTTTTCCTACATTTTCTCATACTTTTTACATGCATTTAGTCATCATATAATTTCAAAAACGTAAATTTATATATTTTTGACATAATCTCTTTGTTTATTTATTTCGTTGCCATAGTTCCCATAGTATTTTGACATCATGCTTTCTCATTACATTGTTGCTTTCTCGCTCATTTTTTATTCCTTTTTATATACAACCTCACCTCTAAATTCGAAATGTCCTGGCCATATATATTTATTATTTTCTAAATTTAATTTTCAAAATATTATTTCGAAGGTTTTCCAGCCGGCTAGACTGATGAAAATCGATCAGTGTGTTGTCGCTCCTCTCTGCGATACAACATTAAAATTTGGCCTGTCTTGCCTCTATCTGCTTCGTGTCATTCCGGAAGTCGGTGCTGAGACTCCGGACGCACTTCACTACAGCAAATTTCACTTCGCGTCGTTCCGTGAATCGGCACAGAGACTCCGGACGCACCCATCTCCGCTTTCCGTCTGCATCGTGTCGTTCCGGGAGTCGGTGCTGAGACCCCGGACGCACTTCACCACTGCACGCTTCACTTCGTGTCGTTCCGTGAGTCTGTGCATAGACTCCGGACGCACCCATCGCCGCTACCCGTTTGCATCGTGTCGTTCCGGGAGTCGGTGCTGAGACCCCGGACGCACTTCACCACTGCACGCTTCACTTCGTGTCGTTCCGTGAGTCTGTGCAGAGACTCCGGACGCACCCATCGCCGCTGCCCATCTGCATCGTATCGTTCCGGGAGTCAGTGCTGAGACCCCGGACGCACTTCACCACTGCACCCCAGACGCTGTTTTTTAATCTTTATTTAATCACCTGTACTTCATTCATAACACTCTACACAACTTTCAAAATTCATCCATTTTTTATATATATATATTATTTGTAAATATTTTCAAAAATATATCTGTAAATAATTTTCATTTTTTATTTTAACTGTCGCTTCACGACAAACTGAGTTGTTTTGTTTTCAGGTAAAAACTTCATGTTGAAAGCGAAGTGAGTATTTGTGTTTTTAGAATGCCAATTACTGTTGCTGTTATTAGAAAAAATATTTAAAAAAGCAATAACTTTTTTGCTTCTTTGTTTCACAATCGGCTGAATTCTATATTTATTGAAGTTTTCCTAGAAGTGTTCCCGATTAAACTGTTAATGAACGTGTTTCTGTGGTTTTCAAGTTATCGAGTCGTTCGAGTACGTGAGTACCGTCGATTACAGAAGTTATTTGTTCAAATTTGCTCTATGCTCTGCATATTTTATTTCCAACTAGCGGCTCGCTCCCGGCTTCGCCCGGGTGAATTTTTTTTTACGTAAGAACCTTCCCTGATTATCCCTCTATCCATGAGTGAAGACAGAATAAAAATCGGACCAGCCGTTCTCCAGTTTTGCGCTTAGCAACAGATTTAGGGATTAATTTTTATATTATAGATAATAAATTATTTCATTTTATTTAACTGTTCACTTAGTTCTAAGACATTGAAAA
Source organism: Synanthedon andrenaeformis (assembly GCA_936446665.2). Lineage (NCBI taxonomy): Eukaryota > Metazoa > Arthropoda > Insecta > Lepidoptera > Sesiidae > Synanthedon > Synanthedon andrenaeformis. Next base: position 13,743,776 of record OW387781.2, on the reverse strand, counting down.
ACATAGAAAATTAAACATAGTAATTTTCAATATAGTCAGTCACATTGATTTAAAAAAAATCACTATATTATTCTAACGTAATCTCAATTATCCCTTACTTATCTTTAACTATTTTGTAAACCATTCTAATATTCCTAATTTTACTAGGTACATGTAAAAGTTTAAACTACTAGCTGACCCGGCAAACGTTGTTTTGCCAAAAAAAATTGACCATAGATATGGAAAATAGATGTTGGCCGATTCTCAGACCTACCCTATAAGCACACAAAATTTCATCAAAATCGGTCCAGCCGTTTCAGAGGAGTTTGGCAACAAACACCGCGACACGAGAATTTTATATATTAGAATATACCTAAAGTTAATATAACCATTAAAATGTGCAAATAACTTTCAAAACTTTAGTACATAACTGTACCAATGTAAGTATGTGTGCATACATGACCATTGTAATTGAATTGTTGGGTCGTTGTGTCATCGGGGAATTAACAAACACATTTCAGTTTAATGTTATTCATGTGTTTTGAATAACCATTACGAGCTATATACCTACATAATTAATTTCGTACACGATATAACTGCGACACTAACTGATCTATTTAGTCACTGCTTTCAATTAAGCATTAATGTAACATTTATTTTCTATTTTACCTAGGTGATTTATTTAGGTGATATAGACAAATTTTAATTTGTCATTGATACTGTTTTGCCCTTCAGATACTAACATGTAGGTATAATGGTGGTTCGATTCTTTGTTGGTGGCGTTTTAAATTGGGAAAATTTCTTTTTTTTTTGTGGAACCAAAACCTTTTGCAAATTATTTTAATAATAGATAATTACTCAAAGAAGTTACATAGATTACAGTAGATATATACAACCAAAACACTTCTTAAAAAAAAAAAGTGATACACTAAATAACAAAATACCCACTTTTATGTGAAACAGGGAAACGAATCTTATCAGGATAAAGGATGGGGGAATAGGAGGGGTTTGGAATGGACTCTAGCATCTCTTACTTACTAACCGAAACACAAATAAATATAAATATAAATAAATATCTTCACACATTCCACACAACACCATCTAGTTCCAAAGTAAGCAACTAATGCTTGTGTTATGGATACTAGACAGTTGATATACTACATAGATTACTTTTTTTTTTTGTAAATACATACATATTATAAATACAAAACATCCATGACTCAAGTGCAAATTAAATGTTAACACATAAACATTTGCCCCTAGCGGGATTCGAACCCGCGACCGTTTGGTTAACAGCTAGGGTTACTAGCCACTAGACCAAACGTGTCGTCGAAAATAAACACAAATGAATATCACTGTGGTCTTATAAAAGGCCCCCAGACCCCCAGACGGGGGCTACTCAATTTTTGACTCCGAAACGCAGTGTGACCTGTCATTATTAGATTTTTTGGGTCTACTTATTTACTCTTTATCAGTAGATAAACAAAAAACTAAAATTTTAAATTTATACACTAGTAAGTTACGATCACGTATTTTGACTAAGTGAAGTTCGGTATTAAGGAATCAACCGGATCTAAGTTACCCGTCAGGCAATAATGAATACTTATAGGTACTTAGTAATTACTACAAAGGGATTGAAGTGAGTAACTAAATTAGGATTATGAATTTTATAATAATTCTAGATAAAGAATCGATCCAACGACTGCTTTCTAAATCATAAGCACTTAAGTTTACAAAAACGGATCTAAACTCTTAAAGGTATGATGTTTACCCGTGAACAGTCAGTCCAAGTTTCTCTCAAATGATGACCAATAAAAGAATAATAACCTTTGAAAATAGCCCATAAAGGCTATAATCGCTAAAATCGTTCACAATTTGGAGTGAAACATTGTATCTCGCCAATTGTCGGATCACGCGCCTCTCGAAGGTTAAATATACTTTTTGTACTGCCCTAAGGCAAGAATTTTATACCTAGGCATTGTGAAATGATCAAATAGTATTTTATGTAAGAAGGCATTCATTATTTTACATTTAGTTTATTAGACATATACCTTATATGTAATGTAGCTCCAAGAAGTGATAATTTTTCGGATAAAAATTGTGTTATGCACCTGACGATGTTACTCTAGTAGACTAATGGTCACATGACATGGATATTAAAGAAAAACAAGCGACTTTTTTCTTTTTCAATAGCTCAAATTACCACTTCAAGGCACCCATTTTCAGTCGATAAGACATAAAAGAGAATTCGCAGCGAGCAGTAAAATCGATTTCAAAAAAATCGTTTAAGAAAATGTTTTGATGATTAAGTTATTCGTAGGCGAAGTGTATAGTTTCGGAAGGAGCATATTTTGAAGACGATATAATAAATTTGGATAAATAATACATATTTTTCCGTTTTATTGACCGATTCCCGTTACGTTCTTGGCATAATAGTATTTACCTAAATTTATTTGTAAACTAGTGGCCCGCTCCCGGCTTCGCCCGAGGTGCACTTTTTTTTTACGTAAAAACCTTCCCTGATTATCCCTCTATCCATGAGTGAAGACAGAATTAAAATCGGCCCAGCCGTTCTCGAGTTTTGCGCTTAGCAACAAATTTAGGGATTCATTTTTATATTATAGAATAACTAACCAGGCAGATGTCGTTTTGTCAAGCGCTATTGGACAGTGGTCGCTGATGAAAAAATATATATAGGATTTTTACGTTTTTCTGTTTTTCCAGAATTTTCTGTAGCATGATAACAATAAAAATTAACATGCCTGAGTTACGTTATAATTTGAATTAAATTGTTACTCTTATTATTATTTATTAAAAAATAAATACAGTTCAAAAATAATGAAAAAAGAAATAGCAAAGTAGAGATTTAGTTAAGGTAAATTGAAAAAAAAAATGATCTAAGCTAATCAATACAATGTCTGACTAATGAGAAAAAGAAAATAACTACTTAACCGATAAAATTCTGAATATTGTCATTAGACAATAATAATATGCCGATTCGTTCCTTAGGTTAACAATAGGCTTGTTTCCACTAAGAATAAATCGGATGGCTTAGAGTTTCTAATGATTAACCTGAACCATGATAATTAGTAAACAAAAAAACAACTTTTCTATTAAAATAATAAAAGATTAATAATATTTTTGGAAAACAAAATCGACAAAATGAGGCGTTTAATCACGTGTCATTAAACACCGATCAGAGAAGCGCATGGAAGCGTGACGTCACACCTCGCGAAACGCCATGTTGTAGCTGTCATTGACACAATTGACTGTCATAAACAAACACGACTGTTTCGCGAGGTGTGACGTCATTCAAGACGCCATGACAGTCTTGGCCTTTTTCGCGCTCAATTTCATTTCTAAAAACTAATATATTTTTGGGGTGAAATAGATGCTAAGCTATAGTTTTAAACTAATTTCCAAATTTTGTCACTAGCCTATTATTTTATTCTAATAACCTCTAAATAGCCAACCAAGTATATTAGGCGGTATTTTCGGGACAAAGGTCATATTGACACATACTAAATCTAAATTAAGATGGTCAAGAATCTAAATTAAGATAGTTTATTTCTGTGGTATTGAGTGGGAATGCGAAAACAAACCGCTTACTGAAGCGATGGTCAGATATTTATAAATACAACGTATGAGTCTCTAAAAAAAGGTTAATTTCACTTAGTATTTCATAAGTTATATCAAATTTTCTTTACAAAGGTTGGCGACCGTCAAGTCTATCTTAACCTTAGAAGCTGCATCACAAAAGATTGAGCCAGTGATCTTACTAAAACATTCTTTTAAATTCTTCATAAGCAATTGGTACGTTCTTATGTTACGTTATTATGATATAAATAAAATAAAAAAATGTATTATTAAAGCCTCTAAAATAATAGTGTAGTTAGCAAATCGTATTATTTTCATTAAATTTGTTAAAAGAAATTTGCCTATATTTATCTTATCCAAATTGCTTCCTTCATGAACGAGCATCGTCAGATAGTTGCCCCGTGAGAAATGAACGCCAATAATACCGGACGCGGTTTTCGAATGGACGACCAATAATTGCGATTTTACTTAGATTGAATAAAATATTGTATTTTCTCTTCAAACAGCGATCGGTTCTTTTTTTTTCAAACTTCTATTTACGTTGAGACGTTTGAGACGATTTTATTCACTGATACTTAAAGGTTTATTTTTAAAACAACCCCTCATTGTGATTCAGTAGTTAAAAAGACAAACCATAAGGAACCATCTATTTCCTTTCGATAATATTAAGTCAAACCATTGAGATTTGTAATTTGTATATTTTGTTCCGTAGATAGATTATAGATTAACTTTTATCCAGATTTTTTTTATATATTATTATTATGAAGTATTTCATTGAATAGAATAGTTAATCCGTACTAATATTATAAATGCGAAAGTTTGTTTGGATGTATGGATGTTTGTTACTCTTTCACGCAAAAATTACTGAACCGATCACCATGAAATTTTGCATATACGTTGTCTGAGACACCAGAAAGGACATAGAGTACCTTTCATGCGGAAAAAAGGACTATTCCCGAGGGATCATCTAAAATTAAGGAAACTAACTCCTGGCTATATATTCCTTTTATAACGCAGATGAAGTCGCGGGCACCATCTAGTGGTGTTATAATTATTTGGGAGCAGGTTTTTAGCAAGTCGTTTGTAATTCCGTCTGGATACCATGTATATATATATATATATATACTAAATATATCTCTTCCTGTATAAAACACATATGTATACACCTTATACAGGAAGACAGATATGTAATCAAAATCACATTCACTAAAATATTTCCTAATAAATCAATAAATAATAAAGAAATATTAATTGACCATTATTTAAAAAAAGATGAAATGCAAATCGAATCCTTCAATCGATGTTGGAATCGTTTGAAAACTTTAATTATAGCTCGTTTGTAAAGTAAAAATAACAAAACGGCCAACAGTTGAGTAATTGCAGTTCGAAACTGTAATGAGGCCTTTCATAGAAGTTCCTTCAAGCGGTATACAAACTCGGTACACAATTATGCCAATAATTTCCTCGCTCCAAACATATCTATCTACCTATAACAAATTGTGTTGTTTAGCATTGTTTATAGAACATGTCACTTAAGGCCAGGCCCTATGAAACTAAGGGAACTTTAAATAAATGTGCTGAGTCAACCACATATCTGATCAATGTGGAATTTACATATATATATTTTGAGACCTTTATCTGTAGATTATCAAGTCAGAAACATAATTAGGTGATTTTCATTCGATACATTTTTTGATCGAAATCGGCGCCTTTTCCGGAGAATATTACATTTTTCTACTAAACGGCTTGAGTTATATCGCCAAAAAACTGCTCGTAGCAAGGAAACATTGTTTACCAGTGATTGTCAAAATAAAATAAACTTAGGTTTATTTTTACTCCTATAATTAACGAAAACAATTTTGAGACTTACGTTGTTTAGTTCCGAGCTAGTGCATACCAAATCATGCTTCAAATAATGTACGCAATATTCAACCTTACGTAAGCTGTATCTTGCGATATATTAAAAAAAATCCTAGAGAGCCGCCGAGCAACTTGTAACTCTCGGGTGGCGGGACGTGGGCGGAGCGAGCGTAGGAATTTGTTTCGTGGGGCCTGCTCTTAACTGAGAGACAAAGTTACAATTCAAAGTTTGTTTATTCCCAGCCGAATCACTCTTGATACTGTTGTGGTGGTCATCATCACTATAGAAATCTTTAATATGAAGCTACTCATACTCTTAAAATAAAAGTTAGCCTAAGTTACTCATTATAACATCAGTTATTTCCAGTAAAAGTCCCGTCAACATCGGTCCAGCCGTAAGTACCGCATATACTATGATAAACATTTAGTAAAAGGCAGATATTTTGATAATACACAGACATTCCAATTTTCAGGCAGTCTGTTCAAGTTGCTGTCAGACTTTTGGTCTTGATAGTAGATGTGAATATACAAGCAACGCTGAGACCTATAAAAGTGTATTACCTACTCGAATAATAAAGGGAAAGGTAGAAAATGGTCAAGAAGAAAGAGGTCATAAGAAATGAAGAAAATCATAAAGTCATAAGAAAGTCATAAGAATATGAATGTGTCATAAGAATATGGTTATTGCCACCTGACAATCCTGACATGTCCAATTTACGACTAGGTATTTTAATAGTACCTACAATGAACTACTTTCACATACTGGAGTATTTCTTGTACCTTAAGAAACTGCAGAAAGCCATTGGTTTGTAACGGTAGTAAAATTAATATTTTCACATACTTTCTTTTGAACCCTAAGAAACTGCAGAAAGCCATTGGTTTGTAGCGGTAGTAAAATTAATATTTCAATAAATGCAGTGGCATATTTTACTTTAATTTTCTGCATTCGTGGGGTACCTGGTAGTAAATTACACAATTAACTATAAAAACTTGTAGCAACTTGTCAACATACACGTTGATCAATAAATCACGTTCACGGGCCAGTGTTTATTTTTAATTACTACACAATTCTCTATCACAATATTGAAATGAAACAGTATATGATTGTTCAACTAAGTATCCCTACGACGATTCGTTCATGCTTGATAACTCTTATAACTTCATTTCATTTATACTTTATAAGAAATATGTACTATATTAATAAATATTTAATAACTTGTTAAAATATAGAACACAATGATAATACAGCCATGCGATTTTTTTAAGGTTTAATTATTCCAGTCATCCAAAGAGTAAGCATCAGGAATATTAATGAAAAATTGAACGTAATTTTAAAAAAATTACATTTAAATAAAATACATTTAACTTATCACTTACCTAATTTAAGTAATAATTTTCAGTGAGTGATAAGTAATGTTAAATAAGACTATGACTCCTAAGGACATCTGAAAGTCCAATCTGAATCTGAAAGGACATCTGAAGCTTGCACTGCTTGCAAAAATTGTCGCTGAAAGATATCGCTCAATGAACTTGCAAAAGATCCGGAAGCATTTGAGAAACAATATGCCAAGCTCATTAATTCTTACTAATAATCTTTAGAAGCATCTAAGGATGTATAGAATTTGAGGAATATGTTGTGGCTTTTAAAATTCAATCTCGCGCGAGTTTAAATTCTATATTTTACATTGCTTTGTGCTCTCGGCACGAAACGAAACAGCTGTACGTTGGCAGATTAGTGAAATATTATCATTTGGCTCGATGTTAATTAAAAAAGTTGACAATTTTCAATAGATATTCTATTGAAATTTCAATCATACAGACTACAGGATTGATTTGTTTTTTTTTTTAGTACGAGAAAATGAATATTTACTCTTAGAGCATTAAATAAAGAACTTTTAGAACATTGTTTCATCATCATAGCAATCATAATATAGAAGACTATGAAACTGTAGTTGAATGCCAGTAACAAGTATCATTTACCTTTTCAATTAATGTCTTAGAGAATATTCCAGGTATTGTTCAATACAAACGTTGAATTTATAGTACTCGTGCATTAGGTCTCATTAAAACAATCAAAGAGTATTCCGATAACGGTGTTTCAATGGGTTCGTTCGTTATTAACTAAGCACCATTTACAGATGTTTTAATTGGATGAAACTATTCCCCAGTTAATCCTATCTCATTATATGTTCACAAGTTATTTCGAAGTACCTTTACTCGAATACCAATACATGGAAATTGTTAATAGATATATTTTTCATGTAATACATAAATTTAGACCACTTTCAGTTAATTATTTTAATTATGTCTTTTACAAAGAATTTCTACTGTCACCAGACATGCGTAGTTCGTATAAAACTCCTTGTGGAACGCACTCTGAACATAATATTATAATTACTTATAATAATTATAAAAAACGCAGGTACCTACTCTATGTACTTAGATGCCATTAAGTTTAACATTTACACAATATTGATATATGGATAAATATTTCCATGCATCTCCACTGGTAGAAATAAATTCCATATGCATTAGTAGGAATATACGGTAGGAAAAATTTCGTTTATCCTTCCAATTGGGAATACATTGGTAGAAATAGGTAGAACGGGCGTTATCTACCATTACAAAAATACTGCGGAACGTAGAGTTTTTTACACGTAAAACAAGGGGAACCATAAATAAATAAAATAAGATATTCTTAACTTAAAACTTAAATGAAATAACCGTACTTCGTGTCTTATAAAAACACATGTTATCACAGGATGTAACGAGTATGAAGGTCGGAATTGCAGTCCTTTGAAGTAAACGGTCAATTTTTCCACATTTTACAGAGAATATATAAGTTATTGAACACTTGAACAGATCTAAAGAACTTAAAATGTCAACCCTACCTTGAAGGCTCGAGACCAGAATACGATACTTGGGGCGATGCATTATGCAGTAAGTAACCAACTACTGAATTAACATTTACCCATTTAAGGTTCAATTACGGCCTCCATAATAGTAAAACCTCTAGATGGCGTTTTAAGTATATACTTAATAAAAGTTATACAAGCAGACTTGAACGAGAGCAAGCGTTTCTAATTTAACTCATATTTTTAAGTAACATGTATGTAATTAATAATAATAATATTAACAGTCTATTATATAGTGTTCAAATGTGTTTGTTTGTTTACTAGAGGATAATTTTCTATAATTACCAAACTGATCAAATCACGAATCTAATCATATACAGAAATTTAATTTTATAAAAGTATATTTTTAATTCATTACAAACTTGGAAAATCGATTTTTTTCAACAAAATCGACTTGCGTTAAAAACATGTTTGTAATTATATTATATAGATATATAGATATAATGATACAATATAACTGGCTTTTATAATTAAATCACAATGAAGGCTAAACTAAAACTAAGGCTTTTATTATATTATTTTTTAATATATTATCTATATATTTATATAAAAATCTCCTGTCACGATGTATGTTCGCGATAAACTCTGAAACTACTGAACCGACTTTGATCAAACTTAATAAGTATCTGTTATTTGGTCCAACTTAAAAGAACGGATAGTTTATATCTCATTTTGTTTATTACTATTTTTTAAATTATATAATATTATTAACAAAGCGCCATCTGTTGATACTTATTCAATACAGCAATTATTTATCTGTGAGTTCCATAAGGTTCTCACAGATGGCGGTTTTAAGTAATTTATCGGCTGGATTGCAAAAAAGCACCCCGTGCGAAGCCGGGAGCGGGCCACTAGTTTTTTATAAATTTTGAAGTCTATGAAGACCAAGTCGCGGTTAGGTAAATTTAGTTTATATATGTGATTAACAAGTCCTTGTAGTAACCAAAAAAAACCTACTTACTTACTAAGCAGATTTTTAGAATGAACGGCTCTCACGGTTCTGAAAAAATATTTGGATTAACAATTTTTTTTTTAATTACAATATTTATGATACTACTTAGTGTTTGCTTCACAATTTCAATTATCCTTGGTATTTTTTTTATTTTTTTATTTTAAAAAGTAACTAAGTAAAAATAAGTATAAGTAAGTAAGTATTTTAAGGAATGACTTTCTGTAATGATTTAATTAACGTGTAACTTAGTTTGCTGTTCTATCTGACCGTGTGTACAGTAAACCGCTTCTGGGCTTAAAACCTCATAGAACTTGCATTTACAAATCCAAGTTGTTATAATAAAAAAACACATATCTCGTTTAGTGGCTACTTTCTAAAGGATAAACACATTATTTATTGGGTGCTGAACTCATACCATGTTTCGAATAAATGACAGAATCAGTATAATTTTTATCTAGATTTATTGAAAATATTAATGGATAAATTAGGAAATAATATTCTTTTTTATACCTATATGTTTATAAAGGTTATTAAGGCATATGTATAAGGCAAGAAAATCTCAAACAACACCAAAATGAGAACAGTAAGAACATCAGTCTTTTCGATATTTCTGTAACGGCGCCTGAGTTGGACGATTCGATCTATGGATTACAAGAAGATAGATTATCACAAACGTAATTATTAAAAATTCTTTATCTTACTAAAACTTCTCAATAGTCTCAGTAAGTAAGTGTTTACTTAATAAACTTTTCTAAGTATGAATAAATGTAGCCTGCTTCAAAGTGGTATTTTTGTTTAATTAACAAACCCTGAATTCTACTATTTTTTTCGCCATTGGGTGGTTTTGAATGCATTTTATGTTTACACTCTGTTACAACTTTGTATTTTGTAATAAGTTCAAACAGTTCGTGTGTTTCCTATTCAGAAGCCCCACCTCATCATCTTTTTGTATGTTTATTTGTAATGGATAAATTCAAAAACAACAAATGATTTTAAAAATTCATTCTGTGTATTTTATTTATATTATACTACAGGCATAATAGTGCGAAGTAATGCAAGTAGTCCTAAGATTATTCTATTAGTTACCTATAAATTTTACTTTTAGTTTAGTTTATATAAGTATAATTCTATAAAATATCTTGATATCTTAAAATAAAGTCCCCACGAACGAAGTCATCGGCATCGACTATTTCATTAACAAGTAAAACCAATTTTAAAAAAAGCGGTCACACTGAGTTTCCTTCAAAAATTCTTTGTGCAAGTATATTCTCTTGTCTTATAATATGGAACTTTATACTAAGTATTTTGACGATTACTATTGCTTTAAATGTGCAAACATTAAACAAACTGATGACAATAAAAATATTTTTATAAATTTTAATATCAGATTTGGGAGGCAAATTCGTATGAAATTTAGAAAGAAGACTAAGAAATTTCAAGTTTCACAAGTCGATCGAACGTTACAATAAATCAGTGTCGATTTATCGTGTCGAGTATCCCCAGTAATTGTGATTCGTTATTCTTATTTATTCCGATTAGTGGAGCAACTATGTCAGTAATCTCTACACTGCGTGCCGGTACACTAAAGATCGGAATACAGAGCGGTATTAAGCCTATATAATAGTATCTATTACACTGTATTTTATACCTATTACTTGTTTAATTTATTGTTTTTGGTTTATTAGTTGGGAAGGCAAGGTATTCGGGTTTTAATGTCGTATTTAAATATCGCTCTTTGGAACATTGGAAACCCGTTAAGGCGGCCGTTATTTATTTACTTAAAGAACTTAACTTAACCATGTATTTTTATTATGTTAAGTTTGATATAATGAATTGTTTTTCAAATTCTTAAGGAGTTATCAAAAGCAAATGCTCTCACTCACTGGTTGACTGATTAATAACAAAAATATGACTATCATAGCTACAATTATTTGATCGTGTTCTTATTGAATAACTAATAATTTTTTTTAAGGAGAAATCATAGAATAATACTAAGGCAGGCGAAGCCGCAGGAAATAGATAGTTTATAACATATATGTATATGTATGAAACTACATAATTATAAAATTGAGATACCTAAGTTATAATCTAACTGATTTGAGAGCACTAAAAACTCATGCAGAAAATCACCACGAATAAAGATCAGCACTTGTGCTGCCCATTATTGAGTAATAGATTTCAAAGCTTTCAAAGCATGTCTTTTACTTTCTCCTTTTTAATCCTTTCACCTGGCATAAGGGCCTTTTCATTATAAGGCATATATGCGCGTCTGTCAAACTACATTACCTACCATATAAAAATAGAATCTGCAATATTGTTTGTCAAACATGAAGAAACGCAGAGTTGGTGTGTTCATTCGCTATACTATTTTCTTGATTATGATTCCTTGACAATTTCATTCGTGACCTACCTAGATTTTACTGGAATGTCTATTCTATAATAAACTATACGACCTCAACATCAGAGTTCAAATTCAAATGTACCAAGTGAAGGCGTTTGTGGCATTAGAGGAATTGCATTTGTTGGCGACTGCAACGCATTTTTCTCATTTCATATGCATATTTTATAATGCACGGGAACGTAATGAAAGAAGTATGCCAGTGAAGAAACAAATCAGAATATATGTGATCCTGAAAAAACTGTAATTTCTATTCCCATACCTTACTGCTTAGTGTAAGTATAATTTGAATTAACCGCAGGCGATATAGGCAGTTATTATATTATAGGCATTTAATATAGACATTAATAATTCAGGCAGTTATAGGTTAATACAATTTAATAAAGCTTTCATGGAATAATGACATTTATTTACATGTTATTTTATAAGCAGTAGGTATTTGTTTACTTTTACGTAAAACACCTACCACTTGATGGTAGATGGCTATGTAGGAATAATTATATTTCAAAAATATTCCCACAAAAAATTTAAAATAAATAAGAAAAAAAAATTGTTAATAAACTTTTCTATTCAGGGTTCTGTTAGTTTATTTAACTTTTTAATTTTTAATTAAGATTGAATTAATTGGTATGATGTTAGTGAGTATTTACAGCATTAAGTTCTATAAAAATTCACTTTAATGGATACTTACAAACTCAACATAATCTACGATTGAGAGTTTGAAAAATAATCTTATTATCTAAAAAATATAAAACGCCAATAATACTGTGCATAAAGCAAATACCAATTAGAATAGGCAATATGGTATTGAAGAGAAACATACGTAGGTATCACACGGCGTTCTGCGCGTGGGACGACCCACTCCGCCCGGGGTCTTATCTCCACAATAATCACTTTGAACAACCGAGTGGCCTCAGATTACGATCTTAAATCCCCAGTAAATTTTCTATTCCGTACGGCTATTATGGCATAACTTCGCGGGGTAAAAAATATACACGAATAATTTCATCGACCTCCCCCATGTTGATTGCGAAATTTCAATCAAGCCCGTAAATGGTCGACGCATCTATAGTGAAAACTTTTTGAGGGTTGCGACAGAACTCGATATTTGGATCGCATTCAAAATTGAACTGCATTCGTCTGTTTTACGATTCAATTTCCAATTGCTGTACATTTTATGCAGTCCGCGTATCGATGTGTGATACAAATTTATTTCTGTTTCGCACTGCAATTGCTTGAGCATATTTATTAACATTAAGTCTACTAATTAACAGGGGATGAAAGAGCTTAGAGTAAAAAGAAAGCCATCTGTTAGAAGGTTGCTTGACCTCGTGAGTCATAGTTTTAATGAATGTTACTTCTGATCTCTAAATCGTAGCATACCTTCATTTTATGGCAGAATTCACTTAGTGAAACGATTTAAGTTTGTGAGGTCTTGTAAAGTGATGCTATCTTTGAAATAAGAATTCTCAATTGATGGATCATAGATTTGCTAATGTTCTAATGTACTTAAAAACCAATGTATTTAATTAAAATATACATTATTAAATAGAGTGGGGTAATATTACGTTAAGTCTCCCCATTGTGAACTCGGAACTTAAAAAATAATAATGCAAGTTTAATTTGACTTAAAATATTGTGCCCCTATAATTTTACAAGGTAAAATTATCATCTCACGAAGGGGTCAAAGAACACATTAGAGCATTTTAACACTGGGCTTTCGGCACGTTACTTCGCCGCGATCAAAACTTTATCACAAATCGTTGGAACTATTTACTTTGTCATCGAAATTGCTACTTTCTACCTTGACTGTAACATTCAAATTGGCCGAAACGTTTTCTAAAACATCTCCAGTTTAAATTTCCTTCAAAGCCTTATTCCAATATGAGTCTTTCCGTGTAACATTCATGACTTAAATTTCATTGTAACAATTTCGTGGTATAAGTTCCTTTGGAATATAAGTTTGTTAAAGCACGCGTAAGCACGTGCCAGTTACTCCCCGCTGGTACGCACTCCTTGTTACAACGAGCTCTGCGCAGTCCTGTAATTACACACAAATTAGACAAGATTTATTGAGGGGTGGAACACCTTAGCAACTATAGAAGGTACTAATAACGGTTGGCCAGTTCCGTTATTGCGAGTTATTCGCGGCAACCTGCTTCCTTGGGGTTGAGAGGAACATCGCCACGCATATTAAAATTTCCAAATCAATATCAATTTCAATTTTGCTCTTCATGTGTAATGTCTAAACTCATCAAACACAAGATCGTTGTCAAGTGTTTTCTGGGGTTAATAAATTCAAAGACACGAAATTAATAAGTTCTCATCAAATGTAGCAAACTTCATAAAGTTAATTTTAAATTATTTATACAAGCATAGTGGCAAATCTTCTTAAAATATAATCACAAATTGTGATTACATTTCATTTTAAATTTAATTAAATATAACTTGTAAATTAATTTATTTCAGTTGATAGAAATTAGTCATAGCATGGGACTGCGAGTCATGAGTTTGATATAAGAAATCAACTTTCGACGTTTTTAATTAAGTTTTTACAGACTTGCGTGACTACATTAAATGTAAATAATAATGTACATTTAAAATCAGATGTAAAACTTACATTTAAAAAGTACTCATTAACGTTTCGTGGTTCAATAAAACGTAAGTGTACAATCTCGTCTCAGATATGAAACGCAGATTTTAATTGCATCATTAACTCGTATTGGAACGAATATCGTAAAACTCGTATATAACAACAGTTAACCCTTTGACAAGGTGACCAGCGAAATATCTGACGGCTTCATTAAGACGGTAAATTTAACAAAAGGTGGACATTTAGCAAATAATAATAGCGTTTTTAGTGCGGTCCTTCATATTTATAGCGTGTTTATTGGCCATTGTGAGAGTTTGCGGTCGGCGCCGGCGTTTTGCGGGGGACACTAAAAATGATTCATCTCCTCAGGTACGACTTATCTGACATTCTCCACGTCTTTTCGGCTTAATGAGCGAGAAGAATGGACCGTTAGCGCTTTGGTGGCATTATGACGTTGTTGTTATTGTTCATGATGTGTTTATAGGTGTGACCAAATAAATTAATCGCTCATACATCAAGAAAATTCTTCGACATTACGATCATGGTTACGACATCATGTCTCACTTTTCGTTTTTATTTTATTTTATTTTTTTATTATTACCCCCAATTCAAGCTTCTGTTTTCTTAGTCAATGCAGCATTTGAAAGTGTCGTGTCATATTGCATACGTACTCATTGTGAGCAGGTGTATAGCTAGCTATAAACACACGAGCTCACTGCAGATAAGCAGGCATTCAAATGTCTTTGATAATGTCTACTCTTCTCAGACATGCAATTTTCAGATGTTCTTCTTTGAGGATTTTAATTAACAAATATAACAAATAGAATTTCAGGTTGCAGGATTTTAACCTACATTTTCTGAGGTGTATCGCTAGTCTTCTAGGCTTCCTCAAAATATTTTCTTCTTTGTTAGAGTCAAACATGAAATCGACAAAATGATTGAGTTTCGAAGTCTCGGTACCCAAGTGTTTTAATGGCCTGGACATTTTAATGTCTTATGTACCTACATTTGTTTTTTTATTAAGTTATACTAATTCGTTTACCCACTGTTTGAATTTGATTATAATCAATTCAAATGAGAAAAAAAATCAAAAAAATAAATAAAATCTGTTTACAAACAAGTCAGAATAAGGCATAAATTTATATTGTCTTCACCAATTTATAAATAGAATATTGTTGTTTTTTTAAACAATAATCTATAAGCACACGAAATTAAGCTGGCCTTCTTTTTAAAGCTAACAATTACAATGGAATCAGCAAGTCAGTAGACGCTGCTGACTAAATTTAAAGGACATTTTAGCAATAATAAGAGAACGTCTGATTTAATTCGGACTGTACCGTTTTGCCTCCTTTACCTGTACTCGCTTCCCCTAAGGAAATAAAAACTTATCAACGAACTTTGTTCCCGTTATCTTCGGGGCAAGTAAACACTTTTTATTTTATGACCACCCACGGTTTTACTGCCAACGAGACGGGGGTTTCTTGTTGAGACTCGGAAACTATCTAGATTCGTTACCGGCAAGTTTTCGTATGTTTCATTTCTTCTTATTGGGTACATAGACTATCTCGTTTTACTTCAATCAGCGTCTGATTTTACTCTAATCGATTTTTATTTTTAAACTAAATTATTGTTTCTTCGTTATAAAACGTAAATTCAAATTCATAAATGACGGGCATGATTCGTCTTTTTAGTTTTTTACATATTTTGTTACTCATAAGCTCAAGTTTTGTCCATCCACCCATCATTCATTAGGTACTCGTCATAGAGATTTCAAATTGGTTCCAGTAGACCTAATTGTAAAAATAATATTATTATTTTTTTAACACAAGTACAAAGCTACAGCTCATTTCTATTTTCGTACAAAATCATCAGCAGCGGTTCACATATTATATACAGTCAAGTATGTATGCTACCATGCATAAGAGAAAATTCGTAGTATACTAAGGTATCGTATACCTACGTATTGTAATTATAAATTTTAATCGTCCTTATGGTCTGGTTAGTAAAGTATCGATTGGCATTGCTGCAAAGGAAATTACATCCAATCACTTAACTAAGAGATAAGTTTGAACCGTAATCTATTATTGTCTTTGCATGTCTGTCCAACATTTCACAGCCCTTATACCTGTCGAAAACCTCCAAAAAAACCACCCTCTTTTCTCTATCGCTTTAATGCCGTCTTATCATCTTTATATTTTCTAACCCTGTCTGCCCAAAAAACATAGCAAACGCATCGTCCTTTCCACCGCTAAAAAATAAATCCTTAGGGCCCTCTCACCTATAAGATAAGAAAAGATTTATCGCGATGTCAACTTCGGTATTAGAGGATTGAAAGACGTAACGTCCTTTAGGTTACTGGACATATGTTTTCTATTTGGACAGATGGTTTTTTCACTCTAAATAATTGCATTTTATTTACAAACAGTTAGGATAGGGTGACATACCGCGCGGAACTACTAACAGCAAGATCAAAACTAAGGTGTTCCTTGTCTACATAACCGTGCGGTACAAGTTCTACAAACATGACTGTATCGACCTGTTCAGTTTGATCCGGTCATGTGTTTCAGGCCTTAAGGCCTGCGAACAGCCTTCGATCGTTGCGTTGCGTTCGTTTTGTTGCGCGTCCGCGACGTCCTCGCTTTGAAGCCGCGACGTGTTCGCGACGCATTCGCTAGTATGATAACGCCCTTACTGTTGCCATTGTTGTTGACGAGCAACTTATTATTAATCCGTATCAGCCTGTGAAGATTGCAAAGAACATTCCGGGCCAGGATTCGACCAAAATGGCGTAGATTAACATAGTTATTATTTATTATAAAACATTGATTTTTTTGTTTTAAAATAGCTTTCATTTGTTCTTTGATTAGAATATTTCATTATTTTTTTATTTTAGTTATAGCAGGGCATAATGCGTTTTGCGATCATAAATTGGACAGTTTTCCGTATCCTCTTATTCTACATCCCATTAAATATCGGCAGCGTACTTCAAAAACTGTGTTTGCTTTCTTATGTGTCGTCTGCCTGCCTGACGACCAATGTAACAAAACTATATAATATAAAACTGTATTTAAAATAAATCTTGATTCTGCGATGATAATTGACGAAAACAACGTACCCAAATCAATTCATTAGGAAGCCAGTGGCTTAATACTATCTAACAATCGATACAGGGAGTAAGGCCGTCTAGGTGTTCATTTAAGTCAAGATTGAACTTGAGATTAAACAGTGGATGGTTTTCCCCTCGCATTTTCTTTGGTACAAACTAAAGTAGCAAGCGTAAACTTCAATTGTTAATACAAGTTAAAATATTTGAGTACTTTTTCAAATGTCTTCAAATGAGAACCTACTAATTGTGTTTTTCTCTGTGTGACAAAAGCTTAGAAGCAGACTAACGGTCCACTTGATAGGTACATGACTTCTGTCACCTAGAAAAATAGTGGAGTTGTATATAGTACTATCGATCCAGATAAAATAAAGGATAAGAATCAAGATGGAAAAAATGAAATCTAATTCGACATCCCTTATCAAATCAGGCACCGAAACAAAACATTACATTGTATCGACAGTTACTTCCGTCAAATGGTCTATCAATTTATAAAGTTAAATGAGTGATCTATATTTCAATCTGTGATATTCTAGAATGATTTATGATTCTAGAATTTTATATTCTAGAATGATATATGATGTGATAGGTCACATCGCAATTGCATATCTCCTGGTATTGCTTATGACTTAGGGGACGGTAGCAAACCAATACTATGTGGACTGTAAACCTGACTGTCCCTCTATACTATTATTATATATGCGAGTATGTGAGGACGGATGTATAGATGTTTGTTACTCTTTCACGCAAAAACGGCTCAACAGATTTGGATGAGATTTGGCACACAGATAGTTTATAACCTGGATTAATATATATAATTTTTTATCCTGGAAAAATGTTAGATTCCCGAGAGATTGTTTAAAAATATTAAATAAATGGGCGCAACTGTCGCCCTGGAGTCACAGCGATAAATATATCGGATATTTTCTTAGGTGAACATTTTTCATTTTTCAACGCAGACGACGTCGCGGGAACCATCTAGTATAAAATAAAGATTACTCAAAATCAAAATAGTCAATACACTTGGGGACAGAATTCTATACTCTTTTGTTTTACGAAATGTCGTCATACACTTTGTTTCCCTCTATTCGAAGTTTATTTATTTAAATAAAAGTCAATCGCAATGTCTCCGCGTTTGTTTAAATATCAGACCCCAGTTTCGAGGGGCATTTTGCCTCCTTATCGGTACTCGTTAGTCGCCCCTAATAAAAGCTTCCCTTCTAATCTCAAGGGTTGTTGCAACTCTCGCAAATTTAATAAAAACCCCAGTTTAAAAAGAGAAACAATGAACTCAGTGTATGTACAGTCCGTACTACTGGAGAATACAAGACCTTGAATTTGACGATTTTTTCGAGATGTAGTCCGTGTGTAGTCGACCTAAGGTACAGTTGTCTTTTTCGCACAGTGTTGGGAAGGTATTAAGAGTGGTTACGATGACAAAAACAACAACACAACTCATTGGCCTGTGCCTCCACCATGAGTTATAAATGACCGCACTCGCTAGCGAGAGCGTATAAAAATTATATGAAAAACTGTCAATTGTCAATGTCAAATTGACAATTTTCTATATAAATATTTTACGCTCTCGCTAGCGAGTGCGGTCATTGTAAACTTTGGTAAGTAGAGGATACTGTTGTGTTTAGACTTAGTTGGTTTGGTTTATTTGCCTCGATGTTTCAGACTGTCATAACACTTATTAGTCGTTTTTTTTTTCGTTTTCGCCAATAATCAGTTAGTTAGTTAGGCAATAAGTGAGCGGATTCTACTGAATTTCAATTCCGTTTGACTATGAATATTGGCGTATAAGTTTGTATTTTTTGTAAAGAAATTTTTATGAGTGGAAATTTCAGGACAAGCGAAGCAGCGGATCGCAGCTAGTTGCCTATCTATACTAATATTATAAAGAGAGAAGATTTGTATGTTTATAATGAATAAACTCAAAAACTACTGGACTGATTTTGAAAAATTTTTCACCTATAGAAAGCTACGTTATCAGCGAGTAACATAGTCTATCAATACTAATAATAAATCTGTAAGTGTAGGTATTGTATGTATGTATGTAGTATGTATGTATGTATGTATATATGTATGTTCCTCCATAACTCTGAAACGAATTAACTGATTTTCATGAAACTTGGTAGATAAACATTTAGACGTACGGGACACAGGATAGGCTACTTAATATTTTTCAACGCGGACGAAGTCGTGGGCACCAGCTAGTATTTTATAAAGTTGCGCGGGCGAAGTCGCGTGCAACAGCTAGTACTAAGTAAAGTAGCAATAATTTTGATAGGTAGTCATATACTTAAATGTCAATTTATACGGTATGGGTAGAATGCGAATGTAAAATTATGCATAACACTCGCGTCGACTCGCACCCCTAAATGTTACTTTACTCACTCCTATTAATGCTGAGTCAACGTGGAACTACATACGGTCGATAAAAATGACAAATAGCTATTTTTATGAATGACCCATTGGCACAGTTGGCCAAAAGTAGAATAGGGGTTTACGAAATAATCCAAGTTATAATCGTTACAGAGATTATGAAGCTTTGAAAGTATCCAAAACTTCAATACGAAATAATAATAAAAATACTTTCTTAGATTCTACTGTATCTATTCAAATAAAAAAAATAAAGGTATGGGATTTAGAAAATAACTACAACTTGATGGTAGGTGGCTGGCTACTGTCGCCTATTACCACAAAAACGATATAGAGTTTGTAACTGCGCTTCCGAACTTTATAGGACAAAGGATAGCGGGGAATAGGACAGGAATAGTAATGGTTTTTTGTGCATTTGTCTACCTATGTGTCATTGTGATCTGTCATAGATATAAAAATACGCACTTCCAAGATATAAATATATTTCAGATGATATTGCTGTAAGAATATCGCCTTTTTGGATTCATTTCATGCTTTTCGAGATAGATCTAATGCCTAAAAAATGAAATGGTCTTTAGCTTCAGGATTTTTAAGCGTCTTAACTTAACTCTTACGCTTAACATCAAGTTTCGTATAAATCAAGACAGTTACAGTTCTTGTTTAAGGCTTAAAATCTTTTGCCCAGGCTTGTTAGGTAGGTATGTACAGTAAAAGAAATATTCAGTATAATATGTAGCAGTGTGTCACGTACGTTAACGAATGATTTAATACTAATATGGCCCCCAAATCATATTAAAACCGTAGTTCTATATGAGACTATTGTGCGTCGGTTAATGAACTTGCTGGTTCTCTTTCAAGTCATCCGCTATTGTTGTGATCACGTGACGTAAATGGAGTACCAGAGAATGCTACGTCACCATTCATATTGGAGGATGCACTGCACTATTTAATTAAAAAAAATTAACTGGGGACAAAATGGAACGCTATTTCAGGATGGTTTGCCAAAATCACAAGCTCTCATTTAAGCTAATATCAAATCTAAGCTGTAGAAAAAAATAATAGGAAACTAGAAATTAAAAGAAACAGATGGACAAGGACTTAAAAATCACTATTATATATTTAAAAAAAATATTTAAGAGTTTGAATAATTTATCCTAGAAAATCTCATAACAAATGCAGGAGACACATAAATTATTGTGCCTCTCATATGGATATCTACTAACTCATTTTAAAGAATATTGCGTACCTATCAAAATAAAGTTTTAATGCGTTATTCTCTAATTGAAAGAGCTAAAAACGAGGACAGTTTGTGTATACATTTTGCAGAAAAAAATAACACTTGAGGGAAACCGCGTGCAGGTTGCAGTACATATAATAATTATATATATATACTAAAAGCAATTAACTGTCGTAAATTAATTTACAGAAAATTAGTTTTGTTAATTACACACTATTTTAAAAGTTTAAACATACAAACATTGCTAACCCCTTATAAACATTAAGTTACGAGAAATCCAATACAAGAAGCTAATAATTTGCTGCTGAATTTATGGAGAATATTAAACTTTATAATAAGTTTTATTTACAATACATCATAAATTACTTTGAGTTAGCATTCATTAAATACATTCAAAGTAAAATGTATGCATGCATCATGACTTATTCATTTACTTTCACCTCGTAGAACAATGACTCTACTATATGTGCAATATTCACATATCAAAATACACTTATTTATGGATGACATCACTATCGCGACGCGATATAAAATGAGTTTTATTAGCTTTAATAGTCGTTCAACTGGTATGAATATTTATTAGAATAAACCGACGCGATCAAATTCAAAGTTTATAAAGTTTATCATCATCAATACTAATAATAAATCTGTAAGGGTCGGTCATGGAGAAAGTTACTTTGTTTTCAGAGATATCGTGTTTATAGGCTCTATACATGATACTGAAACTAAATTGACGATTTTTAGTTTTTTTTTTTTCTGTATGTATGTATGTATGTATGTTCCTCCATAACTTTGAAACGAATTAACCGATTTTCATGAAACTTGGTAGATAAACATTTGGACGTACGGGACACAGGATAGGCTACTTTTTCTTTTTCAACGCGGACGAAGTCGCGGGCACCAGCTAGTTAGTAATATAACTATAGCAGTTAGTTCAGGACTTCTACTTTCTAAATTGTTTTATTCTGTTCATATTTCCTTGTGCAATTAATTATTGTATAGTATAGCGTTTTATTCATTTTCAAATTAAGAACGTTGAAATCACTAACAGATATAGAAATAGTATAGTCCCTTTAATAATATTTAATACTTTTTTTTTTTCAAAAAATGCTGAACAGCTTTTGTTAAGCTTATCAGCTTAACATTGTAGATTGGTTAGTATAGGTTGCTTTGACAGATGCAGCTATTAATGCATAGTGATTTCTTTGTTTGATAATTATTTATCAATATTCAAATGAAATCGTTTTCTTCATCTAAAGAATTATGTGATAATTGGCTAGCTCAACAAGGTTGAGGCTTGACCGACCAAAAGATTAAATGTCTTCGAAGATTAAATGTCTTCTTTCATAAGTAAATTTTCCTTTAACGTTAGAGCAAAAATATTATTACTAATGCACACGCAATATGGCTCGACTTGGATTGGAAGTTGCGTCTGTCGTATCGATGACCAGCCTTTTACCCATTGGGTTGTCGCTGCTATTAAGTCCAATATAACCATCTAATCATAAATGAACTTAGCACCTAATAGTGTTTGATCTATGACAAAAGTTAGTTGAACATAATCTACTGTGATATCAAAAGGTTGAAATGTTATCGCGAGTGAAACATATGTTCGCAATAGTTATTTCTGGTTTATTGTTCGATCACGATGCGGGAACAATACACCCCGTTTCCTGCACGTTTCTATTGTCTCTTAATAATGTACAGTCTGCCTAGTGCATCGTCCTTATAACTTTCCTACAGGAGTCCATTGTGCTTGCATCAACTGTACTCTTTTTGCAATCATGGTGGTCTCAAATGATTGATTCAATTTTACATTTTTATTGTGGACATCTCCTAACTCTTACTAACTGATCGCAGTCGTGCCAGTCGTTTTCAATTTCAAAGTTTGAAGAGTTGTCTATACTTATATACTAATACTAGCTGGTGCCCACGACTTCGTCCGCGTTGAAAAATATTAAGTAGCCTATCCTGTGTCCCGTACGTCCAAATGTTTATCTACCAAGTTTCATGAAAATCAGTTAATTTGTTTCAGAGTTATGGGGGAACATACATACATACATACAGAAAAAAATTCTAAAAATCGTCAATTTAGTTTCAGTATCATGTATAGAGCCTATACATGATTTAGTTTCAGACATTCAAAAAGAGAAATTTTATGTTCAAATTTTGAAATAAAATATTTTGAATTTTGAATTATAAACACGATATCTCTGAAAACAAAGTAACTTACTCCATGACCGACCCTTACAGATTTATTATTAGTATATTGATTGATTGATTGATTGATTGATTGATTGATTGATTGATTGATTGATTGATTGATTGATTATTATAAAGAGAGAAGATTTGTATATTATATTTGTAATAATTAAATTTTGAAAATTTTTTCGTCTATAGAGATACATTATCAGCGAGTAATATATAAGCTATATTTTATAAATTTACGCGGGAGAAGTCGCGTACAAAGGCTAGTTTAAAAAAAATGTTTCTAAAGTGATTGCCCCATTTATAAACTAGGTAACCCATCTGAAGACAGTAAACATCCTTTTACAAAAAACCATCGCGAAAAACAGGAGCTATTGTGTTTTGGTCTACCTGTACCATATCAGGGTTTCTAGCACCATCAAGTGGACTAGCCTGTCTGTTATATTATCATGTAGGTACTTTATCGATGACCTATCACTATCACAAGACAATCTGCTTGCCTCTTTTATACCTAAACTTTTTCAGATAGAGGAAAATCCGCGCCTCTGAAGAAACGTATATGAAATTTAATATACCTAAACCGAAACAGATATTAATAATCTCGAATAGTAATAATGTCACCACATTTTCTGTCTGATTATTTCATTGAAAAAGAAAATATTCAATAGAGTAGATAATGATTTCACAGTAAAATTAATTGATTTTAAATTCGTATCATTAAAATTAATCAATGCCTCTGTTTACAGGTAGGCATACGACGGCCATTCGTGAGTGACACACATCAGGTAAATTGAAACATTAAGTATTCATTGATGCTTCTGAACAACTCATTACAAACGGCTACCAGTAAAACTAAAGAATTTTATAACGAGTATCATAAGTTAAACTCGCGTGCCATTAAAATAGTTAATGCGGTCATCAATTCTCGTTCGACGTTATGTGATCGTGGATGGTGCAAGCTAAAAGCGGTGGCGGGAGAACCTTATCAAATACAGCCTATGTTACTCGCTGTGTAGCTTCTATAGGAGAAATAATTTTCAAAATCGGTGTACTATTTTTCGAGTTTATTCATTATTAACATACAAAAATACAAATCTCTATAATATTAGTCTAGATTGTATTTTAAAACTGTGTTATAAAATTTTTAAAAATAGTAAAATATGTCTTAAGAAACTAAGTAAGTTTACGTTTTGGAAAGTATAAGAAATTACATTAATCAATTAATTCGCTTTGTAGGAAATGTAACATAGGATAGTTTGATTAAATTATGTGATAAGCAAAAATATTGCTTAGCTTCACCTGAAACGTATGATCTGTCGGAACAGAATTGTAATTTTAAATTATTTATCACATAATTATTACTCATCTACATTCTATCAAAATATCTATATGTTGAACTGTTTGAAAGCATAAAATAAGAAACTCCTTACTGAGGTTGTATCCAGGTATCTATTATTTCAGATTATTTTAAATTAAATGAAATTTACGATAAGCAAAAATGTTTTTGTGTATGTGTCAGTCTACATTTCTGCTTTACTTCCACTTAAAACTGAATAATTGAAAATTCTCTATACACGACCTCGTCGCTAATTTCAATGTCCTTGGACCAATCTCGAAGAAGACGTTCTGCCTACGCAACGAACACACAAACAAACAAAAGGGATGTAAATGTTCGTCGACACCAGACACTTTGATACCCCACGCGATGTACCCGACAGTTTAATGTTGTAAGCATTTCTATGATTTCCTCATTTAGACAATCGTCTGTAAATATGTTTCTATCTACTTTATTTAATAATGTTATGTTAATAATTTTGAAGATATTATTTTTGCTAACAAAATGACAGAGAGGCGTCGGGTTTTTTTCTTTTTTCTTTCTTTTCTTACTTTTTTTGTTTGCTTTTACGTATTTTTTTCGTCGCGAATGTTGATGAAAGATCTAGCAGTGACTTTTGGGTTGATTACAGTGTCTGAAATTACCCTTCCTTTGTCTTCCACGTTGAATAATAGTCACGCTGTTTTAACGAACAGTATTCTTGTTTTGTTACTTTTTAAACTATTCACTTTAATACAATCTAGCTAGGTGATAACAAACACAGTTTATTCATTAAAAATTTTTGCTGTAATTATTACATTTAAGAAAAGTTCGCTATAATTAACAGTCTTTTAAATAATATGACTGCGAATAGAAAATAATGTTTCTACATGTATAATCTACATACATTTAATAAAATAAAGTAGATGTCCGCCTCTGTCTGTTTCTCCTTTGACTTCTTCTAAACCATCAACGGATTTTGATAAGATTCTCAATAATAAGAACAGCGATAGACAAGGAAAGTTTGTGTATATGTATAATTTGCAAAAAAAAATGCATCCGTGCGAAGTAGGGGCCGGACGCTAGTCTATTATAATTTTGTTGAGACCATATTTTGTCCATTATATGTTCTATTGAGAAGTTTCAGAACTAAGCGTTATAATCAATATGTTGTGCATAAAAAGTGACAATATTATTTTTTTAAATAAATGGTGCTAGCAGACAGACAAAGACATATTTAGTTATGGAACCATCACCAATAAACACCAGGGGAACGCAAGTGCACTACCGACCCTATAGGAAAGGAAACCTATACTATAGGACAAATAGGACACACTAAGATTCTATAGGAATAGACTCTGTCTTCGCTGGTGTCGATCTTATCCCTTAATAACTTCTATATTTAGGTTCCATATAAAATCTGGAAAAATCTCGTGAAGAAGTGCTGAAATGATTACTACAATTTTTAAAAAATACAGCAATCTATTCACAAAACGTGTTCCTCGACCCTAAGTAGAAGTAACATTACTAAATAATTAACTATAAACTAACAGTCTTAATAATATTTCATTCAATTCTAAGTTATATATATTTACACTAGATGAAATGTTGTTTTGCCATACAAAAAAATATCATTTAGGGGTATGGAAAATAGATGTTGGCCGATTCTCAAACCTACCCGATAATCACAAAAAATTTCATCAAAATCGGTCCAGCCGTTTCGGAGGAGTTTGGCAACAAACACCGCGACACGAGAATTTTATATATTAGATATTATACAGTATAAAACTTCGGTCCCCTACTATGCAGGGTCCCCAGCATGCTGGCTACTTGGGTAGCGTCGTCCGATCAATCGTCGTCTTCCGATCAATCGGACGAAGCAGTCGGACCACGCGGTCTCGGGGAAAAAACTATAAACTGAACATTCGAATAAACGACTGATTTTAAATATTCCAACTACATTGGCTGAAAACTATTATCCGATCATCCTCGCGTCCCACGTAAATGCGTGTTATTCTTTATCTCACTATATTTTGTTACGGATCTCCACCTATTTCACAAATACAACTTCATTGTTCATTTAAACACTGAACTAGTATTATTTACACTTTTAAAATCGAGTTTTAAACTTTAACACGTTGCAATAAGAGTCTCTGTGAAATTGTACAGTGAGTACGTACCATGGTTTTTTTATATAGACCGCATTGTTTGTAGTAAGACCGTCATTCGTCATGGATGACAGCTTGTAATGGATGTAATGATCGCGTGTGATCATTTCTGAACACTTATTTGTTTATTTCATTGAATCTTTGTGTGTCGTGTAGACTTGGGTTTAGTTCAAAATATATATTTATTTCGGATTACATTAAATATCATGTTGTGATATTAAGTTCTTCTTATACTTTATATGGGTAATTTTCTACGAATGTTGGCAACCTACACGGCTATCTAACCTTGGACGTTGCTGCACGAAAGAGGGTGTCTAGTGCTCATGTTAAACCATTTTCATAAATTATTCAATTAGGATGTTTTTCTCCTGCCTCTGCTACGTATGACCTAGCATCACTAGTTCAAAAATAAAGTAGGTATTTTTCATAAGAATGCGTGTGAATATGAATGCGTTTGATTATTTTAAAAGATCTTTAAAAGAAAAAAGCTAGAATTAATGAAATTACTTAAATCAATGTCACTCATTTTTAAAAAGGATACATTAATTAAAAAGAATATAAACTTAAAATAACAGATTGACTGTGGGATCAAACTGATGTTACATATAAGCTTCAAGAATCTCAATAATCCAAGTAATCTAAGTTATCAATTCTTCATGAATTTATTTTTGAAGTCAGATTTCCTCACGATGTCCTCAGGTACCAGTACTGCAAGCATAAGGATACCAGCTTGTAAAGATATCTCCCCACATACGTCTTTATAACCACAAGGCTGGAAAGTAGTAGAAAGAAAATGGATGCTAAGCTTTATTTATAACAAAGATGTATATCGAAATGCATTAAATAATAAATGCAAGTACTTTCGTGAAATACTTTGATAAGTATACTGTTGAGTACGAATAATAAAATCGATTCCGCGAACGATGTATCGAGTGCATCATCTCACGGTGTGTCATACAAAACAGACATTTATTTGCATTGAATGCGTCTGAATGTAGTTCTCATTTCGAATTTTAATGTATTTTTTCGATTGCGCTCAGGAACCGCACCGATTACCTTATGTGGATTGAAATATGATAATGTCGTGTGAATTCCATTTTAGGTAAAAGTTCTATTAGTTGGTAGGACAGGATACACTGCGTTCTTATACCGTATCATGGTAGCAAGAATTTTCTAAGGTGTAATAAAAAGGCCTTCGGCTCTATTTCGGACATTTTCTGTGTATCCGAGCTTATATGACCCAAATCTTTTCAAAGTTCCAGTGAATAAGGATCATCTGGGTGTACTCGCTCCATCATAGGCCTCATCTTCGCTACACGGCTTACAACGATATCACACTGGCGATTTGCGAGCGATTTCAAAGCGATGCGAGTTCGCAGCGAGCACGCGGCGAAGACGGGGCCTTCGACGCCATTTTGTACACTTGCATTTCAAGCATTCAATAGCCCGCCCACTTCAGTCGTATCGACACGAGTGTGAGCGGCGAACGTAGCATCGTAATCGTTGAGAGGTTGATACAATGAATATGAATAGATATAGTCATTTATAATTGAAATTCAAAATCGTCCCATTATATGGGATCAAACAAAAAGAAAGTACAGTGATCGTATTTTAAAAAAACAAGCATGGGAAGAGGTTTGCAATATATTTATTGAAGACTGAGGCAAAATCAGCCAAGGAAGGAAAGCTCGTTTTGTTACTGACTGCACGAGATCGCTGTGCGCCCGCGATGTCTTCGCGGCGTCTCCGCCGCGCGCTCGCTACGAACTCGTTGCGCATTCGCGTCGCTTTGAATTCGCTCGCAAATCGCCAGTGTGATATCGTTCTTAATTCTGGCCAAGAGCAAACCCACTAATAAATAAATAAAAAAATATGTTTTTTGATCGTTACCTATTCTTACCTTGTCTCTTAATCTTTATGGTATAATAGTTCCTGGATCAACCATCATTTACGCTTAATTGACCATATCGATTAATTTCAAACTTACTTTTAAACTGTCTCGCGTGTTAGAGGGTGACTTTACATTATTATTGCTAGTTCCAAGGCTCACAAAGGGACATACTTCGATTCTATTAAAAATAGTTACTCAAGTTGTATGTACAAATAGTTTCAAAGAATTTTGTGTTTTAACTCCGAAAGAGTTCGATTGCCTCATATTTTTCTCATCAGTAAAGTTAATAATCGTTAGATATTCTTAACTTGTCAAAAACAACCAAAATACAAGAGTAGAATTAAGAATGAACATCGAGAGATAAGTTTTTAACGATAAATCGATTATACTTACAAGAACAATGGTGAGGCAGTTCGATGTATTGACAAAGATTCGTTAGCATTAACTAGAATATAATGTTTGCTGGAAGCGTTTATTTTCTTAATGATTATTACTATTTTAATGTAAAGGCAGGCAGACTGACGGTTTGCCTATTACCAAAGGTGCGGCAAGTGCGCTGCTGACTTAGGGCATATGGGGTTAAGAGGTGGTAGGGAAAAGGGCTCTGGCATCCCTTTTACCTATATTATACAAATATTGTATTGTATAATATAAAAATATAGGGTTGTTTATCTCTGGTGGTAAGTAAATAATAAATAAATCGTCAAGGATAAAACAAGAGCATTTTTTTTAATAGTGGTAAAACACACTGCATTCTTCAGTTATAACTTGTGCTGCCCAAGTGGTGACAGTTATCACCTCCTTACAAAAGACTACTGTGAAATAACAACTCGTATGCTGTTGTGTTTCGGTGAGTGTGAAAGGGATTCTCATTTCTCTCTTCCTCACATTTCCATAATCATATCAAAGTTATCAGCGCATTTGGTACCCACATGGCGTCGCTTATGTTATTAAGCGACGGTAGTCACCTCCAATCAACCTGACTGGCTGACGTAAAAAAGTTCCAACTACGCTCAATCGCATGTCACTTCCAGTGTACCTAACATCTGTAATTTTTGGTTGGTAAGCAGTATGATTAGTATGCGAGACAAGTTTCGATTGATGCACGATGCCTGGCGATACATGACCGTGTAACGGGCGCCCGGTTAATGTACTGCTTGCTGTATGAATTTAACAAACCACTACAATATCATAAGCTTTATTTTATACTAAACTATATGTCTAACCTGTAAATGTCTTGATTCTACTCAAGTATTTCATAAACGTGAAAGTCTGTTAGGTTTTTTTTAATGATGAAGTTCGGCAGACAGGAACGCACGTAGGCTACCGTCGCCTGAGTAATACAAGCAATAGTCTAACTCTAAGAAGTGAGAGGAGAATTGAGAGACCATAGATACGAGTAGATTTTTTTTATGGGTTGCAAAGTGGTCTGATCTTTTTTATGTTGGTCTGCTTTCTCTCACTGGTTGTATCTTCGAGAAAAAGCGAAGAGAGAATTGGTTAGTCTTGGTTTCAAAGTGTGAAATCTCCGAAACTGAAAATAGTAGTTCTGCCAAAATTACTTAGTCTAGAAAGCTGAAATTTGGAACATAGGTTTGTTTTATAACGTAAACATCCGCTAAGAAAGGATTTTTTTTAAATTTCAACAAAGTTAAGATCCCTTTAAAGTTAGAAGAAGAAGAAAGTCTTTGTTCTTTAAAGTTAGAAACTTGAAAATTTCAATTACATCTACCGAGCATATAAATGGATAACTATTAAATACACGACACCACGCGTGCAAAACTACGGGCAACAGCCATCGATGGCAACAGCTAGTAATAAAATATAGCCCATAATGTAGTCGATAACTTGCAAACTTTACTTCTTTAAAATATCATTGCAGATAGTTTGCAGGAATAGAAAAATCACAGCAACCAACTCAATATAGCACAATTCATCGTAGACGCAATCACAACCGCAGATCCGTATTACACTTTTATAAAAATGATGCTATCAGCTAGAACGTCTCCCTCCAACAAGGTGTTGGGGCTACAAATAATTTATTTCCTCCAAGAGACAGAGACAACATAAGCCGCGAGAAAAATAAGCAAAC
Organism: Synanthedon andrenaeformis; assembly: GCA_936446665.2. Taxonomy (NCBI): domain Eukaryota; kingdom Metazoa; phylum Arthropoda; class Insecta; order Lepidoptera; family Sesiidae; genus Synanthedon; species Synanthedon andrenaeformis. Next base: position 13,713,083 of record OW387781.2, on the reverse strand, counting down.
TACCCACTTAAGAAAACTGTGCACTCCACTCGAACGGTTGCAAGCAAATTTAGATCTTTCGCCGAACGCTCAAGTCTCTAATAGCAACAATCACGACTTAGTCTTAAGTTGTTTTGATCTCGCTGCCGACGCATAGTTTTCTACAAAGGGGTATAAATTTCGAGGACGAGGGAGTGTCGCGTCGACCTTATTTAATTTAGTAATAAATTGCAATAATTGCATTAGTCGGGTTGAAATAAATCAGACGAGAACGTTGTGTCGTTTCAAGTGCAAATTGACGAGTTTAAAGTTACTTATTCTAATAACAATTAAGGATAAAATAGCACTTAAAAGAGGATAAAATATTTGGACACCATGGCAGGACACGCTACTTTTCGCAGTCATAAATTAAGCAGCCTATCTGTAACATGCATTTTATGCAATTCTAACATAACAGAATGTATGCTTTTATGTTTCGGTGAGTGAGTAAGAGATGCCAGAGCCCAATTCCCTATTCCCTCCTAATTCCTTATTCCTTATCCTACTAATGTCGGCGACGCACTTGAAGAATAGGTACCTGGCGACAATAGGTACCTACTATCAACTGGACCGTCAGTCAGCCTTCTGCTTGCCTAAACCTATGTCAATTTTCAGTTTTCTAGACTTAGTAGTTTTGGCTGTGCTATGTTTGTCAGTTAGGACAAACAATTTCACATAAAAAAAATAGCGAACCCGCTATGTTCCATGTTTCAAATTTATACACTCGTAGTTATGGCTGTCAGTCAGGAAAAATCATTTAAAGACCTAGGTAATTTCTAAATAAAATATAGTGCATTTAAATAAATAAATAAAAAACAATAAACACTTAGTAAACACTGTTTTAAGATTTGAACAAAAAGCTTAGTTAAACGAAAACAATTGAAACGACATTTAATTAATATAAAAAACTCAGTCAAGCGTCTAATCCCATAATTACCTCAATAGATTTCTATTCGGAGACACGTAACAGACAACCATTGTTTATAAATAACCCCCTGTGTCTGTTATCGGTCGAAATTACCCCTGGACTTATGAAAATTCGATTAAGCCGTCGCCAGATTAAGCTGTACCCAATTAAGAGTGTACATGGAAAAACAATTAAGGCAAAATACTAACAATGATATACTACAAAGTTGGTCTTTGTTTTCTGTATCTTAACGCTCGGTTGCGGTGTGCGGGTCTCCGAAGCTACAGTGACGTTCTGTGAATATACCTCTATATGCTTGGTGTAGGGTGACCACACATTTTTGGATTTTCTAAGGGACTTTTCAAGTTATTTTAATAAGTTGTTTATGTCACTTTGTGAGCTTTTAAATCGTTAATTTTAAGTTTTCATAACTTTAAGATTTCAGATTCGGACGAAAAAATCATATGATATACTTTATAATATAATTTTATAAATAGTAATTTGACATTTTTATAATTTTAACAAAATTTTAATAATAGCAAACTCACGTTTTCAATCCTAGATCCTAAAAAAATTTTGAATATTGGTTACCCTACACGGGTGAAAATAGGTGCGGTAGTTTGGGGGTTGAGTTGACTATAATTTATTGTTTTTAGATAAACTTAATGGAAATTAGTGCGAAAAGTAATATTTTCGTAGTCTGCCCGCCCTTTTTAATTAATTTAAAGATTTTCAAATAGAGCAATTCTCAAATAAATACAATTTAAAATATTACAGTAGGTATTTGGTGCGCAGGGCTCTGGTAATTTTTTATTTTAATTTTCACGAATACTAGTCAATTTATTAATATTCACAAACTTTATTTTAAAATAATATTAAACGCGTATTGAGATAGGTTATTCTAGAATGAGTAAAATACTATTTAATAATAAACAAGTAAATAGGGGATAAGTTTAAAAATGCAATCAAAATATATCTCTGTTCCAAAGTTTTATTATAGAATCGCTGTATAACCGGTTCTCAGTTCATACTACGTTTATTGTGTATATGTGTACTATAATTTTTGTATAATAGTTTTAAAGAAAAAATGACATTTATTTTTGTTTACTTTAATAATGACAAGAGGAAAAACAACCCAGGATGAGTTTCTTCTGGCATTGATCAACAAAAATAAAAAAAAACATTTATCTAAGAACAAAAAAATATGTAATAAAAAAACTCTTATGTTAGTGAAAATACTGTAAAACGCTTCAGGTTTACTTGTTACTATTTCATAATAAATTCCAACACCACACTGCATTAACAACACTGAACGCGACTGTACCGTGATCCGAATAGCATATAAACGATGTTTACTTTAAATTATTTAACCGGTTAACGTATTTGTTGGCGAGTGTACACTGAATAACTAATCGCTTAAAAGCAGAGCGGTATGTGTTATGTAATGTTCATATTGAGTTATGTTACACATCGCTGTTAGCGCTTTTCATACTGTGTTCATTCTAACTTGGATAAATAAAAATAATAAGTTACTTTACATCCTTTAATCACAATTATCAGCTTACATATAGGTACGACTTTGGTTGTGAGGTTCCGGCTTAATGGTCAAAAGTCTTCTAAAGAAGACACCCAAATCTTAATACAAATTGAATGACAAGATAATGCTTTTCATGGATTATCAGAGAAAGAATTTGTTGTTTACAGTTAAGTTGTGCGCCATGCTGTTACTACTATGTAACTTAATGGCTTCAACCAGCGGCTAACAGCACTTCAACCAATAAGTACTTTAAGCAATAATTAACCAAGTTAAGCTGGTGGTGTGTACGCCGCTATATAATGTTAATTCAGCATGTCATAGGTATAGGGAATATTTTTTGGATGCGGCAAGAATAATTGTAAACGGGAAAAATTTAGGCTTTGTAGGATGCTGAAATACAAATCGAGACAAAAAATTAAAGTATACAGGCTTTCTTTTATTCTTTCAGCAAGCCCCTTTGTCACAAAGGTCCTTAAATCCTGAAGTTTTGCTACAGCCCAAAATACTAACTTATAGCTATGTTTGATTGTTGACATTTTTATACTCTTCTTGAAGAAACTGGCCAAATTTGCTTTCCATCAGGTAAACTGTATGAAATTAAAATGAAAACATGATTTATTCAATCTTTATTTCTCGTAATTTTTTTTTGTCCGGCAAAATGTTTTGTTCCTTGTTCTGATGCTCTGCTCCTCTGACTGATCACTGACCCTGGTGTTCCTAAGACAAGGACTAACCTCAGACATTTTTTACTATTATAAAATGAGCAGAATCTAATATGGTGCAATATTGCGTAACAAATTTTTTTAGCTTTTGGGAGATAACGAAACAGATTTTAAAAAATTGGAAACTTTTTTCTTAAATATTGTGTAAATAATGACAAAAGAAAATAAAAGTAGCCGATTAGTTAATAAACTTAAAAACAAATGTGGCTGTCGCCTAAAATGTAAGCACATACTTGCTTACTGCGACAAGAAAAGTTTTTGGGCAGTAATTTACTAATTTTTTATTTCAGAAAATAAAAAAATGTATTAATCTGCCCGATTCAAACTTTTTTAAATATAGTATATTAGGTATGCAGTTTATTTTTATCTAAATTTTACATCGAAGTACTACAACTATGGAATTTGGCGTGCCCAGGCGGAATCATGGCGGAGTCTTACCTTCGCGCGTCAATGGTAAAAGGTAGTAACGACCGAGTTCTACTATTGATTTTAAACTCCAATGTTTTGACGTAAAGTCACATTTTCTTTAAATGACAGCTGACAGTTCATGCTCTACGCATATGTCACTTTTAAATGTTCCATAAAGTTCGCAGTGTTTTGTTTGACGTGCGAAATCCATAGTTGTCGTACATTGATGAAGTTTTAATTTTACTGAAAGAATTAAAATTAGGGGATGAAACATTATCTTATGTATTATTTATTTGTTCTGTTATTAAAGAAATTAAGCGTATCAAATATTAAGAATTTTAAATATTGTTATCTAGTAAAATGTTATTAACTGGATTGTAATAAGGAAAAAGGTATTGCTCAATTTAAGCGACTTGGTATCCATCCGATATGGTCTAGTGGCTAGGATACCTGGCTCTCACCCAGGAGGCTCGGGTTCGATTCCCGGTATCGGAAATCCAAAGCAACGGTATAATTTTTGTCTTCTTTATTTTTTTTCTTTATTCGTTTATCAAAGAATAAGGCTTCTCCCTCCGCAATTCGTCATATGATCATGTTTTTCTAAGAAACGCTATTTGTAGATGTGACAAAAAATATAACTATATACAGTTTGATGCTTTGTAGCTTTGGATAAATGCATAATATAATACGCTCATGGAAAAAATATTATTTCTAATGGAGTTGTGGACTATCTTAATAAAATAAAGCCACATCCGAAACATTTTCACAAATGACGAGATCCAGAGTAACCGCTGATATTAACGTTGCGTAGCTCTGTGTATTGGGGAACATCCAATAATTAGGAGTAAATTAAATGATGTGGCGTTTCATGCCAGAATCACATCCGCGGCTTGTAATTTTCACGTACACTCAACTAAGCAATTCACTTATTTGTATCATCATTCAAAAACTTTTCATTCTATTTTATATACAGTCCAAGTTGGGCTACGACTAATCATATTAAATGGCACTAAAATATCATTTATAAACATCTAAAGTCCATTATTGACTGCTATCATCCGATTCTCATTAAATATCATCTAAACGTGTACCGTACTGTTCTTACACTAAAAATACCAATACGAAGATACGGTCTACGTGAACTATCTAACCTTAAGTTTACCGGTACATGGACACATTTACACCGTAGCGTTTAATTCTATATATTTGTACAGTGTCAATACAAACATATACAAACACTGCTTTTTGGATTTGTCTGTAATTTTGAGAAATTTAATACATACATTGTAAGAAGTTATAATTTAATGGTTAAATAAATTTAATGATTTCAACGAACGGTTTGCAATAAATGACGAACTATGTAGAGCGTTGGGTATATTAGATGTTTTAATAAACGTTTTTTGATCAACTGTACCTAAATTAAAAACATCAAAATACCCCCTCTCAAAAAATCATCTAAATAGGTCTTTTCGTTTAGGAGGAATATATAAATTATAATATTATACACAGTTATAATGATAAGTGTTACCTCTTTTATTGTAGTCAAGAAATCACTGGTTTTTTTAACACATTTAATTGAAACGTCAATGTTACTGACTAAGCAAAATACTTGTAGTTATATAGAGAATTATCTCTACTCTGTGTGGGAAAATGATTCAAAAGGTATAAAAATCGCAAGACCTAATGATCTTCAAAATCTCTTTGTGTGCTGACATTTTTTAACAATTTAAGCAAAGTTAATAACGGAAAAAGTTAGGTTACACGTCGGTGTGACAAAGGCCGCTTGTAAGAGAACGGTATGGCATCGATCCGTCTAATAGCGTCTAATTGTTTAGCCCGGGTATCGAACGAGCGATCGGAGCGGTAACGTTTCTAGATCCTATCACTACTAGACAGATAACCTCTCAGCGGACTGACAGCGTATAAGCTCGCCATACATTTTTTAACTAACAGCTTTTTTCATTTTGTTTTTGGTTTCATCATCGAAATTTCTAAATTTAAAAGAACGGTATTCTGTTCGTTTCTTTCTCTTATTTTTTTCTCTTTGCTGATATATGCTCAGGTTACAGAAACCTTGTTTTAAAAATGTTATGTTTAAAAGAATACATATGGACCAACGTTGAAAATAACTAATTTATCTCCGATGGATTAAATGTACCCATATTAATGTAGTTATTAAGTTCTCATAGATTAAGTGGAAAACTTGTTCTTTTCTTATGAGAATAAAAATTCTTTAAACCGAAACATTGGTCAAAGCAAATAGAAAAAACGATATTTGATTTGCGCTGTTTGTCGTTTCAACACTAACCGGAAAATTCAGCCTATACAAATCGTCATTTATTATGGACTAGCTGGTGCCCACGACTTCGTCCGCGTTGAAAAATATTAAGTAGCCTATCCTGTGTCCTGTACGTCCAAATGTTTATCTACCAAGTTTAATGAAAATTAGTTAATTCGTTTCAGTTATGGATGAACATACATACATACAGAAAAAAATTCTAAAAATCGTCAATTTAGTTTCAGTATCATGTATAGAGCCTATAAACACGATATCTCTGAAAACAATGACCGACCCTTACAGATTTATTATTAGTATTGATACATGTGATTGGATCCATTATAAAAAGTGACGTTTTGGAGATTGGTGTACTTTAGGATATTGACTTGTTTTTGCACTATTAAGTATTAACGTCATGAAAAAATTAAAAGTTGCATAGCGATCACCTTCCCTCCAAAAGAAATCTTCGTAATCATATCTTCAAGCTTTTTAAAAAGCATCCCTGCAAATATCTATCACATTAATATTGATAAAGTTACAATCACAAAACAAATATTACGACTCCTGCAGAAATTTATTATTCAATTCGATTCGAAATCAATTTCGTGCGTCGAAATTTTTTATGATCCAATAGTTCAATGAATGCGAGCACCTCGTAATTCTGTCTGCAAATCAGATCATTATTCATGAATACATACTGTTTATTCATTAAAATATTTATGTCCGTTTTATCCATAGGCTGTATTGTTTTCGTTTTCCATTAGGCTTTAACTTTTAATTTAATTATCTTAACTTCAAAATTAAACTGCATAACAATTCCACAAGAAAGAAAGTAAGAGAAAAAGTAAACCGTGTCAAAAGTTCTATTAATTTATTCACAGTCAAGTGCCGTGAAAAAGAGTAATTTTGTATAAACGTCGAATGGGGTGACAATCAAATGAAATTAGGCGAAATGTCCGTTTGTGCGGGACGCGTAAATTGTGTAGTAATTGCGCCTATTACCGACACGTTGCAGGACGTGACGCATAGTATAGACTAAAGCAGTAGTCGTTTAAAGTCTTACTTAGATTTTTTATGTCAAGATCGACATATAGGCTGAAGCCACCGTGGGGCCACTATGGGGCCACCGTGGGGCCAATCCATTCCTATAATGTCTAATTAGGTCTCATAGGTTAGACATTATAGACCAATCCAGTCTCACGGTGGCTTTGGCATCACCGAAAAACAACAGCAAGCGTTTACTTATTTCAATGTGGTCTGTAAGGGGTTGGTTACTGCCACCAGACGGACTAGATTCTCGGTACTCTAATAATACTCCATCTTTAAAGGTATCTCTAATTTTATGGTATTTTGATACAAAACACTACTTGCAAAAGTGCAAGTTTTTTAACCATAATAACATGTGTAAATACTATGAAATCGTTCAGGAATTACTATACAACAATGTTTACCTTGTACGACCTCAACTTTTATTCTAATACAAGTACGTAAGAGAGGAATGTTGTATGTGTGTGTTGGCCTAGTTGCTTTATATCATAGTTAGTCTCATTAAAAAAACACTTTTTTTATCTCCTTTTTAAGTGAAGACGTACATTTTTTTTATTTTTATTTAGAGGCCTTCCCTGAAGGACATGTAGCCTCATTGGGCAAAGTCGTATAAGGCTATTTTACTAAATTATAACTAAACTAAATTACTACTTTACTAAATTATAACTTATCACTAACTCTATAGTGAGGAGTACACTGCGTTACGGACACTAGACTCAGTAACCGTCGTTTCACAAAAAAAAAGACATAATTTAAAAGCTATATATATGTGATATAATAATGCTATAAGTAATGTATGCTATGTGACATAAGCCACGGCCTTATGTGTCTCCTACTCTGTAACTTGTATCGTTTTCATTTTTAAACCTAAAAGCGTTATTGTTAACTATTTAGAACTCAAAATTTTGAGTCCTCAAAGAAGACTTAATTAAAATCAAAGTCTTGAAATTTAACATTAACAACTGTGCGTTCAACTGTCTATGCGCAGGTTGGATGCCCCAACCCTGTAATTACCGTGTCTGTCCATCTGCAATCGGCGTGGAGGGAACACGCTTGAAAAAATGCTTTCAAGCCTTCAATGACTGCATTCTTCATAAACACCTTTTATTCATCATATCTGTCATTTAATTTGTTCTTATTCAAATTGTTTGTTTGTCATTTTAAAGGGATTAAATGTTCAGCACACATTCTTAACATTATCTTTATCAACTTCTAACATAGGTTTTGTCGACTGTGCCTACTGTCGTCATTTTCTTTAGCATCGACTATAAATCGAGCAGGAATAAAAACAGTTTGACAACTGTTCATTATGTTGTAGAGATGCCAATTGATAGAAGGATCGCTGTTATAAAATATACTTATGTAAGTTTAAAAAAAAATCTTTATTCGTTCATACAAAACAAGTAGGTTTAAATCAGAGGTTTTAATGGGATGACTGTACAGTACCGAGCATTCTTATCCCTTTCGTACAGTTAGTTATTATTGTGGTAGGATATTCAGAGTGATATTTTATGTATTTAAAAAATATAATTTGTTTTAACAAGGACTGTTTTTTAATAAATAAAAAAAATAAAAATTAAATAATAATGTTTTTATGAGTACATGAAATCTAAGGTACTTAATTAATATAACAGACTAGCGGCCCGCTCCCGGCTTTGCCCGGGGTATATTTTTTCTAATAAAAGAATTTTTCTAAAATAAACGTAGCCTAAGTTACTCCTTATTACATCAGCTACCTGCCAATAAAAGTCCCGTCAAAATCGGTCCAGCCATTTCAGAGATTAGCCGGAACAAACAGACAGACATACAGACAAAAATTGTAAAAAATGTTATTTTGGTGTATGTACCGTATATATATTCATATGCATGTAGTAAAAAACGGTTATTTCAATATTACAAATAGACACTCCAATTTTATTTATATGTATAGATTATTGTCCCATAGAATAACGAATTTATGGTTATAATTTTTTCACTAAATTAGTAAACCTGAAAATTCATCATAATAATTTTCAAAATCACTAATTTATTAGCAGCAGGGAAGTTTGCATTTCGCAGTCATTGAACAGCCAAGCCAATTGGGCAGCCCTTCTGGCAAAGGTCTCTTCCAGGAGACCACCGTGTGTTTCGGTAAGTGAGTAAGAAGCTTCCGGGGAGATTTTCCCTATCGAGGGGATCCTTTATCCTACTACACGCCTTCCACTATCAAGTTGACTGTCAGCCTACCTGCAGATAATCAGATTAAAAAAATACTTCAGCATTCCACATTACTCCATAGTCATCACTTTTCATGTTTATGTTGCACTTTTTTTTTCTAATTAAAATTATGAGTTAATAAATCATTTTGTACCATAACCGATACGTCCCTCGAGGGCCTATTCCACGCCCACTCTTATTTTAAAACAGAGTCTAATTAACGCGTTGTGTTCTTCTTACAACGTTGATGTTTTTAAAACAAAAAAGATAACCAGTCGTCTCCCATTTTCATAATCTCGCATCTCATCTTTCTTGCTTGAGAACATATTTTTGTCTTTTAGGGACATAATGGTTAGTAATTATTTCGTTGGGGTGTCAATTGTCGAATTAGAAATCAATACTGTAAATTATTGATAAGACCAAACAATAACACTATACGTTGTTAACTCCTAAATACAAAAAAGAAAATCAGCAAAAAAGCGAGAAAAACGAAATCGTACGCGTTTTCACTAATGGAAATCTTATCAAAATTCGTTAGGTGGCTTAGAAGAAACGGAGAAACAGACAGAACGGACAGTTCCTTTATTTTTTTTTTTTTTTAGTTTATTCAGGAAACAAAGTCATTATACATATTATTTTACAATATACATAAATATCTATAGACTTAGGGTGGGTTGCACCATCTAACTTTAACGGTAACCATATCCAAACCAGTCGTTAAATCTTCGGTTAAGCATAATATGCGTTGCACCATTTTTACAACGGTAAAAATGACGTCATAACTTAACGACAACCGTAACCGCTCGATATTGGCCGGTCAATGTTATTGTTACGGTTAAGTCAACTGTCAACTTAAGTATTTTGTTTTTGTCTGAAAATTTTGATATCATGTCTTTAGTCCGTGATATACTATGGGAATCTAGTTCTTCTGATGATGACAGTGAATACAATATATTGGCCGAAATGCGAAAGAAAAAAGTTTATCAACCTCGAATTGATCGATTCCGAAAATGTATACATTTTTGTGTTTATCCAATGTCCACAATTATTTGAAGTCTATTAACTTCTTCCTTGCGTTCTCTAAAACCCAATAATGTAAAACAATGAGTAGAGTAGATGTACCGGATTATGAAGGTACGTAATATGTCTGTGTGCAATATAGTATATTAATGTATTTTATTGTAAATTAAATACAGCTGGTGTATTAAGATCAATTTATAATTAAGCTTATAATAAAGCTACAACTTAATACGCGTGGCGTTTATTGCACTCATATCTAAAGTAAGTAAATAAATCTAGTTAATCAAGGTTCAACACATTAGAAAAATGTAGGTAAACTTACTTTAAGCGGTAGTCTGCCATAATAATTTCATCGGTGCTCGATCCGGCACGGTCCATTATTTTGATGTACAAAATAAAATGCTTTATATACTCCTTCAACACGTTAAAAACACAAAACCTCAAATATTCGAATTTGTTTTGTGACAGGTGACTGAATGTTGCCATAATAAAAAAAATATTACCACAACAACTTACGAAAATTATATGTTTTTATAATGGCAACCCCTTTAACTTTGACAGTGACGAACAATATCATGGTGCAACATGCGATTGTTAATTTCGACTGTCACCGTTAAAGTCACCGCTAAAGTTAGTTTTGACTTTAACAATAACCAAGCCTACGGTGCAATCCACCCTTAGAGTTCCATACACAAAAATAAATATTAAACAAAATAGATACGTACAGTACTGAAACAAAATCCTACACATAATACAAAATACAAATAGATAATCAAAATTTTGAAATTTAAATTAAGAAAACACACAATAAATACATTCAAGGAGCCATCAAAAGCCTATTACGTATCTGAATATTATAAGAAGTATCAAGTATGTATTCTAATATATAGATATTGATTAAAAAAAACCATACATCGTTGGTACTCTAAAATAAGTAGGTACTATAATATTAGATAGTTGAATTCAAATACCTTTTGTAACAAAAATTAACAAATAAAAAAATGAGTACTCAATATGCAATGAAGTAACAATTGCAGTATCGCAATATCGCATTGGTTAACTAATATGATACAAAATACATATTATTCTGACTTAAAAAACGAGCTTATTTTTCGATTACATAACATTTTAAACATAACGGGCCCAACAAATGGATGGGCATTTGAAACTAAGGGGCCATTGTTATAAACATCAGATAACTGAATGTTTCAACTGATAAACGACATATGGACAAGCATTTAGTGGACATTTTTGTGGAGCGTGTCACATTTAGAAGCATATTTTCGAGTCAATTAGGCGAAAATTTTAAGTGAAAGCTATTTATGTCCTGAACTCGAAGGAATTTTAAATGGCTTCATGGTTCGGGAACTGTTTTATGTCTAATGTCAACGATTTTAAAATATTATAGCGATATTTATCAAGAATATCTACATACCTATCTATTATATCCACATCACTTCACAGGGGTTTAAATTAAAACTATAAAGTTAATATCTTACCAAAACAATTAATAATCAATTATTAAAATTTGAAGATTAAAAAATTATTTAGTTTAAAAATAATTTAGTGAAATATTTTTTGATAAACTTGCCTTACTAAAATAATGCATTTTAAAAATAATTTAAAAACTAAACTCTATTAAAAATCTATATTGTTATTTTAAGATTAATAAATAATTTCATTTTAAAATAACTTACTAAAATAAATAAGTGTTCCCTTATTTTGTTGTCTATTTCACTAATAAATTTAATAAATAGATGAAAATTCCACACAACTTACTACAAAGTTTACAAATAAAAATACTCGTAACAACAGAATTTCTCAATAAAAAGTTATTTTCGTCTTGTTAAGATTTTTACACTAATTACATTCTGTTCTTCGTTAGCAGGTTGCGAACACTTCTTTTAAGATTCCATTTCGATTTCTTCTCATTATAAAACGAGGTCTACGTATCTGGTATGTGTTAAACATTACCAATTTATATATGCATACGAAAATGTAGCCTCCGTTTTGGATGAACCATCTATTGCAAATATATTGTGCGGAATCTTTAACGAATGTTCTATATTATCACTATAGAAATTTGTGTGATGTTTTACTGCAAATTTTAAAAGTTTTTTCAATTTTTGCATAGAAACCATACCTAAATATTTACTGGATATAAGGTAATCTATACAAATTTCTAAATAGTCCCATAGGTACCAAAGATAATCTTTTAATAATTGGTTAGACCGTTTTGGATATTAGCCTTTTTTTTAAATATTAGGCTACTAGTATTTGGCCGCGACTTTGCGTCCGATAGCTACTAAACTTCACAGGAACATCCGCTGGACTAATCTGAAGATTTTCTGAAAACTAAAACTTTTTTTTTTTTATAAAAAATAACCTTAATCAATTGTTGTATGTGATAAAGCAGTAGCAATCAAAAACATATATGGCAAATATGTTGTTGTTTTATCAAATTTTAACTGGATTGAGTATTACATTAGCGACTGACTATAATATTCACCAATGTATTCATTTATATAATAAAAAAGTTGGTTAATCTAAATCTAAAACAATAATAAATGGGAAAGAGTTTAAGACGCCTCAACTACTCAAACGATCATTATACGTTTTCCGGGATACAGAAAAGGAAATAGGTACCTGTTATCCAGAAAAAATAATGTTCACGAGGGACGCAGATAAAATCGCGGACAAAAGCTATGATCTTTACTGTCAAAACAACTATCTCTAAATAAATAACCCTTCTGAGGTGTTTCCACCTAGCTACAATATGGGCTACTTCAAGCGAGGGGTTAACAAATATCTACAGGGTAGGCAGCGCACTAGCACTCCCCTTGGTGTTGCTTGTGTCCTTAGGCGACGGTAACCACCTACCATCAAGTGGGCTGCCTGCTTGTCTGCCACCTTTATATTATTTAAAAAAAAAAAAAAAAACTATTTAAAATAAATTTGGACAATGTGTCTCAAATTAGGAAACTTATCTAAAAATATCTCTCCAAAACTCACATCGGCATTCACATTAAGAAAAGTTATCTAAACATGCACCAACATTAGCCCACACTTTAAAACAACATTACAACTAAATCTGTATTAGATAAAAAGTAACAATGGTCTGGTCGGTAAGCACAATTAATCAAAATGAAGAATCGACCTGTAAAGGAACTGTGCATTCATTTATCCACTATCGAACACAACGTGTGGGATGCTGCACGTCTAAACAGAAGTAATGGTCCCGGTTTTCTTTTCATTATCGCCATTTACAACCTTCGTTTTACCTTCATGTATTAACGCTGTCACTACACTTTCGTCTCTATTCTCTTCAAATAAAGTTCTAATGTATCTCACGAACTGATTCATTTAACTTGCTTTATTAATATTATTTTCTCTTTGTACCGTTATCCTTGTACATCCTTTGTTCTAGATAGATCGATTTGTTATAGTTCGTTTTTTGAGTTGTAACGTCTTGATTTATATTTAAAAGACCCTTGTAATACAAGAAACGCTTGGTCGGGAGGAATTTTCCGTTTTTATTTCTTGCTGACTTGTTTAATGAAGTGTTTATTGGAATATTTCATTGAAATGTTATTTTATACTTGTAAATTTGTATACATCTAGTTGGAATTTTAAAATATTTTCAAATACATTAAAAAATAATTTTATACTAACATTTTTTTCGGATTACTAAATCGGTTTTACTAAATCAAAGTGTCAAATTTTAAATTGTTTAGGCATCCAATTAACGCATCGGGGCTCGTAATAATAAATTCCTTAAGTACTGTCAATTTTCAAAGTAGTAAATCATTATTAATTTCAAATTAATCATTTGACACCAAACACTATGTTTATATAGTAAAAACAAAAATAAATATAAGATAAATGTCTCTACTCCATTCAAGCATGTTTTTGGAGATTATTAACATTTTGACACGATTAAACTATTATTTATGTTTTGGTGACGTTGAATGTTTTGTCTGTTTTCTATTAGTTTGTTGGCAGAGATATAATTTGTACATAAAAATAAAACGTTTTTCACAGCAAGTAACCAGTAACAGATAGTTCAAAAAGAATAATTAATTAAAAGAAAATGTTGTGCAATTGTTTTATAGAAATCGACAAGCAGGCTGACGGTCCACTTGGTTACCGTCTGCTACTAACATAAGGAGCCCATAAGTACTGCCAGTGTTCTGCCGACTTTGCTGGGATTGAGGAATGAGGAGAGGATAAAGGAATATGCTCTGGCATTCCTTACACTATTACTCGTTCACTGAAACAGTACCATGAACCTTTACCATGAGTTTACAATGACCGCACTCGCTAGCGAGAACGTAAAATATTTATATGGAATATTGTCATTTTGACATTGACAGTTGACAGTTTTTCATATAAACATTTTACGCTCTCGCTAGCGAGTGCGGTCATTGTAAATTCATGGTAAAGGTAAGGTACTGTTGGTAAAATATTTATATGGAAAATTGTCAATTTGACATTGACAGTTGACAGTTTTTCATATATTCCTTCCTATGTTCCTGAAATACCTAACATATGTGTGTAAAGAAAAAAATGGCCCTAGTTTAAAGAGTTGTCTCAAATTAACCATGCAAAGAAATTTAACAAGCATTTCTCTTTTTCACTAACTACTAATTAGTATAAAAGGGAATGTTACAAAAAAAAAGAAACTCCCTAAAGCGTGCTTTTTAATTATTAATTAAACTCTTAAAATAAGACATTCGTCATCCAAAAACGTATTGGACATGTGATTATTATGAGTAATTGGCTGCTTCCTACTTATTACGGACATTAATTATGGAACGAAAATATCCAACCGTAAGATGTATACCTTTTTTAACGCAGGGCGTGACTCCATTTAGTTAAAAGCCACGGCGTCCTTTGCGGCCATATTGATTGTACCAGAATTATTTTATAAGTAAGCTTATACCTACTCGTAAGAAATTCCGGAGTTACTTCTTTTAAGGGCCTTCTAGATTATATTACATTTTAAGATTATTACATAGACAATTTACTTAATATGTTTTGTTGAACTAACTGAAAATTTCCAACATTTTTGTATTGTTTTTAAAATATGTAAATAAAAAGTAAAAGAAATATTAGTCATGTCATATTACACGTACTATATACGTAATAATTTTATTGTTAGACCGTATAGTCGACATAAAATTAAAAATAAAATATCGTTAATCGTTAAAAATTGTTTATCGTTTAAAAATGATAAGAAACTGGTATGTTTGAAAATATAATGTCTTTTTTCGTTGTAAAAGCGATAGCATACAAACCCACGACTAGAAACTAAAATGCTTAAATTTGGCTGTATTTGGCTGTAAATGAAACAAGAAGAAGTTTTATATATGCAGTTAAAAAGGAATGCAAAATGTGAACGTAAAAATCCTAATTCTTAATTCCAACAGTTAAAAGTGTCAGTAGAAACACATCTAACCTTGGATCTCAATTAGAAAAAACATAGTGGACGTAACACCGCGAGACCTATGCACCTTGAGTGCCATTCAGACTGACATGACCATTTAAAAATAGAAGGTATATTTCGAGGCCGTCTCTTACACTGTAATGTGTCGCTAAGAGCAATACTCGAGAACGGCTGGACCAGTTATTTTTGTTTTTTTATTATATTTTATTCAATTATAAAAAAAAAAACATAATTGTTTTAACAGCTCTTAATAGATACCGGACTGTTAGTGCTTCGAGCGACAGAGATAACGCTCTACGAAGCCGAAACTAGCCGATCATCTCTCTCTAAAAGTCGATGTGCAATATTTATCGCCTACAACTGTAGTTAGCTGAATAGTTAATAGATAAATTAGCTAGTAAAAAGTTATTTAACTTCTTATTCAAAATTTATTCAATATACAGCAAAATATTATGTTAACGGTGTATGAAAAATGATTTTGCAACCTTCAACGTGTATCATTTTACTCTGACATCACAGTTCTTGAGGAGTAAGGAAGCAATTCTGGGACAAAAGCCACCAGGCAATTCCACCCGAGGGTATAACCAGATATTAAGTGTAACCATATATTATATTACCCAATTGACTGGATATCAAAAAAATTGTACATAAGAAAAAAGCTCGGTGTCCTCATATTAATACGGGTGTAAAAAAATCCAATGGTGAATAAATAAGTCGTATTTTTAAAAAAGCGCTTCAATATTCATTTTTGATATATATAAATACCAGATCAACTGAATTAGACTAAAGGAATACAATAAAAATCAAATCTAACGAAGTGAAGTTTTTTTTTGTCATACAAAAAAGGTAGTGTCTCCCATGGTCCTTTTTAAAGAAAAAATTAATAACTTTTTTTTAATCCATCGAACACAGTTTTTTTTTAATAAAGTGTACTTGGAAAACGATCACTGTGCATAAGAAACCTTTTTATTTCTTTAGAGACGTTATAATAAATAAGAAAACTGAAGTAAAACTGATGTCTCCATATTTCGTAACCTTGTGTGACGACCTTTGTGTGACGAATTATGTGTCCTGTTATACACTTTCGGAAGGCATCCGTATTTTTTTTACATCCGGCAACACTCGATTTACCACCAACCTCACAAAACAAAACGTGAGCCATCTTACTTTTGCTGTATTGCTCTGAATTTGTGAGGTTACCGTTTTGTCGCATTGTAAAATATTTGTTTGTGTTACGCTATATCTCAAGTAAGTTTAATGATTTTACTACAGATGTATTATTTTATGATACTATTTGTAATAAGTAAATCGTGCGATAGACAAGAATTGTGAAAATCTTTTTACTTTGTGTGTTGCGCGTGGTTTTTTGTTTTGATAGGTTAAATTTTGCTTCCAATGGGTGACGCCACACAAGAAAAAGGGTGCATACACATTGGCAATAATTATATTCCATTGTGTTTCTTTTGTGTGACATACAATTGTTTCGTTTTAAAATGTTCGTTGAATACATTTATATTGTATATTTCTACATTCAAAATATTAAATTTATATGAATAAAAATGCATTGTGAGCCATTAATTCTTGATTCTTTCGTATAAAAATAATGTTTTTTTTTTTAAACCGACTAAAAAAAGGTGGTTCTCGTTTATATGTATCTTCGCGATTTTATTCTACTGATCCGATTTGAAAGTGGTTTTCGCCATTCGATTGCATATTATTTCGTTAAGCCAACGCTCTTACTGTAAATAAAAACACCACGCACGTCTACGAAATTGCCCATGTATAGACTCTGCACTAAAAAGCCTTAACTATAAAAAGGAAAAAGAACGGAAAAGACAATGACAAAACTTTTTTTAAGGAATAATAACTAAAACTCTTACCGAACTAAAACAAAAAATATAAAAACATCATAGGTTTAGACCAATTTACATTACCTAAATAAATATATACTTATTCATTCATCTTTAAAAAATCTATTTTGGCATTTTCTTTTTCTAATGTGAAAAATTATATAATTATCTCTATTGGTGTATTTACGTGATAGAACCATAGTTACAATGTGTGCTTTCAGATAATGGTACAAAATGCCTTTGACTGGAGCAAAGAGAAAACGACGATATCGACAAAAGTTGAGTCAGTGAATAAATAGAGCCAGTGATTAATGTGATTGAATTACTCTTGTTTAATTTTGCTCTTCATGTTTAATTTTTTAAATACGTACCTAATACCTTCTACATGTGTTAAACTTCATAGTTTTGCGTCATGTCAAGATAAAATAATGTATAAAATAAAATATAAGATAAAATAATGTATAAAATAAATATAAGATAAAATAATGTATAAAATAAATATAAGATAAAATAATACACTGTTGGTATAAATGCACCTTTATATTCTTTTGTGTGACGTATATTCTTTTGTGTTACAGAAATTTTAATATTCCGTTGTGTTTCTTTTGTGAGACGTACAATTTTTTTGATATTCACTCAATTACTAAAATAAAGTGAAGTTTTTAATAAGTTATAAAGTGACGGTGTGATTGAGGACAGCCGTCTAGTGTACTTACCTAGCTGACCGTTGTTGTTCTACAAAGGCGCCGCACTCTCGAAGCGCTATCGCCCCTGGCGCGATCGTATCGAAACATTCGTAACGTACGGACATTACAAACAGACATCATACTTTATTTACATATAGTAACTTAAGAACCATAATTGTACATTAACTTAGGTACTAGATTATTTACATTACAACTTTCTATTAACCACACTTTTCTAGTATAAACTCCCAAAATGATATTTTGACTGATGGAGCTTGGGTTGGATGTCTAATTAATAGTTTTTTTTGTTGTATAATTGTATATCAAATTAATGTTGGTACTTTGAGTTTTCTTTGGCAATTCGTCCTAAGAAACAAATGCAATATATTTTAGTATTTTTTTTTATTTATATATTATTTATTTATTTATTAGCATAAGGGGGCGTTCAAGTTTTGCGTAACGCAATTTTATTAAGCTGAAAAAACATATACAGACCTACATATATAAGCTCTTAATGTAATAAGTGATAAATTTCTTTAATGTCTTCCATTTTTCCATACTTGTTATAACATTGTGCATTAAAAATAATTTGCCAAACATAAGGTTATGTTTAATAGTTGATATGTCGTTAACAACTCCATAAAAGGTTTAACGGGAAGCATCGCCTTTTACATCACCATAAAAATTATTACTGCATTAGATTTATAACGGCCCTTCGGATGATAATACTCGTATGCATGTAGGATATGAGACCTTCGGTGTTTGAAATAAGAAATGAACTTTAATACAAAATGTTAAGGTTGAAATTTACTTAAACAATGAATAAATTTAGTTTTAACAGGCACTCTGCTTCTGCAGTTCACAACAGATAGCTCGACTGGTGGCAGTAACCAACCTCTACCAGAAGACACGTCCTGTTCGATGAAAAGGATTCCTTGCACTTACAGGCAGGGAATCCCATACTTACACTTATAATTTAAAAAATACTCGTATATAATTCGCGGTATGCCAATGGAATAGGATAGGATAGGCATACCACCAGCGGTGTGGTTACAATTGAACGTTTGCAAATGAATACTATACTATCGATTTTGACTTTTTAAAATCAATTAATATGTTCTAGAAAAAAATATTTTGCCATGCCGTGCCGTACCATACCGTCAATCAGGTCCACCTTATAGGATATTATGAAATCCACATTTTAGGGACATTGTATTACATATAGATTCAGAAAATGTGAAGAAAAAACTACACCTTTGGATGTGTTCAAAAACTGATGCTATTGTGTTGTCAAAAACTACTCTAAGCAGGGTTTCAGTTCGAATGTTCCTAACAGAGCACGCTCCACTTTTCTAAAGAAAGAAGATGTTTTAAAGTTTTCTGTTCATACAGTGCATGAGAAAGCAGATAAAAAATGTAAAATATATTAAAAGTAAAGTTACCTTTTATTTAGTTACAAATATTTGTTGATATCTATCTTACATAAAAACAAAAGAAAAGCTCTTGTATTTATCAAATTTTGTTTAATAAATTACTTTTGATTTTTAAAATAATATTTATATTATTGTAATATTATACAATAAATTAATAATATTTTATAACAATAAAACTTTTGATGAGTACATTGACATGATACATTACTTCACATTATTGATTATTTTAATATTTGATTCCTTTGAGCTATAGGACGTCCACTGCTGGACATTGGCTACCCCCATAATAAGACCAGTCAATGCTTTTGATCCATGGCCCGCAGCCCTTATTAGATCGTCTGTCCAAAATATATCAAGTAGCATCATATGAACTTTTATATATATATAAAATATGTTGAATTATGTATAAGAATTTTGCTCAAAATCGCTTCCGCTTATGTCCTAAGTTCTCACCTTAGCGCTGCTCGCTGCTTGCAACTAGCAACTTAGACAAACTTGTTCTTGTTCAAGAAATATACATTTTCCTGCGTTCGTAGTAAGTTTGCGTGGCGGGTGCGCACTGATTTCACTCCTGTAAATAAACTGTAAATGTTTCCTTTGTAATTACTATATCATAGATTTGCTTACTCACTTCCTTATGTTGTTAAGTTTAGTTTTGTTTTCTTACGCGGTGAATCTATTTAAATGAGACTGCATTGTTATGAAAATATTATCAAACATGCAAAAGGATATACAGTTTGCTGTATGATGAATTTACCTCGAACGGACAGACAGCCAAGACTGACAGTTTTCTGTTAGATAATTAGACTTGTAACTACTTACATCAAAGAACATCTAGCATCAGTGCCAGTGCATAGAGCTTAATGACGTATACTTTTCAGTTGTAACAAAAAAAAAGCTAGCATTACGTTTGTAAAAAAATGTTCATGTTGTTGAAACCTGCAAACCTGCAATGTTTGAAACATTGCAGGTTTTGATATAATAATTATATATATTATAAGCTCAGAGGAAACATTATAAGTTTAAAACAAATATCTCTTACTTTAATAAGATCTCGGTCCTAAAGAGTGGAAACGTTACCATGAAAACATACAAGAACTAATGAACTGTTGCCATTTCACTAAAATATCGGGCTTTGAAAAAAATAACCCCTGAAGTATTGCTTGTACTCTTAGGTGACAGTGACCAGCTACCATCAAGTAAATCCGCAGCCTCAAAACTTTGGTACTTCAAATCATGCTGTACAATGGGTATTGGGTGAGACAATTTTATTAAATTAACTATGACGTTAACCTATGGAGAAAAAACTGAATCATTTTTTAGATTTTAAAAATGAAATCTGTATAATATTTCTTCAAGAGTTCGTCACCGAAATCACTTAAAGCTTTATATTAAGAAAATATAATTCCAAAGATCGTATAATATTATGTTGTATCAGATATCTCTACTCGTATAACGAACTAAAAAGAATTCGCTCTTTGTTGAGCAAGATACGAAGATCTGATAAACAAAGTAGGTCAAACTGCCCCTCTTAATACAAAGAAGGTCAATAAGTGGTAAGTGAGCTTGAGAAATCTACACGGATGATTTCCGTTCAATACTCCTAAGAATTTTTGCACATTATTGTGAGATTTGTTTCTGCGCATTTTCTACGTAATACTTATTGCTGATCTGAAAAAAGACCGATAAGTAAAAAAGTGACAAAAGACCTTGAGGACTGCTTGATTCTTCTCCAAAGATTGAAGTCCATCCCTGTAAAAAGAGACATCTTCTATTTTTCACAGATAGTAAGTACTGTGCTCTGACAGTTTTCTAATGTCAACATTTACAAACTTAAATGTTTGTATATCCGATCGAAGGATCTAAATCAACATTTTAATACCAATAGTTAGTTGTCAACTCGAAGTGCCCCTTAGTTGAGCGTTGCAGATTCGATGCGTGGCAAACTGCTGGTTTCAGATTGGTACGTGGTAATGTCTCTATACTAGATTTCGTCTCCAGATAACTCGTATATAATTACCAAAGAATAAGCCCTTAGTTTAAAGTCCTTTAATTGGTGGTATTTCAGTGGATTATTGTAACTTACTAGTATTATACATTAGATATTTACATTTCTAAGAGAAAGTATTTTAAATATGGGACAAAGCGCGGGCTAAAGTAAATCAACAATCAATATATCGTCAGATGAACTAAAGCAGTTTTGACGCATTTATATAGGCTTATAATTAATAACAATTTATATATAATCTTTGTCTACAAATCAATAACATTTTAGAAATATATTAAACAGAACTTTAACGTAAGAAAATTATATTGAACAGAAAACTAAAAACAGTACTTTGGCTTCAAAACGTCAGTTTAGTTTGAATATACAGACTTGTTTGTGAACTTGTTATTAGTTTAGAAAACTGTGTCGTTCATACTCCAGTAATTACTTTTAAACGAACATTGACTACATTTCGTCTATGGATTTTATTGCTTCATTTTCGATTACATTTTATTCATTGTGAAAGTTCAATAGCTGGATATTTTGAATAGAGGCTCCATTTCTTAATTCCCAATCATTCACTCGAGAATATAGAAATTATTTGTTATTTCTTTTATTAAGAAGAAGAAATTTTTTCTTATTATTATTTACTGAAAATATGGTAGGTAAGTGCGTTAAATAATATGTTAAATTTGTATTTTTATTTTATTTTATTACAATACAATACTAGCGACCCACCACCGACTTCGCACAGTGTTGCAATTTTCAAAATCCCTTTTTAGCGGATGATTACGTTATAAAATAAACATATGTTCCAAATCAGCTTTCTAGACTTAGTAATTTTGGCTGTGCTTTGATAGCAGTCAGTCAGGACAAACAATTTTACAAGTATAGATTGAGCCACTTTTGGCTATCTACACAAATCACACAAGAAACACCATCCGAGGGGACGCAAGGGAGCGAAACAATCTACCTTCAGTTATAAATGAACAAAATATGATAGATTACATCGACGTATTCGTTTGTCATAATGACATTAGTTTCCTTGTTTAACCGTCAATGGAGCAAATAATTATTCATTGTGGAAAATACATGTGTAAAGCACTAACTTCTTCTTCTTCTTTGTTTCAGGTATGTGATGTTTCAAGCCAGACGTAAAGAAAATGTGACTTAATGTAAGTAAAAATAGGAATGATTTTTGACTAGAATTGTTGACAGCTATATCCGATTTACTAAGGAACAGAGATATTAAAGAATTCCTATGTGGTAAAACTCATAGTATACACAGTATTACTACAGTAGAATTCATACATAGGCACATATCGAATATTAAATATATAAGAGATGCGTTTAATAAATTTCCAACAAACATCGTTAATGATAAATTGATTTTTTAGGCAAGCTCTCAGTCCACTTGATGTTAGGTGGCAATAATATGCATCAGCGCTGCTGACCTTAGTAGAATAAGGTATTAAGGAGGTCATGATGAAATTGGCTCTGGCGTCCCTTACCAACTCATTTAACATAAGAGCAATCATATTTTTATTTTACAGTGGTCCTCGGTAAAGGGTGTGACGGGCTACTCAATTCTAGACACTTAAGATATTAAAGTATGAAGGTGTTTAAGGTATACCTACTGGGTTACCAACAATACCTACAAATGAAAAGTTTACAAAGTAATTCAAAAACTAATGAAATCCAGGTACAATAAGTGTCAAGTAGGTACCTACTCTGAGCTAAAATATGATTTGATAGAAAAAAATCTAAATTTCAAGTGGTTTAAATAAAATGTTAAGAGACGCCTGGCGTCGTCGCACGTCGTTACAGAACGCCCTCAACAAATCTCGTATTCGAATTTATACAACGGCGATACAATCAACGTTGTGTCACGAGCACGTCGAAAACATATAATAAAATCTAGCGACGGAATAAAATTTTATGTTGCATTTTCTTACTTTTCGCTGAAGAATTTGCATGTGACGTCCGCACGGCGCAGCTGCGGTGAGTGGAGTGAGAGGATCAAACAAAGCCGCATCACCGCTATACCGCGCGGCTCCGACCTTTGAAGATAAGAAAACAAGTGGTTTTCTTATGTTAATATCGTCGGACAGGCTAAAGGTTCACTTGACGGTAAGTGACTGCCGTCGCCTATAACACAAGCAACTCCACAGGTTGGTGCTGCATGTACAATGCTGACAATGCAGAAACACAATACAGATGTCTACCATATCACCATTATATGTAACAACAAAACCTTAAATAGACCGTAAGCCTGCCTACCGCCCTTTATCATATAAATTTTGAGTAAAAGTAGTAAAAATTTTAAGTTAAATTAGTTAAATTTAAAAATTTATTAAAATAAACATGTCATAAAACTTTTAATTGTAATAAATGAACATAGATAATTTTAAAAAGATACTCTAAAACAAGTTTCATATGTCCCTTCGCGCCGCATATTTATTTGCTATGAGCCAGATGCGATCATTTTTTCATACGCTCGAGTGAGCAGCAAAGGTCGCAGACCATACAGCTTATCATGCAAGTGAACAAACTTGCTCTCATATTTATTCAATGCCAACGTTCTATTCTATTTTTAAATTTCGATACGAAATTTTAAAATGTTTAAAAAAGGGTAGTCTGAATTCAAATATCGGATACTTACCATTCACAAAATTAATTTATACCTTAGTAGAATTCATTAAAATCCTTGGGTTTTATAGAATTAACTAAAATCCACAAAATTTGAGAAAATTTTAAAATCACGATAGAAAAATACTGACAATTAATGTGGCATTAAATGAAGAACGTTTACACTTCAATAAATAAAGATGTATTGTATGTTTTTCTTTTCATTTTTTTTTTAATTTGCATATGAAAATTGCATCCTTGCGCGTCTGTCTGTTTCTCAGCTAACGCTCCGCTTGTTATTTTATAATACGTATAGATATAAAAACATTAAATTAAAGTGTATTACATACACTATGCGAACCGGATCAAATTTTGGTGTAACCGGTGTTAATTCCGAGTCACACATCGATGGAACCCCACACATTAGTGCAGTAAACTTGACAATAACTTAATTGAGAGCGGAGGGCGATTCCCCAAACAGTTCTCGCGTCTTTGAAGGGATGACAAGAGCTCGCCAGAGTTAATGTGATTAGAACAATCGATCCGATTCGACGAAGGATTAAAACTCGCTCAGTAACTACATTATTCGCAGCTTACCTAAAGAATTCACTTACGACTTTTCACTTCGGAAACTGTGATAACCCACCGAGTTATAAGTTGGCTGACAATTGTGCTCTTGTCTTATATTATATCCCTTCATCCCAGTGTGAGGATCACGTCTCGTTCTCCTTATTCTACAAGGTACAATAGCGAATTTACATCGCTTTTGGTTGGTTGTAAAGTACCAACCAACAAGTAAACCAAACCGCTAGCATATCTGCCAAAGATTCAGATAAAAAGTTCGTGTTATTTTTATTCCCACAAAGTTCCAGACGACTGGCGGCAGTAACCACTCTAGGGGGGGGGGCGCTGTGGTGTTGCTTGTGTTATAGGCCATCATTTGGACCGTCAGCTTATCCGACAACCTTTATCTTTGATAAAAATCGATACAAGTCGATGTACATGTGATACTGGTTAAGGTTATATATAGGCTACGAGAAAAAAATGCAAGATTTTTATAACATGTGTATTAAAGCATACGAAGCAATAGAGCTTCAAGATCGACAATACGTCATAACGGACAGACGTACACAATTCCTGTATATTTATCACAATTTGTAGTTAAACCTAGCGTAACACAAACGATATATCAAAGGGTTCACGCGCACCGGAGCGGAGCGATCGATTCCCGATACAAATACGAGTTGCCAGGAATTCCTTTCGGGCCGTTCATTTAGCAATAGCGTTTTTGTATTCGGCTTAAGTTGATTAACGAATACATTAAACAATAAACTCGACACTGTTATGAACTTTCCACTTTTCATTGTGTAAAAAAAGGGTTGATATAAAAAAACTGATATTTAGGAAAACGAATTCCATTAAATTGCAAAAAAAAAACTTGTCGATTTATCGTTCGTCGATAGTTAACATATTCAATAAAAATAATTTTACTAATATTTACTAAAAAAAATATATCTTTTATTACACTTATTAGTTTTGGTATTGCATTAGAACTTTTTAGGAATATTTTAAAATTAACATTTAAAATAAGAAATCTAGGTATATAGAAACTTAAAAGATTGAGACGATGTTTGTATGTTTGTTAGGTATGCCATTAAAAATGAAACCTTATATGGATTCTGGATTCTTTACGCATTAGGTAAATACATAGGTTTTTTTTCATAATCTAATTATATTTTAATGACATTTTTTTTTTTATTTCAAAGTTGTTTGGTCATCGTTTTCACTGGCGAAGACCTAGTGAAGTCATTATTATACGAGCTGAAGCACTTTGATGCCCTTTTGGTGGTAGCACAGTGAAAGTCTAACAGGCGTAACATGATAACCTCTTGAATCTGCAGTTTAGCTTCAAGCAAACTGTATCGGGTTAAAGTTAAGCTTCACGTTAAACAAACTCAGAAGACCAATATTCTGGCACATACTCGTATGTGTCCGCGTAAAACAAATTACAAATACCCATGTTACTTACTATTTTTGGACCTAGGACTCTTCTTAATAGAAGTAGATATATGGGCTTATAAATCTATGTTGGAACGTCGTCGTTCCAGCCGAGTTATACCATTTATAACTCGGCTGGAACGATTTTTATTATCTGATTTGTTGAACTTGTCTCTGACCCGAATAGCAGAATAACTATTTCGGAAAAATATTTAAAAAAAAATTATGAAGCAGGGGGTGGGTCGCTAGTTTTTCTATAATTTACTTAAGCTTTAATAGGTATATAATTTATGGAACTTAATGATTTTCAGTATAAGTAGTTGTTTTAGAACTAACTCCTTTATATAGAAAAATAACTTTAAATCCCAATAAAAACAAATGCTTAAACAAAACATGTAATTTATTACAAGAAAATGCTAATTCACAAAGGATGAAATAAAATTTAAAAATCATGCATGAAAGGTCAGTGGTATGATATAATATTTTGATATCGAAATGCGAATAGAAAATAATACGATAGTATATATCGTAACACTTTGGCATTGAACATCATTAAGAGTTTACCGTTAATTATACAAAGAGCGATATTAATATGTTATGTTCGTGTAACGAATTTAATACGATTTATCATAACTGTCAATTTTTACATCGTCTAATATTACTATTAACGGAGCTAATGAAGAATTATTCGGCATGTGTAACAATGTTGTTTGTTAATGTTGAGTAACCCAGAAAAATATTTGGTTTATAAACTTTATTAATAAAAAATATTCCCATATAAATCCTAAGGTATATTAAACTAAGTTGAGTAAACAAACACCAGCTTGCGAATGACCTGAAAAGTTTATGGAGTTAGGACTCGCAAGGCATTGATAGATTTCTTGGTGTACCTACTTGTTTTACTTGGTAGTGTACAGAATAAAAAATCTAAATACTAGCTTAGTGTTGTAACAACCTTAATAAATAAATAAATAAAATTAAATAAGTCTTTCTCTGACAAGTTACAGAATTGAATGAATATGCTTCTATATTTAAAATGAAAATAAGATTATAAATCTAAATTTGTTATTATTATCTTATATTTATTTGTTTCTCCATATATTGACATATTTTTTGTAATTCTAGGTAAATTTTAGTTTAGACATCTGGAACCTTAATCAGGTTGTCCGAAGACATAGGCCTCCTCCAGTTCATGTCACCTACTGCGGTCAAGCGCCAGCTGTCTCCATCCCTTGGGAAGATCATCATCTTCTCAGCTGCCTTCCCTTTTTCTTTTCCTTCTCTTGTGTACCAACCTTACTTAACATTAAAAACATTAAAAAAAAAATTAGAAGACTCGCAAAAAAATATTTTCCTCTCGAATATTACGCTGAACCATTTTTATGTCACTCGTCGTGTCGTAAATCAAAATTAAGACTTCAATCGAGAACCGTCCAAAGTTTTCAACAATGCATGTCTAACTTTAGAGTTAGGAAAAAAGTTAAAGCGACCAATGAGTGACAAGAAAGATAAGAGACAATGTGGAGCGACCACCGAAATAGTTTTTTGAGAAACGCATTAACTTTTTGTCGTCACTATCTACAAGTATCCTGGTTATCCCCTTTCGCTGCGGGCCTGACATATTTTTATTATGATGCGTATTTCACTTTTTCTATAGGTCTGTTCTCGTCAATGAGATTCTACTGAATACTTAGTCATTTATTGTGACAGGTTTTAACAAGCTTAGATGCATAGGAACATTTAGCTGCAAAATTACATATTTGATGACTAGCGATCCGTCCCCGGCTTCAGACGGGTAAAAAAATCCGTTGGGCGATTTCGAAAGAGTTAGCGGAGAATCCAGACAGACTGTGACTATTTTCAACCCCCAACGCCGGACGCAAAAGAGGGTGTTATTAAGTTGACCTGTGTGTCTGTGTATCTGTGGCATCGTAGCTCCCAAACCGATGAACTCATTTTGATCTACTTTTTTTTGTTTGAAAGCTAACATGATCAAGCTAAGAAAGCTATAACTTAAGATCTGTTCAGGCGTTTCAATAAAGATATTATTATTGAGAAAATCGTAAACATAGTTTATATTTTATAATGTTGTACCGGATATGAATGAGCGGAACCGCTCTCAGTGAGCACAAAACAAATATATCGAAACTTAGAATGTCACTTAACTCTTAATGCACAATAAAAAACAACAGCAACAAATACGCACTTCAAGTGCTTGTAGCTTTATTCGCGTGTTATTATTAGCGGTAGTGCATATAAACAAGGTTACAGCAAAACATTTGCCCCCGGCCGCGGTCGTATCGATGCGTCGACGACTACGGCCCGTGTTTTTAAAAAGCTAACCCGTCCTGCAAGAAAGAGATGGCTGGCTGGCGAGCACGTGGGATTTGAATTCCGAACGCACGCACCACCCCCCCGCTTCGTCTCAACCCTCACCCCTCAACTCCTTTCGCCGCGCGCATCAGTCGCGCGACGACCGCCGTAGCGGTAACATGTGCCAGCGAAAGCTTGTGTCAGTGCAATCGTAGAACCCGCCCTGACGTTGTGCAGTGACCGAGTGGGAACGTATACATGCTGTGATTTGTTTTGAGTGTGACGTCACTTAGTGCATCTTGTGAACGAAATAAAATTGTGTTTGAGTGCACTATGCGGTTGTCCGCCACGTTATGAATGGTCTGGATCGCTGCTTCTTCGATCAACGTAAGTTGTTTTGACGATTTGTATGAGATGAACCCCCGTTCGTAAAGGAAATGCTTAACCGGGAAAGTCGCAATGCGGTTTGGAGCTTTACTAGATTGAGGCGATGTGCGGTTGCGGTGTTTCAAAATTTTACAGCAGTCCTGAGTAGATTACAAACCGTTAATTGTTCTTATTTTCGATTGCTAAAAATGTTTTCCTGTTCAATCTATTATTATATTCAGGAAAAATACTATTATTAATTAATTTTATGTTACATTATGTTTATACAAACATAATTTATAAACACTTAACTAGAAATTCAAGAAAAATAAATGTTATATTTTTTTTAATATTTTGTCTACCAAATTTTAAAATAAATTTTAAATTCTTACAATCGGTGAGATATGATTAAAAGGAATATATATTTTTAAAAGATCCGAAGAAATGTAAAATTTAAAGTAAAAATTCAAAAGTAGTAAAATCACAAGGTCTTATGTTTTTAATATCATTTTCAACCTATGTAACAATCATAAATAATGTCCACTGAACTAACTTAAAACATGTAATTTAATTATCCTTAAAAAAAATAAAAAAATGATAAAAAAATAACCTAATGTTTACTAAGTGAGACAATTCTAAGAAGAAATTATCTGTGATCTTCAGAATCCAATAAAACACGAGGATATTGACCTCCTTAAGTGATGCGAGCCACATTAAGTGATGGACATTTGTTTATAATTAACACAATTACTGATAAACAACTTTAAATTCGACTTGCTTTAAAATTAACATATTTTAAATTCAAACATTACATTCATTCTCGCTTCCACAATTTCTTCAGGAGCAACAGGAATCAATGAAATTCCTATGACCTATGAAATATGACGTAGTGCTTAGAGAGAGAGCAATTGTCCTAGTATAATACCTACTTTGATTAATTAAATGTGTAATATAATTTTCATTTTTTTTTATTTTGTTTTTTCAATATAAAACTCAAATGTTAATCTATATCTGTAATAATACATAATATTATATAAAAAAGTTTTGGTCCGTTTCTCCGCTAATTTCTTGCAGACGACTCATCGGATTTTGATACGGTTTTCACTAATGGGAAGAGCGAGGAAGGTTGTGTGTAATACCTACCTCATTTTCAGAAAATTAAATCCGTGCAAAGCTTAGGTGCTAGTAAAATACACGATTTACTTACGTTAGTAAAAAATTGTGTTAATTAGTAAAACGTTAATAAAAATGTTTGTGAGCTGCAGATTTTAATATTTATTAGTTTAGTTAATTAGTTATTGCCGAACAAAATTAAATATTTGGCTATAATTTACAATTTGACAATTAAAAGACAGAAACTTAGAAGAAAGAGTAACATTTCAACATGTTCAAGATAACAGCGACGCTAATGAGATGGCCGTGTAAACAGTTTATTTTATTTCTTAAAGATAAGTAGTTAGGGACCGAATACGCTGGGAATGAAGTGGTTAAATAAATTGACGATGATTATTACAATTAAGTTCATCAACGGGCCCTTGTTAGAAGCGCTTTAACTCTGAGGCTGACGTACCTATGATTTTTATAAATGTTATTGAAGTTCCAATTTGAAACAATGTAACGGTGACGAAATAGTTTTTATAATAGGTTTTTTTTCAAAATATGGATTATTAAAGAACCCTTTTTTTTATAAAATATTATGTAAAATCCGGCAGGCACTTTTCACTCGATAAGGAACGGTCTTTTTGATGGTAAGTAGCTACCGTCGCCAATAAGTCCTGTAAGTGCGTGGCCGATCTCAAAAGTAGAAGGGATTAGGAATAAGGGAAATGGGCTTTGGTATCCCTTATTCAGTCACCGAAACACAACAGCATACATGCTGTTTTGACTGTCCAATTTATCACTGCTAAAGGCAGCGTATCCTGCTATGAAAAAGTAATGAAATTTTTTAAAAATTGTTTTAAAATCATACTCGTAACATAAAAAAACATAATATTTAACTATAATAATATATTTAGTTAATCATAAACATTGAATAAAACTTGGTAAAAAAAAGAATTATAGGATTATGTGTGCTACACCAACTATTCGGCTGACTTTAATTCAGAAAAAAAAAACGATAACAAAAGTAATAAATATCTAAATAAACAATATTTAGTTAGTAATTATTCTGTGAACATGACAAAAACACGTTTATGTTAAGTATGTTTAACTCACTTCCCCAAGGTCCATAAATCATTTAAATGGCCGAAAAATTGGTCCAAAAACTTTAGTTTTAAAAAAAAATGTGACCCACATCGATATCCAATAAAGAGACAAGTAATCACACCTCGGATCCGACACCTTCGTGTTAAACAAATATAAATCACCCAAATAGTGGATGGCAAATAATAGAAAAAAAGGGAATATTTAAATAGTTGGTCCGAGGTTAGGGACCACCCGCGAGATCCGTCCAACGTCATCCGCAGCACGCACGACCCCATTATGCTATCAAAAGGTACTCCATTCCCGTTTATATATTCACTTTTTTTTAGGTAATTTACATCTCTACTATCCTATACTTTGTTTTGGTTGTGTTGTGACACATTTTGTTTGAAACTATCGCTTACAATGGGAAATCGCATCGTCATCCATACCTTTTTACACCATCATCAACTTAATAGAATTCATCTCTGTCCTTTACATTGTCCGCTATTATAGTAAAACAACTTCTAATATATAAAATTCTCGTGTCGTGGTGTTTGTTGCCAAACTCCTCCGAAACGGCTGGACCGATTTTGATCAAATTTTGTGTGCTCATCGGGTAGGTCTGAGAATCGGCCAACATCTATTTTCTATACCCCTAAATGTTAAGAGTGGTCCACCCCAAAAAAATTTTTTTGCAAAACAACGTTTGCTGGGTCAGCTAGTTGTTATATATATTTTGATTATTGAAAAAAAATATAATGTATATATTATCAAAAATACTGACGATAGATTTAAAAGAGTTAAACATAAATAAACTACGTTATATAAAAAAAAAACCTATTCATACATTACTAACTTGCAGGAAGTTATAATAACATAATATTATCATAATAACTTGCTATTATTATGATTTTTAGTAGCTATGTTTCTACTTATACTTAAATCATTCATAGACAAAATACTTATAATATTTAGTAGGTATAAGTTATTAAAATTAATGGTTTCAATAAAAAATAAAATCCAGACTTACCGATTGCTCTCCTGGGGTCTATTTAAGTATACTTTCGTGTCCTCTCATTCATTGAAAAGTTTATTACAATATTACTTCCGTGATCAGGTTGAATATTCAGTCATTTTTTTTATCGCCAGAAGCATCACTTACAAAAAACAAAAGGCTCAAATTTAATAAAATCAATGTCCTAAAAAGAAACCTCCCATTAACTAAACTAAATAAAGAAATAAAAATATTTTGAACATATCTCTTACTCTTGAAGAGCTGGTGTAGGTACACGACTTCGTCCGCGTGAAAATATTAGAAATAGATGAATCTAAATTAAATTCTAGTCATTTAAGTATTAAGTAACTATAGGAGAACGTTATTATGTAGGTACTAAGTCAATATCAGGGTGGTATGTTTAACTTTCTGTATGACTGCAACGGACCTGCACGGAATCTTAACTATTTCCCCTCAAAGTTTCCGGTTAATTTAACATGAAGCCGACACATGCATCCAAACGGCACTCAAAGACAACAACTACGGAACTCCCACGTGTGTTGAACAAACAAAAACCTTCCCAGAAAACACAATGTCACCAGAAACAAAAACAACATATACCCTAATAATTGCGCTTCCCATTATGACATATGCTCCCAACAATTCTTCGCATAATTACCAGTTGTGACCAGATATTACGTAGGCAATTTCGAATGCCGTAATACACGATAATTGGATGGCCCCTGTCATTCATTTGAGACGGCATACGGCTTTTATCGAGTTCAATAAAAGAGGTAAGTCTAGGCGAAATGATCAGACTTGAGAGGCATAAAAACGCAATACTTTGGACTCATTGTTTGATGTGTTAAGTGTGATCGTAAACTTTGAACAAATTGGTTTTAAAGGACCCCCCCGGTCGGGCTTACTGCTTTTTTTTTATATACAGTTTATTGCGAAACTCCGCGTGTA
This sequence comes from Synanthedon andrenaeformis, assembly GCA_936446665.2. Taxonomy (NCBI): domain Eukaryota; kingdom Metazoa; phylum Arthropoda; class Insecta; order Lepidoptera; family Sesiidae; genus Synanthedon; species Synanthedon andrenaeformis. Next base: position 13,680,096 of record OW387781.2, on the reverse strand, counting down.
TATTGTTGGTTGTAAATTTCCCGAAGTGCCATAGTCGGGTTGCATGCAGCGCGAGCCTTTTTTGGATTGATTTCCATACATTATGCCGTATAGTATAAACTCGCTTTCGCAAATTGTGCAAGTGATTTTGAGTGCCCACGCATTTTTTATGAACAACTTTTCGACATGTCGAGTTAATCACGGTTGTAAAAAAATTGCAGATGCAAGTATCGTTAGCTTAACGAGCATCGTTGCTTTGCGCTTTATTAATTTTAAATATACTACTTACTATGTGGTAATTTTTATGATATTTTTAATTACAAAATGCCTTAATTGTAATCTTACGTAATTATTCGGATGATTTTCATAAATAATCCTAACTACATACATATTATAATAGCGAAATTTTGTGAGGATGGATGGATGTTTGTTAGTCTTTCACGCAAAAACGGCTGAACGGATTTTAATGAAATTTGGCACACAGATAGTTTATTACCTGGATTAACATACAGAATACTTTTTATCTTGAAAAAATGTTTTAGTCCCCGAGGCATCGTTAAAAATATAAAAAATTGGAGCGCCACTGTTGCTGTGATAAAGATGTCATGTTACCTATTTCTTTTTTCAAATATTTTCTTTTTCAACGCGGACAAAGTCGCGGGCATCAGCTAGTCCTTTTTTATTTTTAGATGATCTTCGAGCATTCTTTCGAGTCGCCGAGATATTTCCGACGAGTAGTAAGTAGGTATATCGCCCCTAATAATTCCGTAAACAGCTAATTAGATACCGAACCGTACAGTCGTAATTATAAGGCATATCGACCTAAATTATTACCAAATACTGTGTGAAATGAAATGGTTGCCATCTGTGAGATTACGGAGAAATTGGGTTACGCATCAATCACTTCTCTGATAACTATTATATTAATACGTGTAGGAGAAACAATGGTGGCGCATGTAACTTTGAGTAACTATGTGATCTATTAATAATTTCCAATACATACTACCTACCGTGTTAACTTCTACTGAAGTGGAAGTGAATAGAGAATGAGAGGTGAAATAAAATAATATATTGTAGTAACTTATATTAGCTACTAGCTGGTGCCCATGACTTCGTCCGCGTTGAAAAAAAAAAGCGTGTCCCGTAGTACGTCCAAATGTTTATCTACCAAGTTTTATGAAAATCAGTTAATTCGTTTCAGAGTTATGGAGGAACATACATACATACAGAAAAAAATTCTAAAAATCGTCAATTCAGTTTCAGTATCATGTATAGAGCCTATAAACACAATATCTCTGAAAACAAAGTAACTTACTCCATGACCGACCCTTACAGATTTATTATTAGAATTGATGATATAAGTTAGCTGTTGCACGCGACTTCGCCCACGTAACTTTATAAAATATAGCCTACGTTACTTACTGATAATGTAGCTTTCTATAGGTGAAAGAATTTTCAAAATCGGTCCAGTAGTTTTTGAGTTTATTCATTACAAACATACAAATCTCTCTTTTTAGTATAGATTATGCACTTATAGGTATTGTATAGATTATTTAATAGCCCGTCTGGCGGCAATAGCCACCCAATTGCAGTATTTAGATCACAGTGAAATAACTAATAGTATTTGTATAGAATAATTTCAGTGAATTATTCTATACAAATGAAATGAATGCCAGAACTCATAAAAAAAAAAATTTCACAACGGTTAATTTCTAAGAAAAAAGCTATTTTTTACATGTAAATATGAATATGAGTTACGTCATAAAATATAAATAAAATCCAATTTTCATGTAACTAAAAATAGTATTAAAAACCACCAGAACGACGATACAGCTTAAAATTTTACGTTATATAATTCATTTTCCGATATTTTGTGACGGCAATTTAAAAGTGAATTTTAACATCGGTTTATAACACCCTTTTTTAACTTAATTATTAACACAGCCAGGACAGAAATACCCTGGCATTGAGTCAGTAGTACTCTGAACTGAATATTTGCTTCGTCCTTCAGAGGTGGATGTTTCGATTTATTAAAAATTTATCGACTAGCACATGACTTCACGGTTTTTAATGATGGTGCGACAGTCTGTCGATATTTCGTTGAACAACGACATAATTGTAATGGCACCTGTTTTATTCCCAGTATTTTAAAAATTATTTTCATATTGTAATAGTCAAAAAATTATATTATTAGTTGAGTTAATTGCTCGAATGAATATTTGACTCAGGGCCAGTTTTATAACAATCCGTTAGTTAAATTTTATATCAAATAGACGAAAAAATGATCTAATAGTATAATATAGTGTATTATAACAATATATTCGTAAGTCAACAGTATAATTTGACAGCTAGCGTTTACTGGCTCGTTACTGACTATGATAGGGTTGGTTTATCTTACGTATCGTTTATTTTATTATATTTGTAAATAAATGTGTTCGCGACGCGAAACTTGACAGTTCTTGACAGACTACAACGAAACCATTGACAATATTCATAAACTTCGGCGTATTTTTTACGGACAGCTACCGAATGTTTAATTTCTTTTATAGAACCACCGTCAGTAAACGTTATTGACGGACCGTTAACCGTTGGGTTACCAGCAGTGTAACGAACGGGAAAAGGTATGTCTTTTATAAAACTGGCCCTTAAAGTATCAAACCGATGGAAATTTTTATGTAAAGGTCGAAGCTAGCTGAAATCCACTTGACGATAAGTGGCTACCGTTGCCAATTTAACACAGACAACCCTATAGCCAATCACAGTTGGATAAAGAATAAGATAACATTATTGTTAGTACATGTATCGGGTTATGGGAAACAATGAAAGATTCATGTGATTTGAAGTAACTAAATGACTAAATTAATTAGTCACTAATTAATTTAATTAGTCACTATTTGGGGCGCAGTAAGAACAGAACTAACAAATCACAAATTAAAATTTGTGAGACTTTTTCTTGTATGAATAAAAAAATATTGTAATAAACTTAGTGTTTGTGTGAAAAAGAAAGACTCGACTAAAAATATTCTAATTTTGCTCTCAAAAAAGTTTTTTTTTTTTTAATATTTTCCAAGAAGTAGCTTTGGCATAAATTACTCACTTACCGAAACATAAAAGCACAATCACATGCTGTTATTTTCATTGTGATCTTCTGTAAGGGGGTGGCTACTGCCGCCACACGAGCTGTACAACTGACTGCGATACGCAGTTTTACCCTGCTATAAATTTAAATCCAAGTCTCTGAAGCAAAACAATTCGTTTGGTACGAATGGTTTTGGTAAATGACACACCAATCTATTATATATGTATATAGAACAGATGTTTCAATGAATATATGAATTTCGTATAAGCTGTGCGGTACTATTTTTCAATTTTCCGGGACAATAGACCCGGTGAATGGATAATGCGTTCATTATCATATTGAAGCAGCTTATGCTTTTAGTGAACAAGTATTGATTGATGGTCTCCCATGATATTGATATCATTGACGTCTTAAACTTATTTTAAAATAAATCCATAGATACCAATATTATAAATTATAAATGTGAAAGTAAACCCTGGCTGTCTGTTTTTCACGCCTTAAATATGTAACGGATCATCATGAAATTTTGCATACACGTTGTCAGGACATGGGTTATCGTTCATCCAGAAAAAAGTACTATTTCCAAGGGATCGTCTAAAATAAAATTGCTTGCAGAATCTACTGTGGCGCTGCTAACTGTGACGTTGCTTATGTTATAGAAAAAAAAAAAACTTTATTAACGATATGAATATAATAACAGGTACTCTATAAGCTCCAAATGATAATCTAAATAGGTAATGTCTATAACCTTTCAAATAGTTTTTCTGAAAAAAAAAAGTAGGTAGGTACACGTATCAACTTTCCCCAATCTTTTTCGGTTAAAAATTAACATTGAAAAGTTTTTTTTTCTGTTACCAACGACGATTAAAATGTCGATATTCTCAAATATCTCTCGCGCAATCCTATCACGATTCAATTCTCAATTCCCACAAAAAGCGGCCAATGTATCGCATCAAAACTCTATATAAAAGGAGGTAGCCGTAAACAGTTTTTTCCTTCTGACTATACTTACGGAATAACATCTTCAGTTTCGAACAAAACGGCTCCTTTGACGATTATTCTCGGATATAAAAGTGGAATTGGGTTGGGGGAACAAAAAAGCAACACAAAACGTAATGAATGGGAGTCTCACATTGGTCACGCCTGCGTTCACTGACGCCGTGCTTGCATCACATCACATCGCTGCTCTTCCGATACGTCTAGCGCCATCTCTTGCACAAATACGGAACTATTTGGTCGGTGTCAAGTCTGTTATTATTGTTTCACTAGCTGGTGCCCACGACTTCGTCCGCGTTGAAAAATATTAAGTAGCCTATCCTGTGTGCCGTACTTCCAAATGTTTATCTACCAAGTTTCATGAAAATCAGTTAATTCGTTTCAGAGTTATGGAGGAACATACATATATACATACAGAAAAAAATTCTAAAAATCGTCAATTTAGTTTCAGTATCATGTATAGAGCCTATAAACACGATATCTCTGAAAACAAAGTAACTTACTCCATGACCGACCCTTACAGATTTATTATTAGTATTGATGATATATTAACTTTATGTTATAAGTGCGAAAGTGAGTTTGTTTGTTTGGTACGCTTACTAGTTTACAAACTCGCAATTTTTTTGACTTTAAAAAAAGAATAAGTAATTTTTAAACCAAAATTACACATTACATTCGCCTACACAATAATCTCGCATCATATTACGTTTGTACTAACACGAAATGGAGAAATTGAGCTAAAAAAGAAATCATTCGCATATATTTTGGTGGTTACAGTAAAAAGCGTCAACATCTGGCATCCGAGCTTCCTTTAAAATTACCGTCAAATATTGACATTGTATATTTTGAAATCTTGCCGCCAATAATATATCGGATTGCTTATGCACTAGGAAGAATAAAGCAGCCTTTTTCATAAAAATATGTAGGTACCATTATAAATTTTACTATATTGGAATATGTATCTATTTAAAAATATTTCAGTTAGTATCAATCTCGAAACTATAAATTAGTTATTTAACTAATTGTGCCTGCGAACTTTGTACCGCCTCAGAATAAAAACCCGTTCCATACTAATAAATGTATGAGAAAATTTACATTATCACAATATTTTTTTCGTGAATGTTTTACATGTTTTAATAGTTAGATGTATTCTGCTATTCGGGGCGCAAAGAAATTCAACAAATCAAACAATTAAAAACAAATCAAAAATCATACAAATCGATCCTGTCGTTCTCGAGTTATAAATAACACGTCTTTCTTTTATTATAGATATTTCATTTAAGCAACTATTTATAATAAAACTATGTATAGATATGAAAGTACCAACGCGTATTAAATAAATGACCTAAAAATTTTCTATATCACCTAAAAATCAAACAAAATGCATTATTCAATCCAGCCGATAAATTACTTTACACCGCCATCTGTTTAACTCTTATGGAACTCACAGATAAATAATTGCTGTATTGAATAAGTATCAACAGATGGCGCTATGTTAATAATATTATATAATTTGAAAAAATATATAAACAGAATGAGATAAAAACTATACTATCTTTGAAGTTGGACCAAATTACACATAGTTACGAAGTTTTATCAAAATCGGTTCAGTAGTTTAGGAGTTCATCGCGGACAAACATATGACACGTAATTTTTATATATATAAGGATAATGAAACGCAGCATTTTCACATCACAGTGCGTCACTCAATGGAGACAAATTAATGCATTTCAAATAAACGTCAAGAAAATCGAAATCTCTTCAATAAAGACAGGTGATTGACACAATCCGGGTTAGCTTCTTGTCGCCCTGAAATTTCATAATACACTTATGTATTAGAACAGATATGTAAAGACTATCGTTCTTTTCGTTTTAGAAAATTTCTTTTTCGAACATTTATGTCTTTGTACATTTACATACATAATTATATTTATTTATGTTAATACACAATAAGTCTCTGTATTATTTAGAGAAAGACGTTTAATTTGCGTAGCATTGATTCTCTTAATGAATTCAGAGAAATAAATTATAATTATCAAACGGTGGTTTGATGTGTTCATTTCCTTTCATCTCTATTAATCCACGAAACAATATGCACGTACATACTACATACATAAGTATACGTAGGTACATAAATATTTTATATTTAAAATAATAAAAGCTTGCAAATGGTAAAAATGGCGAGTTTTTATTGAGAACTAAACGAATATTAATGATTTATATTCTAGTACCTACTAGTAAGACTGCTACAATTATGTAGGTATATAAATACAATAAATAAAATATATTGAGTGTCTTAAGAGCAACTTAAAATTGTCAGCAAAATGTTACATATTTATAATATTTATTTTGTTAACTAGTAACTTGTTTCAAATGTTTCAATTAGTCTTTAGTTAATGTTTTGAATATTATTAGTCTTAATTTTCATTTTTTTTTCTTAACTACTTCAATTAAAACATTATTAAAAATAAATTTGAAAGTTATATTGTTCGTCTGTGAATCATATTAATTTCATACAAAAAACTGCATTTAGAACATTCAAATATGTCATAACTAGTTTTGTAAACATTTTTTATGATAAACTCGACAGACAGGCTGACGGTCCACTTGATAGTAGGTGGCTACAGTCGCCTTTACACTGGTTCAGCAAGTGCTCTTGCTGACTATAGTAAAATTAAGGTTTACAGATTAGAAAGGGATAGGGAAATGGGCTCTATAATCTTAAAAATCTTTTAAAAATATTCAATTTCTGAGTCCAAAGTCCATTTACTTTAATTCAAATTTAATTTACCGTACATACGTAGTTATCCTATCCAATTAATGAGGGACCCTCGGGGACTTACCAATCGAACATTAGTCACGACATTGGTCTTCTGCGTTGGGGGACGAGGTGGCTCATTTGTAAATAGACGTGTTACATATAGGGTAAAGCAGGGCGTTGGTAATCTCTGTGACACTAGAGATTAGCCGAAGCAACGCCTGCGCTGTCAATCAATGTCATTGTTACCCGGTGTTAAGGCACTTTCTCACAGTCCGGTATGTTATTGACATATAGTTGTAACAAATGTAGACAATATAGACTTGAATGTTTTATTCACGGAACAAGCGATACGGGGTGTGGTGAAAATTAGAATAATATAATTTAATCAAAAATAATTCTCCAAGAAAAACGAGTCACACTAATTTTTTTCAAATAAGATTCAGTTAACTACATATTTAAAGTATTTTTTGGATTTGTAATAATTATTGATGTGTATTGTTTTAGTGTTCAAGTTAATAATATAATTTCACGATGTTATTCCTCTAGTCCATGGTACTATTTCATATTCATTGTACTTATGCAAACTGGCATTTTTTATTTATTAACGAAAATCAAATTAGCTGTAACGGAACGCCTAACGCCATCTGTTGGTAACATTGATAACGTATTTTGTATCAATCATTCTGTTCTTTAGTCTATATTCCCACTTTATTCATCAGTTTACAAGTGATTGAGTAAATAACATAACGTACAAATACTTTCAGATAATTTCACAAACTTTCACATACATATAAAAAAAAAAAAACTTGCCATAAATATCACGTGCTTATTTAACAAGGAAAATCTCTTTAACATTGCACAACTCATGTCACAAAAACCCAGAAAAAAATCACAGATACAAATCTTTCATGTTAATAATTACATTACATATAATCCTTGCCTTTTAAGTGAAGAAATGATGTAAGGATCGAAAGTCGATAAGCCTCGAGAGCGGTGACCAAAAAAAAACGACACCATACTTGTCGACAGATACAAATGCACTATACGTCTTAAAAGTTTCGTCATTTAGTTTTGTAAAGGTATTGAACGTTTAACCGTGTAAGTCAAATAAATAGAGTTCGCATTCCGTCAGGGTTGGATTGGGTTCTAAATCTTACCTATTGTCGCTTGAAGCATTGATCAAGACTAATGACTTAGAGAGCCAAGTTGAATATTTTAAAGCTGTTCTAAGCCCAAAATATCTAACCTTACTTCTAACACATTTTTCTTAATGCTGTTTTGAACTGATTCTTTTTATTATTTCAGCAAACACAGAAAGTTACAATACGCAGCTCTTTTGCATTTATAGATATTGCAATATAAATCATTTCAAAAGGATAAAATTATTTTAGAACGACTGAATATTTTTTTATTATATTTTTACTTGCCTTTAGATTTTATCAGCAAAGGAGAAAGCATTTTGTTAATTCAATTATTAATGAAAATACATATTTCACGAAATCTATATTATTTATTTTTTCTTTAATATCAAATCAACAATTTTTTTAAACAACAACTTAAATATTTATGTTTCAAATAATTAAGGTAATTTTATCGCGATAATAAGAGATTATAAATACCTACTTAAGTAGGTATATGTTTTCTAAAATATTTATTAAAATATAATTTTATAATTGTAGCTTTTCGTTATTCAAATCATTCAACAAAAGAGAATTTTCACTTATAAAAAGTTAACCATCGTTCTCTGATGAAAATGTTCACTTGCGTTTTTTATAATTGTATGTATTTATTATTGTTGTATTTTTATATTTTTATAATTGTATAAAGTAAAAAAAAAACATATTTTTACTGTGCTGAATTCTTTAAAAAAAAAAAAATCAATTTAAATTAACCGTACCATCACATACAACATAGTGTTAAATCTATAAGATGGCAATATGAAATCCAATCATTTACCGAAATAAATGAATATTTTTCTTTAAATATTCTCTATTTAAAATCAGGCTGGAGGTTCTAAAGTTTCTAAAGTTTGGATAAACATTTCCTTATATAATAATTATTGTCATGTACACGCTTATAATAAATTAAATAAAACTGCTTTGTCTAATAAATAATAATTTATTAATATAAAATATATAATATAAAATAAATCCTTAAATGTGTTGCTAAGCGCAAAACTCGAGAACGGGGGGGCCGATTTTAATTCTGTCTTCACTCATGGATAGAGGGATAATTAGGGAAGGTTTTTACGTAAAAAAATGCACCCCGGGCGAAGCCGGGAACGGACCGCTAGTTGTATATAAAATTATGTTGTACATGGTATACTATGACACGTGTAACATATTTACAACATGGTTGACTATCTATCTATCCCAGGCATATCAAAGGTTGCGTTGGTATCACAGATCACTTTCAAAGTTATTGTTAAATTAAAATTGTATAAAAACTTGATGGCAATGCTTCGTCATTATAAACGAATTAAGCTCCCGTAATGAGATGATGTCGCGAATGTGCCACACAAAATTTTGCTTAAGAAATCTCAATAGGCTTACAAGAGTGTCACACTGTCTTTCAGGTTGTATGAAAGCTCAAGCTCTTTATAAATTACATATTGTTTTTGCACTAATCCTCTTAAGATTTGTCATTGTATGTAGGTAGCTACATTATTTACCATTCTTCAGGTTTTACTTGTGACAGTAATCGTATGAGATTTTATAGAAAACTAGCCAAAAAACTCGAGAATGGTTAGACCGATTTTAATTTGGATTTCACATAGTTAAATGGAAACAGAGAAATTTTTATATATATATGAAAATTCAACTCCGGACGAATCCGGGAAAGGGTCGCTAGTATTATTTATAACCAAAACATGGCCGCATTAAAATTCGTTGCATAGTTTAAAAGATCTAATCGTACAAACAGAGGAACAGACGACGGGAAGCGACTTTATTTTATACTAGCTGTTGCACGCGACTTCGTCCGCATAACTTTATAAAATATAGCCTCTGTTACTTAGCTGATAATGTATTTTTCTAAAGTTAAAAGCATTTTTAAAATCGAGCCAGTAGTTTTTCAATTTATTCATTACAAAAACACAAATGTTCTCTCTTTATAATATTCGTATAGACTATCGCTCTTATTCATAAAAATCCCTTATTAGAGGTTTAAAACGTTCATTAGTTACTTAAGTAATTTAAACTATTATTTGTATAAATAAATATCTTAGATATGACCAACTCCTTTACAAACATTAATCTCTACATCAAACGTCATTCAGAAATCAGCTGTTTTAAGTCGGCCATCTTGAATTGTTCCCTTATTAGAGGCTTATAGTAGGGTTCAGGCTTCAATAACTTTATGAAGGCGTTATTAGAGCGTTTTACGCTATTGAACTTTTATGAATAATGTTTTTTGGTAAATTTCTTATAACAAGCTAATAAGCCTCCTATAACTTTTTATGAATAAGACCGTATGTAAATATGAAATACAACACAGATTGAATTAGAGTTTGGTTTCAACGGATTAATAAAAAGGTTAAGAGCTATAAAAGGTTTATACTTATAGCTCGCTTATGTAACAAGTGCGAGATTGCATCAACCGCTGCAGCATTTCAAGCAGCCTCTTATCGCAGAAACGTCGCTGGTTCTGGTTGCACGGTTTTTGCGACAAAAAACTGACGTCTCCTCGGGCAGTTTATCATAACAGGTGACATATCACCCAGTAACTACCGTATGTACGACACTCGTGGCTAAAAACGACCATGTCCTGTCCAGTTACCGAATATTCCGGGAAATTCACTCGGGAAATTTTTAGTTGGGACAGATAACGTTGAACAACCTGTCCGTGTTAAAACCACGCCTCGAGGTATCCAGTTGAAAAATGAAGGCTGGCTTAATGTTTAATATTGCATTTTTAACCATATTTGCAAACATTCCAATTTGTTTTTGTTTATTCTCTGGTAATATTCCAATGTTTAATATTTTCTAGAAAATCGTTTGAGCGTGTCTGTGAACACTAGTTACTTTCATACTGAATACTAGTTAAATATTGAGTAAAATAATTAGGTCAGCTGTTTATTAATTGTTATTAAATTAATTTATTAAATGTATGCTCCCTTTCAATATTGCCATTGCAGACAAGGTATATATTTAACTAGCGGCCCGCTCCCGGCTTCGCCCGGGGTGTATTTTTTCTAATAAAAGAATTTTTCTAAAATAAACGTAGCCTGTTATTCCTTATTACATCAGCTACCTGCCAATAAAAGTCCCGTCAAAATCGGTCCAGCCATTTCAGAGATTAGCCGTAACAAACAGACAGACATACAGACAAAAATTGTAAAAAATGTTATTTTGGTGTATGTACCGTATATATATTCATATGCATGTAGTAAAAAACAGTTATTTCAATATTACAAACAGACACTCCAATTTTATTTATATGTATAGATGTATAACTAATAGCTGTTCTTGACTTTACTCATTACAGTTTAATAATGTATTATTATTAAGAATAAACTTTTACAGAAATTTCTATTTGGTATATATTCGACTGTGTTTGGTCTTGTACATATATTTCATTCATGTTTATTTTACTAAAATAAATTTCATCTTAGTTATACATTGTTTAATAATTTACATTTATAATTCTTCACACTTTTTTTTTCAATTTATCTTCATAGAGAACCTTAATCGTTCTTCAAAGATTGTTTATGAAAAAAAAATTAGGCGAATTGGTCCAGCCGTTCTCGAGATTTGCGGTTAGCAACACATTTAGCAATTCATAGATAGACTAGATTTATCTGTCACAGTCTCACACGTTGTATTACAACTTGATCGCCAAGCTATTTTAAGATGCCCCAATTAAAGTGTCTTTAAGTCATCACGATTGTATTGGGCAGCACAATTACAGCACATGTGGTGTTGCTTGGGTTATAGGCGACGGTTACCATCTAGTTACCATCAAGTGGATCGTCAGCCTGTCTGCTGACCTTAACAAAAAAAAAACGATTCGCTATGATATTAAGTTTTGTCGCTCATTGTTATCACTTGTGCTTACACATACTTTGGCAAAAAAACTTTAATACATTTAAATGTATCAGTTAATAGGTGGGCACGTTTTTTTTAATGTAAAGGTTGACAGACAAGCTGACAACACACTTTCTGTTATTCTGTGGTCTTCTGCGAAATGCGGTGTGCCTCAGCCACTAACTTTTAAACCCCCGGACCACAGCTAACTTTTAAAAGCTCATTTCTAAAGTTAGTCCTGCTGGGTATCGAACCCCGCACCCCTGACTTGAGCACTTTAACCACTCGAACAATGGGGTCGTCTTTCATATTTCATCATCAAAATAAAATCAAAATATTTATTTATCAATTAGGTTTCTCAAGAAACTCTTATGATCTTCACATATTACATAGTTAATGTGTTTTTCAATATACCAGCGATATCACCAAGAGAGATGCATTACGTTGGCTTGAAATTAGAATGCAATGTACAAATACATATACAGTAACAGTGAATGCACATGAGAATATCGGAAAATTCAATAAAGTATACATTTTGCTCGCGTTTTTGCCCTCGGGGGACATAACTTCGCGCCCGGATTACGCACGCAACATACAGACGCAACATTTGTATTTTTTAATGATGTTTTGTTTTGTGATTTTTTTTTAAATAATTCCCACAATAAAAGTCTCGTTCGACTGACTACACGTCGGGCTTGAAATTAATTAAAATAGACGAGATACGCACATGTGAGCGTTATGAGGAAAGTTTCTGATTCAAAGGCTTTTTCAAACTCGTCCACGTAATGTTACTTACTGTGGTTGATTCTAAATTAAAATTCACTTTGCGTTTTGTGCATTATACTCAAATGTGTTTTATACCGCGAACGATTATTATGCTGGCATGTAATTATATCATAATATGAAGATATATAACTACTTGATATCTATATAATATTATAACCTTCTCATTTATAATACAGTTGCGGGCACCAGCTATGTAGTACCCAATATTTTTATGTGGCTATTAAAATTACTCCAACTTGGTAAGGTGTGTTGTGTGCCAGCCAGTATGAACAAAAACAAAAAATAAGCAGCCTAACTTAGCAATCTTCCAAAATTATTATAAGTTATGAACTTACTTGATTCATAATCGACCTATTCATTTGGGTACTATTTATCTTATTTAGGTAACTATACACATGCCAAGTCTAAGCAAAACTTGTGTATGAAATATTAATGAAACTAGTAAAATATGTACTTATTAATTCGGTTTCGTCTTATAAATAATCTATTTTCATTATACTAATAAATTATTTACAAGGGCCGCCACTAAGCCCAGCTTTCTTCGAAACCTGAAAGGGGTACTGTCATTATTTTAGATGGGATTAAGTGGTTGACTAAACCGATGTCGCATCTGTCGCTGGGCGTCAACCATTCTGGGGTTTCAAATGAGACGTGCTACATTCAAATTTGGAACATGCCCGCTTTTGTTGTCCCCAATTGCGTACAGACTAAATGTGTCATTTTGTAAGTTGTACTAAGACCAAATACATAAAATGTTGCACTAAGTTATTTAACATAAATTTACAACTAATTCTTAAATGCATTTAGTAGTGACAGGTCACACTGCGTTTCACAAGCGGTCAGCCCGATCGATTGTGAAATAACAGCACGTGTGCTGTTATGTTTCGGTGAGTGAGTAAGAGATCTTCTTTTTCCTTAAGTGTGTTTCCATTACTTGAGGTTGGCCAATTTGTGCCTGTCCTGGGCCAGACGGAACAGATGCTCTGCACTGGAGATGCCGATTCATTTCTTCATGTAAAATACTTAAGGGATACAGAGCCATTTTTTATATCTCCTATTTCGTTATCATTTATTCTAAAAAAATCGGCAGTTCAGTTGCAAAACTTATTGCCGTTGCTTGGGATAATAGGCGACGATAGCCACGAACCATCGTGTGGATTGTCAACCTTGATCCCTCGGGAATAGTCCTTTTTTTCTGGATGAAAGGTCCCTTCTGGTGGTCCTTTCTGGTGTCCCAGACAACGTGTATGCAAAATTTCATGGTGATCGGTAAAGTAGTTTTTGTGTGAAAGAGTAACAAACATCCAAACAAACTTTCGCATTTGTAATATTAGTATGGATGCTTCTTTAAAATTCATAATTTAACTACACAAATGAAAGTGATAAGAAAAGAAAACCATAAAGTTTTTTACAAGACTAATCAACTCACATTTGTAAGCGAAAAATAAACATTTTGAGAAGCTCTGCTGGGAGTTTAAAAAGTAATACGAGACCAATGTAGGAATTCGTTCGGGAAGTGTTCCGTTCACAACTTCTTGGCTCGCAGAGGGCGAATATTCAATATATTCAAACATAATTTATTAATAAAACAAGAGAGGCTGCCCTATAAATATTTTCGTAGGTCGTGTTTCGCGTTATTAGGAAGGAATCTGATATTAATAAAATTAAGGGCACGCCCTACATTTGTTCTTGTGAGTATACGAAGCCGTCTTGCTTAGCGGAGATAACTCAGTGGCTTGATTATTTATTTTAATGAAAGATTAATTAAGAATGATTAAATTTAATTAAAAAATTAATAAGTCTTGACGGTCCACTGTCGCATATTAACACAAGCAGCGGAATTTTTTTTATTTTTATTTTTTATTAGAGATGTGTTTGCTCTTGGCCAACAACCAGCTGTGTAGCAAGGATGAGCTCTATGATGGAGCCTATTCACTCGAACTTTGAAAAGATTTGGATTATATGAGCTCGGAAATCCAAAACTTGACAGTGCGCATTATAAAGGATGTGTTGAAAGGTACCCTGACTAACTACTTTCGTAAGATAAAGATTAAGGGGCTAGGGACATCCCTTATTCCTCTCATCGAAATAAAAAAGCATGCTGTTATTTCTCTGCCAATTTATGACTGCGAAAGCTAATACTAATATACTAATACTAAAAATATTAATTACGTAATTACTGCTTTAATCGTGAGGTTACCTGCGGGTTCGAGAAAAAAATGTGATATAAAAATAAATGATTTCATAATAATTTACTTAGGCCAGTGCCCAGCAGTGGAACTTTTAGGTGAACAAATAAATTCATTTATCACCAAATAATCGAACACGATCACTGATTAATAACCGTGGTTCTGTAGCACATTAATCGCTATTAACATAGCCTTAATCGCTACAAAAAAAAATCGATAAAAAAACGTTGGAGTGTGGTAAGTGTTCTAATCCCGGCGGGGTCAACTTTGGAAGTGAACTTTTCAAAGTTATCTCTGGTCTGAACTAGGAAAGTAATGGCAGGCTACACTGCGTTTCGCAGTCATCGGCAGTAACCACCTCCTTACAGAAGACCACCGTGAATTAACAACAATGTGCTGTTGTGTTTCGGTAAGTGAGTAAGGGATGTCAGAGCACATTATCATCTATGGTCGGCAGCGCACTTACCATCAAGTGGACCGTAAATACAAAAAAAAACATAAAGTTGGTTAAATTAAAACTTACCTAATAACTCACAAAATGGTAGCGTTCCGGCGCTAGTGGCAATGAAGAGATCAGTGGAAATAGTCGATGAAAATGTAGAGAGTTGGTAACCGGGAATGCAGTACTCTTGAGTTACGAAACCCGAAGGGTGATCTCGGTTGGGAGCTAGCGGCAGTTGACGCATCGGATTACGAGAACGCTTGTGTATCCACTTGACTCGAAAGCGGAGAGTGGAGAGGCGAGGAAAGCACCAAATTTTAGTTGGGAAATAAGTAAACAACGATGATAAGACGCTACCACAAAAAAAAATCAAAGCTTTTTGTAATTTTTCACCAAAATATGAACATACTGGATGGTGCCCGCGACTTATAATCGTTGAAAAAGCAATATATCACCTGACATGGAGTTATTTTCCTTAATTTTAGATGATCCCTCGGGAATAGTCCTTTTTTTCTGGATGAAAGGTACCCTATGTCCTTTCTGGTGTGATCGGTTCAGTAGTTTTTGCGTGAAAGAGTAACAAACATCCATACATCCAAACAAACTTTCGCATTTATAGTTAATATTAGTACGGATTCTTAAGATTAAAAATTAATATCTTAATACTCGGAAATCTTTTATAAAAAAAAATAATATATACCTATATTTTTTAATATTTACTTTGTCCTATGGGGCTACATCCTTTTCATAATTTAAAAAAAATTAAAAGTACTAATTAAAAAGTGGCTAAAGTAGTCTTGTGTACCCTATTACTAAACTAACTACATTTGAGTTATTGGTCAACTCGCGATCGTCATCATTTTTCGTCATAATATACAAAAATATGACAAAAACGTTTAGTTTGTGTGATTTTTTAGTTTACCTTTTAAATCAACATTTGTTTATATGAAATGAGAAATCATTTGTTTATAGAGGAAGTCAATATGATGGAAGTAGAGTAGAGTGAGAGAGGTATTGTAGCCGGCAGTCATGTTCGTTTCGCTATTGTATCGTACGCATAGAGTAAACCAACCCGGTCCGTATCAGTCGGCCGGGAGCTTGCATTAAAATTTGTGGTGCAAACACAATTCTCCAGCGAATCAAAAACTACTTCCAAAAACTATATTTGTATAAATAAGGAACCTATAATAAAGATTTGTATTGTAAAAATAATTAGTTATTAACAAATGATCAAAAGCGAATTAAGGATTCCTGATATATTTATAGGATGTTCTACCAATACCCTTTTCTGAAATTTTCTTGCTCTTATTTACTAGGTACCAGATAGATAGTACATAGTTTTCAATTACTAATACAGATAAATTGTAAATAAATAATTTTACGAAAAAAGGCAGAAGACAAAAAAGCAGAAAGAAGGCAGAAAAAGTGGCAAAAACGAGCCCCCTTCAGAAGACTACTGTAATATAACACACAGTGTGCTGTGTCTGTTTGTTTCAGCTAATTCCGGAACGGCTGCACCGATTTTGACGGGACTTTCACTGGCAGATAGCTCATGTTATAAAGAGTAACTTAGGCTACTTTAATTTTAGAAAAATAAAAAAATATATATTTAAGTGACCGAGTTCAGCTAGTGTATAATATTTTAACTGTCTCAACTGAGGTAACTCGTGCGCTCGAATAATGAGCAGCCCAATAGAAGTGGCAATAACAATATAACTGTAAAGCTTGAAGCTGAGGGTAATCTAACCGAATCGCCAGCAGTTTATAACTCGTATCGTACCGTAAAAGCTTACCGCAGTAAAGTACACAACTTACCCTCCTGTGTGCCGTAAATTTACGATGCATGTGGTACGGGAATTTCGTTACGGCGCCGTAACCGGCTGAGGATTTTACACACCGATTTTTACCGCTGCAGCAGGGTTAATAATGTTATTTACTGCTTCATCGACATTCCAACTAAATAATCCAATAAATTCATTTACAATTCACAATATACATTTCTTTTTTTTATAAAAAAATTTTTAAATCAATTGTTTCTGCCTCACTTTGCACAGCGTTACGATTGAATAAAAAAAATCATCACTTGCTCCACATGTGGACTGTGAGAAAAAATATTTTTAAAATGTCTATTTATACTAGTTCATATTTTACATATCACATTTTGTTGTTTAGATTTTACACATAATTTAATTTAGACTATTATCATTAAACGTTCTGTGATTTTCTTTATGAATTTTATGGTCTGAAACTGAGATAAAAAAATTAATTATTAAGTAAACAGTTCAAAGCGAAATATTCGATGTGTCGAATATGTTTATAAATTAACCCATGAACTTAGAAATAACGAATTTTCACGTTAAATAATTATTTTGACTTTCTTTTGACGTTTTAGGTAAACACATACACTTTTTAATCACAAAAATATTTCATTAATATTCACAGAATGACTCAGTTGTGAAATAGTACTCGAATGTGATAAACCATAAAATAACACCGTTTTACGTTCTAAAAGAGACATAAAGGGAGACTATGTCGCTCCCATATCATTCACCAAACTACTTTAATAGCAAAACTTTGCTTAATATCACACTTAACTCTGTTTAACAGTAGATTAAGAACGGATTAAATTTAAGACCGGCTTCAACAATATTTAAGTTAAACTTACGTGGTTTGTTGTGTGCGATCTAATTGTATTAAGTTTGACTAAATATTATATTTGTAAACAAAGTAACTGTTAACTTTTGTTTTAAGAGCAAATTTAACTGTTTAAATTTTATTCATTTCTGTATCAATTGATTAGTATAGATAGGACATTTTTTTTTCATTATTTTATACTGTTATGAACGAATACAATTAAATTGTTGTTTTTTCTACAGTAGGTACTAGGAACAAAGTATAGTGATTGACGCGTATTTCCATACAACCATGGTATATATCTAAGCTTCGATCGGGGATCGATACTAGTATGTATTATAGCTTCGACATCTTTATCGCACTTTTTTTTTTCAGAATAAAATCTTTCAAATCATAGTTAATCCAGGTAATAAATTATCTGTGTGCCAAATTATCTGTGAAGCCATTTTCGCGTGAAAGAATCTTCACAAATTTATTTATACAAATAAAGAGTAGGTACATATATTTTAGAGATACATATATTGTAGAGCCAACTTCGAGAGGGAGGTCAATCGTCGAATCTAGCTCGGATGGGCAGCGTTCGGGAAGCTCCGAGACATCTTCTCGTCCAAAATTCCTCAGAGTCTCAAGACAAAGGTTTTCGACCAATGTGTGTTGCCGGTGATGACATATGGCGCTGAAACGTGGTCTCTAACTATGGGCCTCGTAAGGAAGCTCAATGTCGCTCAACGAGCTATGGAAAGGGCTTTGCTCGGGGTTACACTGCGAGATCGAATCAGAAATGAGGAGATCCGTAGACGTACAGTTACCGACATAAGCCGGCGGATCAGTAAGTTGAAGTGGCAATGGGCAGGGCATATAGTACGGAGAGCCGACGGCCGCTGGGGCCGGAAGGTTCTCGAGTGGAGGCCACGTACCAGCAAGCGCAGCGTAGGACGTCCACCCACAAGGTGAACAGACGACTTAATAAAGGCCGCGGGTCAATGGTGGTCCTATTGGAGAGTAATGGGGAGGCCTATGTCCAGCAGTGGACGTCCTGCGGCTGAGATGATGATGATGATGATGACATATGTTTTGGTTGAAACTATTGTATAAATCAAAATTGTTATAAACATAACAATAGTTGTATTTTCCAAGCAGTTAAACTGATTAATCGAACGTACCTAACTCTATGAATCCACTTAGATTGGTGTAACTCAATCTCTAGGGGGCTTATGTCAATTAAATCCAATTACTAATAATTCATCCAGTCAGTGCAAGATGTCTAATGTACATTCTTCTAGTTACTTTCGACAGTTTTACAGCAGATAGTTACCGATTTAAGAATCATAAAATGAGAAAAAAATGATCAAATTGTTTAATTTTCATAATAGAAGTAAATTTTATTTGGATCCAAACTACAGAATTCAAAATAATTGCCATTTAACATGTTAACTACTTTAGAAATGGCCATAAAAATTTTCAAAATAGTGTATAGTACATGGAACATATACTTACCTAATTAAACCAAATAAAAAACAAATATTTTTAGGCACAGAACATAAAAAGGGGAAAAAATAGTGTTTAATATTATTACCAGTGTTTAAAATAATACTGGTAATTTACGGCGTTAGTTTATTTGAAGTGTGTATTTTCCCAAGGCCTACTACGCGCTGGCAGAACAATTTCTTTAAAACATTTTTCCAACCCTCGGTTTGACTAAAGCGATATTTTAATTCTACACTTTCCCACTCCGGAGGGCGGATTGCGTTACAATTCCTACATTCATAAGGCCGTGACCCACTTTTTGGAGCCCTTTCTTTAAAACATTGTGTGAATTATCGATAAAAATTAGTTCTTATTTCGAAATCGACAATAGCGTCGATTTTCTCACGATGCCCCGGACAAAATTGTGTACGAATTTCTGGCGATAAATCTTTAGATTTCATTTCTATTGTTGAAGGTGTCGAAAGATTTATACGCTTTGAAGCCAGATCCTAAATTTAAGACAAAAAATCTGAAAATATATTAGTAAATTCGGTTTTTTTATTGGTATTTTTATCAGCGCTCGATAAGCGCTGGATGTCAGCAAATTCGTAGGAATGTCGCGTCCCTCTTAACTTCATTTTCGTTGACCTATTTATCAAGAGAAGCAACAAATATATTATATGTATATATGATCATCATAGATGACTATTTTTAGATACTTGTGTATATATCATATACGTATAACATCATATAACGACAGAAAGTTTTTTGGAAAACAGGAATTCCCAATTTGAAGTTGACGACGTTAAGTAATTTTGGAATTTAGAATTCTGTGGAGCAAGACTCGTTATCCCGTTCCGTGAGGGGCCACACGTTCTCAATCGGATCCTGACCGTTCAGAATCGACGGCTATCCCGAAAGCAGCGTGACTTTTGCCCCCGGAATTGACGCGCGGGGCGGGCGTCAGGGGGGTATTGATCGCGAATACTCGGGGCCACTTCGGGCCCGTTCGGCACGACTCGACAAACTTCGGTCCTACTTGAGAGCCGTCATACTTGGTGCAGCCACAGGCAGCCGTCTACACGGTCAGTTTGGCGTGTCAACTTTACTGGAAGGAATTGATTGGAACTTTAATTGGGACAAGGCTACTGTGTTTGCATCTGTTTTCGGCCTCGTATAAACTAACTTTGTTTTCTATGGCTTTCGTACTGATTCCGGTTACTTGCTGCTCACACAATATAATCTTGCCATTCATGTCTCACTTTAATGAACAACTATTAACCAAAGATAACTAACATGTCAGTTTTCAATAGTTTTGGCTGTTTCAAAGCGTTCGAAGGATCCATGAAGAATAGGGTAAGGATGACTAACTTGTATGGGTGTTAACTGGCAAACTACAATCATTAAATAATGGTTCATACATCGCTCTGAATGGCGCTTGTGTGATATTTGTTGGTTGCATATTTGATAAACCACTGTAAATAAAAATCTACAACACCGCCTCCTATTTCATGTATAGAGCTGATACTCACCTCTACTATCCATGGATCTTTGAATTCGAAATTTGGAACGCAGCGTTCAAAACGCTCAGATACGTGACGGCTCGAGGGACGCCACCTAAATACAATTCGGGACTGAATGAGGAAGAATTGTGCGTTGATAAGCTCGAATATAAGGAGATTGCGATGTCAACTCATGCAAATATATTTGTATGTATGCAAGGAAACCGGTTTGGCAATTCGATCTAAGAAGGTTTTGGAGGCCGGATAGGCGTATACTTGTACCCTTTTTTATTGCTAATACGAACTTCCCTCTTATAATACTGCCTACGAGCAAAGTCTATTGCTTTCTTTTGTTGTGGGGAAATCAAATTAAGACGGCCCCTAAAAAAATTTCAAAAAATAAACATTCGTTTGAAAGAATCAAAATTATTATTTCATTTAAATTATTTGTGTTTAGGTTAATTCTTAAGATAATTAAAATTAAGACTACGGTTAGTGTGCTAAAAAATAAATAAACAAAAAAACTATTTGTAGTGCTATTGTATTTAAATGATCCTACTGGACTACTTTAATAAGATCAGCTCTTAAAATAATTCCTGGAATTTTATATTTTAAATTTAATGTTTTTGATTAAACCAGCTTTGATTACAAAACAACAGTTTATATGTTAGGACAGGCGCAACGAACATACCTACACAACATACAATCTAAATTCGTACAGTTAATAATAAATTATTATATACATTGTTCCCTAGTGAAACACTCTAGTCACTAAGGCCTAGGCTCTAGGCCAAAGAATTAGCTGAAATTGTCATTGAGGGGACATATCTGTCGTATAGGCGCATGTCCAACAGCGGACATAGACAGTGGTCTGATGATATGATGGTGATTGTTTACTTCATTCAATGTTCGAATGCATATTATTTTCAATGTACATAGTATTAATATTTGTTTTCGCACGAGCGGAGCCTCTGAAAACACTATCAAAACGTTTTCATTTTCGACTACGCATCGAGAGTTCCCGATGTAACCGCCCGCTCCCTGGATTTGGGTCACAGAATATACACCCGCGCCCCGTATTCGCTTAATTGAAAAAGTTAAATCAGCCATTTTCACGAAATCGCTTCGTTTTTTTTCCACCGCACATCTCAGTATAGGTTCGTTTCAATTTCGTGTGTGAATTTTTATAGTCAACTATTCGTCTCGTTCTCGTTCCCCCGTCACGTACGTTCTGCTCGAATGCCCTGAAATATTATGTGTTTTAAAATATTTAAACGCTACAATCTAGGTTGTCAATACACTCAAATGTCTCTAAATAAACTCATATTTTTAACTGTGAATAAACTAACAACGTATTTACCTCGCTCGTGTATTTGAATTTATATATTGATTGAAAAATTACGGATAGTTACAATAATAATTGAAGTTAACAATATCAAATATATATGATTCAATAAAATTGTGTATAATACCAAACCAATACAGAAGATTTTTTTTTAAATAAGTATTCGTTTAACTTCCGAGGAAAGTTCTCATGAAGAGAATAATTATTAATATGTAATATCTTACATAATATAAATTTGTCGTGTCTGTTTGTATGATTTTGATGGGGAATTTGATCAGTTAGATAAGTTGTGACGGAATTTTTATATAATAACAAAACTTATGTAAATAAGTAATTCCTGGGCGAAGCCTGGAGCGAGTCGCTAGTATATAATATAATTAGAATTAATTAAAAACATTTCCAATTATAAATAATTATCTGTCAGCAGCTTTCCGTAATTGCGTGGTCCATTTTACGATTTCATAAAAGTTTCTTGTTCTGTGCTGAAAACGTTAACGGATCATTATTCGGAAAGTTTATGATTATGTCACTGGACTATATCCACTAAGTAAACAAGTTAATAAATTCAATTCGGCCACGTATTCCTATTGACAAATTGACTCCGAACAGTAAACACAGGGACGAAAAAAACTATTGACGTATCAATATTGTACTGACAGCTTTATTTGTTTTACGATCATTTAAATTTTTACTTTGTGTTTCTATTCTGTTTCAATTTTTTTTAAAGGCTTCATAGTCCAAGCGGCAACCGTAAAAAATGGTAGTGATCTAGAATAAGTACAAAAATGAATTTTATAACTTTTTGGATATTCGACAAATAAGGAACCAACGGTCTGGCGACCTGTAACTTGACCAATTTTTTTTTAAATATTTTTTTTTATAAGACATAAGTACAATGTTTGACTATTAGGAGTTTTGATCAATATTTGGCACCCCTGATAAATTTTCTATTAATATAAGAAAAGTTAAAAGTCAATTTTTTTGTTTGTATTTATCCCTCCGTTGTATAGAATTGGTCTGGCATATTAATACTTGACCAAAGTTCTGCCAGACCACGATTAAAAAGTCTTTTGTTGGTAAAAAAAAAATTGGTCAAGTTACAGATTGCCAGACCATTGGTTCCTTATTTGTCTAATATCCAAAAAGTTATAAAGTCAATTTTTGTACTTATCACCACCCTTTTTTACAGTCCCCGCGAACTAGGCGAATTAGGCGAAACTAAATTGACGATTTTTAGAATTTTTTTCTCTGTGTATGTATGTATGTTCCTCCATAACTCTGAAACGAATTAACTGATTTTCATGAAACTTGGTAGATAAACATTTGGACGTACGGGACACAGGATAGGCTACTTAATATTTTTCAATGCGGACGAAGTCGTGGGCCCCATCTAGTATTGTATAAAAATATATAATATCAGGTGTTACATTTTTCAATTTTCAATGCAGACGAAGTCACGAACACCAGCTAGTTATAAAGCGGTTATCACACTTTACAATTTGAAGGATTCCAATTTAGGAAATTGGAAAGTGTAATCGCAGTTAGAACAGATTGGATCCAATTTAGATTTTATCTATTTTCAATTCTATGTCTTCGATATAGAAATCAATTTAGTGTAGTGTGATCACTAGTTCACTACTTAGGTTCCTAAATTGGATTCCTTCAAATTGTAAAGTGTGATAACCGCTTTAGTATTGATACTGTGTTGTGACGTCATGAGCAGCTGACATTTTGCGGTACACACTTGGTCGCGTGGTGCGGATGCGTGGGACACTGACTCGGGCTGGTGTTTTATAACATCGTAAAGCAATCGTTGTTTACAACTCTCTTGTTAATATTACTGTCGTTTAACTCGGTCACGAGTATTATAAACTTGTTGCCAAACATTGACATACATTATTTCCTTTTCAGACAGCTAGTTTGTCTAGTTTTACTGATAATTAATTGACTAATATTCTATGTAAGTTTGTGATGATATTATTTGGATGTATGTTTCAATATAATTCAGCATAAAATTGGCTTGAAACATAGGATGCTTTTATTCCGATAAAGATTTAATTAATGAATTACAAAGCTATTCTATATTGTTTATCTAATTTCCCTATCCCTTCCTAATAATTTCTACTCAATACTCCTATGGGAGACAGCCTACTTGCAGCACCTGAGGTCCGCTACCTTTCTCTGTCGAGCTTAACATTGAGAAAAATTAAAAAATACAGAAGTTACATATTATAAAAAAAAGTACAAATCTGAAGTAATTTGTTCCAGTGTGTTAAACCATTAGGAGTAGTGTGTGTGCGCCCCCATATTTTGTTGTCAGCCGCCTCGAACACTCGAAATAAACGCGAACGCTACGACGCATTATTCAAATAATGTTTGTTTAGATGATGTAAGCGGCTCTCTTTCGGCTGATTTTTCAGCAGGCCCGGATTTTCACGGGCCAACGGACTCGTCGCGTTCAAATGGATCGTGCAGTTATGGAATAATAAGTGGGGCTTAGCATACAATTAAAGTGTGACCATCGTCCGAATTCGTCTCTGCACGGCGGAACTTCGTTAATTCTTTTTATGATCTTTTTATTAGACTTCGGAAAGCACTTGAATGGGTCTCGTTAAAAGTCCTCTACAGCCTTCAAAAAGGAGTTCTCGAATGGAATTTCTCGAGAGCGGTTCATTTATTTGTTCCGTTCATTACTTACTTAATATTTAAATTTACTTTTCCATAAAAAAAACTCCCGACTCTTTGGATCTTTTGTGTGAAAAAAAATCCAATAATCGTACACGAGCTTCGCAAGGAACTTTTCAACGGAAAACATTCGACAATTCCAATTACATTTTACAAAATTCTTTATTAATATCGTATTTCGCTACTTATTATTTATTGTTTGTTTATAAGTTAGACGGACGCGCTCCGGTTTCGCTCGAGCTTAATTGAGAGACTTTTCATACATAAAATGTATATAATATAATAAGTCCATGTCCCTCTGGAATAATGTATACCTTTCAAATAAGGAAATATATTATCAAATAGGTACAGTAGTTCCGGAGTAGTTCCGGGTATCATATTCTCTCGCTTTATAATACCTATTACTACCGACCTATTACTTTTTTCTGAGAATTACATACACAAACCTTCGTCATTTATATCACTTTTGACATTAAGGGCCAGTTTTATAAACGTCATACCTTTTTCTCGTTCGTTACAGTGCTAGTAACCGAACGGTTAACGGTCTGTCAATAACGTTTACTGACGGTGGTTCTATAAAAGAAATTAAACATTCGGTAGCTGCCCGTAAAAATACGCCGAAGTTTATGAATATTGTCGACGGTTTCGTTGTAGTCTGTCAAGAACTGTCAAGTGTCGCGTCACAAACACATTTATTTACATAAATAACAAAATAAACGATACGTAAGATAAACCGACCTTATCATAGTCAGTAAAGAGGCAGTAAACGCTAGCTGTCAAATTATACTGTTGACCAACGAACAGTTGTTTATAATACACTATATTATACTATTAGATCATTTTTTCGTCTATTTGATATAAAATTTAACTAACGGATCGTTATAAAACTGGCCCTAAGTCGTTTAAAAGAAATTAGCGGAGATACAGACTGAAGCGGGCAGCGACTTTATTTTATAATCATGTATGTTTAAATTATATAATATTATATTTTGGTACTACTGCTGGGAATATACCTCTGCTCTCTTTGATCAGGATCCTTTTAAAACCCGCACATATTTAAAAGGATTTTACAAATCTTCGAAAATTGCTATCGTTATATTATACGTAATTGCTAGTTTCATTATTGTTAAATTAGAAAATTGAAACATGAAATCGAAACGCCTCAGATGAAAGTAAGTACATAAGTAGATGTTCACATAACTATACTTTTCATCATAATATAGTACAGTAAATGAATTTAGATATTCTACACTTATATTTAATAGAAACTCTGTTTAGTTGGTTTAATAATAACATGAAATAATAATATAATTCACAGCACAATATACTACAACTAAAACACGGTCGTTTCGAGCATTTCAAGCTGACAGTGCCAGCTCCAAATATTTATATGTTGAGAAATTCTGTAGCAAAATCTCAGTTCCTTAAAGTGAAATATCAATTTCCTACTCGCTGACCGTGCAAACCGGTTCATTTATCAGAAAGCAAGGTTTAAATAAAACATCTTGTACGAACTCTGCTACATTTATATTGTCCCGATCGCACGGTATAAGAAATAAAACAGTGACAATTTCAACGTTAAGCGGTTATCACACTTTACAATTTATTTGAAGGAATCCAATTTAGGAACCTAAGTAGTGAACTAGTGATCACACTACACTAAATTGATTTCTAAATCGAAGACATAGAATTGAAAATAGATAAAATCAAAATTGGATCCAATCTGTTCTAACTGCGATTATACTTTCCAATTTCCTAAATTGGAATCCTTCAAATCACTAGTTAGTAGATTGATAGAATAACGAGTAAGAAAATAGGATCAGATAGAGGTTTTTTTTAACAACACTGTAAAGACACTGCTTTTTTCTTAAATGTTATTGAAACTTATATTTTATTACGTATATTAACACAAGCAACGCCGTCATAGGTTTTAAAGGAGCTGCAAATATATTGATAGGATAACGATTAAGAAAATAGGAGCAGATAGAGGAATTCCACACGTTGATATTTTGTAAGGGATTGGTTACTGCCGCCAGTTTATCGCGCTTTCTAAGACCGTATCGCAATCGCTTGAATGGTTTAGAAGGAGGCAGCGGAAAAACAAAAAATATATAATTAAAATTTTTACATGTCTCATTAAGATAACTTACTTGTAAAACTATGTATACTGTGAAAATTTTATCTGTTTGTGCTATCCTGCTTCGACAAAAACTATTTGTTATTGTACCCCACCTCCGCAATCCGAGTTGCTTTTAGTGGGGAATTAACAACCCCCCATACTACGAGGGTTATTTTTCCGAATCTACTCTCTGCTACCTACAATATTTTCTATTTTGTTTGGCCAAATTCTTTGCCATTTATTTGTTAATAAATTAAAAAAGTTAAATGTTTACTGAGATGAGAAACTTCATATTTCTATTAATCCATAATCATTTCGAAAGTTAGCATGAAGAAATAACTGTTTTCAAAATAATTTATGACAACACTATAAATTTCTACTAAACAAAAAAAAACAGTTCACAGATTAATAATAAAAACGGTACGCTACTAGGTACATACATACTAAGTTTTAATACAATATCTCAACATCCAGATTAAGGAAGCATACAACCTCTTACTGAATTTTCCTACTGACTTATGTTTACTTCACCATCAACTGGATCGTCAGTCTGCACAAAAAGAATATATATCGATTTATATCTAAACTTTAAAAGTATTTTTTAAATTTTTGATCACATCGAATTGTGTAAATGTGTCTGTAATCCTTTAAAAAAATATTTTTTTATACATCTAAATGTTTATAAATCTAAATGTTTTTCGTGTCGAAATAATTCTATTAAAAGAGAACATGTTTTCGAGTCGATGACTCTGCTTGTTTTAGAAACCAAATAAATACAGTTTTAATTTAAGACAAGGATCACCTTTGGGGATGTAGGGAAGGATGAATCATTAGAAATAAGCAAATATTTTCAATTATCTATCCTCACAAAAGCGGGACTCGGAGGGGAGCATCGCTCTACGAAGCGAGACCATAAAAATACGTTCGCTCATATAAATTTGGGGATGTGCGGAAAATATACTCTCAGGTATTTTCAGATCTATATAATTGTTTTATTTTTATACTTTTTAAACACAAAAAAACTATATTAAAGGATTTAAGTAGTAATCACTAAGTTTAAGTAGTACATGATTTAACAAAATCAAGCAAGTTAAACTAGTCAGAATAGTATGATTCAATTAATTGACTAAATAAGGTTGATTAAAATATTTTTATTTTTTATGTTAAGGTCGACAGAGATGCTAACAGGTAGCTACCGTCGCTCATAACTCAAGTAACGCCACAGATTATCTGCAAGTCGTCTTCTCGCATTAAAACTGTATAATCTCAAAACCTACTAATTTTACAGGAGAGTTAATCGAAAAAAAATTAAATTATTTTTGTCTATTTTTTTCTTATTAGATATATATCAAATATATGCTTATTATATATCGTTAGAAGCGTTACTTTTATAATAAACTGAACACTAGAGGAGATATAAGCATATAAGTTACTTTTGAATATATAAAAAAAATGATCAAAATATACTAAATATGGAATATAACAACCATAAGTCTTTTTGCAACATACAATATGATGGATTTCGATTTTTTTTTGCAAAAAAATATTTTTGGATTTTTTTTATTTTTGCTACTTTTGAATTTAAGCAGCGAAGTGCGATGTCGCCTATTGTAGGATTAAAGATAAATGGTTGGATAGGTATAGTTAAATGGGCTCTGGCATGCCTCACTCACTCACCGAAACACAACAGCACAGCATACATGCTATTATTTTACGATGGTCTTTTGTAAGAGGGTGGTTACTGCCGCCAGACGGGCTTTATCCATTGAATTATCTAAATTTATTTAGATTTAAACGCCTTTTTTTTCATTTAATGTACTTTTAAGTACCTTAAATTCAATTTTAAAAAAATCTCCATGATTTCACGGATACTTTTTAACTGTGGATCAATTTCGTTGTTGATAATATAGTTAGTATATGAAACTTAACTTGCGATACGAAGGCAATGCTTCAAGTTATTATCGATGTTGAGTCTATTAACAAAATCAAGCGAGCTTTTGCTGAGGTGAAACGTCAGAAGCTCTAAGCTTGTATATAACATGCCGGTGCAAGTTGAGCTTAATAATTTTAGCTTAAAAGCTCTTTCCACTATCGCTTTCATGTGAAAGGCTTAGCGAATTCATCCCACTTGCTTATCAAGCTAATTTTTGGTTTCTATTTAGATTCACTGTGATATAGTTAGTTCAGGTAAAATATATCCACTTTTTCTCTTATATTTTTTTTTGATAGAATGTTTATTTTATTAGAGCTTCTAATTAATTACATTCATGTGGTTTAGACAAAGTAAATATTTCAAAATTTTAAACTTAGTAAAATAGTAAATTTTAAAATATTATAAATTAAACTGCTCCCGAAAAATATGTCTAAATCAAGTTTGAGACTTAGCAAAAAAAACAGCTATTTTTTTTTCCTGAGGCTATAAATGGGCTATATAATCACAAAACGCTTTTACTGATCACGTATATTTAATCGCAAAGATACACATCTGTTGCGTATGTGTATTCTTGTATCCGATTGTTGCATTCTTTAGATGGGAAGGAAATGATAAAAAAATTAAGGGTCCTTAAGGGGATTATTTGGGTATCTTATTTACCTGGTCCTCAAAACGACAGATAACGATTAAGGTTTATTTGCTTTACTTACATTTTTTGTTATCATTGTACTCGTTTCATTTTATTTATTTTTTCAAGACTGCCAGTACGCTTACGCTAAAAAAAATTCCAATATCAAATCTAATATACATAACAAAATTGCAAATATAAAACTTGAATAAGTAATAATTTTGATTTTAAATAATGTATAGTCTTTAGATTTTATAGTAAGAGTATGCTATTTCTACTGACATTTTCTGATATTTTAATTCTTTGCTAACCTTTATGAAGCCAACACTAATTTTAAGAGCTAAAGCGGTTATCACACTTTACAATTTGAAGGAATCCAATTTAGGAACCTAAGTAGTGAACTAGTGATCACACTACACTAAATTGATTTCTAAATCGAAGACATAGAATTGAAAATAGATAAAAACTAAATTGGATCCAATCTGTTCTAACTGCGATTAAACTTTCCAATTTCCTAAATTGGAATCCTTCAAATTGTAAAGTGTGATAACCGCTTTACACTATGGCAACCATAACATCACGTTCGTCCCAAGTATTATAAGACGAGACAAGATTTTTTTATATGTTATAAAGCAATAATATGTACATAACTAATTTTCCCTATTTTTCTGTCACTGTCATCTGTCAATGTCAAATTTTCAATTCAGTTGTCATATTTGGTGTATTAATTTAATGTAAAGTCGGGTTACGAAAACTTTCGTCAGTTTTCAAATTCATTCCTTTATCAAAGTGTCTACACTTGAACCAAAAGGTAACTTGAAGTTTACCTTTTAAAACTAACACTAAACAAACGTCAATGTTTCGTTTAAAATGAAATGTTGTCGTAACTGATAATAGCCCTGTCGACTTTAAGCAAATGTCGATTTTAATGTGACGAACCTTTTCTTACCTCGACTGTATTTGAAAATTTGATTCGGTTATTATTAGGTAAAATTTAGTAGTGTTGAATAAAATTTATTCCATTATTTTTAATAGAATATGTTAGTTTGTTTAAGAAAACCAACTAAGATTTTGGATTAGAAATTTTAAACCAGATGTTAATCTATTTTCTACAAAATCTGAATGAGAAATTCAGATGAAATGTTCAAGAAATACTGTGACTAAGAATGAAATAAATACACAGTCAATAGAAACATTAAACTATTTACAAATTCCGATTAGTCATCAAAATGCATTTAGATGTTTAAATTGCGATTTTCCACAAACAGTTTTTCTTCCATGAATACACCATAAAGATCCCCAGTGAAATAACGCCGAGTAGTCTATTGAAATGGCGATTTCTGGGGGCACATGGCACCACCCATGCAACATCGTCAGTTAATTTAGAAGAGGGTCGCCATTGAATGAAGTCGGAACTAAATTGCCCGGTCAGAATTCAAATGCAACTTATTGTGAGTAACTTTCTTGTGTTGACTCCCTAATGGTCCTGTCTGTTCTCCGACTCACGCTTTGACTCAATACATTATCCAAAATACAAAGCTCACTGCGGATAAATGAGCGGTTATCCGGAAATCCGAGAAAATAGTGGTGTTAAATGTAGTCGAATGATTGTTGGCATTTAGTTACGTTTCTTAAATAAATTTCCATTAGATATAATAACTAATGTAGGTCTATTTCTTTCAAATTTCGTAACTAATTAATAGTTAAAAAAATCTGTTGACAATAATTTAAGAGCGCTAATTAATACGTTGATATTTTATTTCCAACCAAATTCATTTGTCGAATGTTATTATAAATGCGAATTATTTCTAAATGAGTTTGTTTGTTGTTAGAAAAGGAAAAAACAGTATTGTTCAAGAGGCATGCGGACGAAGGTTATAAGTAGCAAGAGCTATAAGTAACTTTTAACTTCTTAACTTAAAATAGCCTTAATGCCATTAAGCATCATGGACTACGTGCAACTATTTATAATTTATTTTATATTTATTTTATATTTTTATTGCTTCGGTTTCTTTATAGTCTTAAATTATTCACATGTATTTTAATTATTGTAGTATATCAAAGATAATATCTTCAAAGTATTATCCATCAACTACTAAATAAGAAATATGCGCATGGAGTAATAAATACAAAGTTATTCTATATACTAGCCCCTATAATCCCGAAATGAAATACTATTATTGATATTATGAAATTGTGGATATACTTGAAAACATTCGCACATGAAAAAGGTCGAGTTTGATGTATGTTTACAAACTTCAACGTCCATAAACTCGTGAGCCATAACGGATATATCGCATAAGTGCCGCGAGTCCTCGCCGGAACATCGCGCTCTAAATCACAGGTTGCCTCGGCCCATGTATAATTCAGAAGGCTGAAAGCGACACCTAACACACATAATTCGGCCAAACATCACGTAATCAAAACACACAGTACATCCACACTTTTCAGTTTTTATCTTCGCACTGATATTGTTAAGGTCTTGACATACCAATTTTAACTGGTATGTCTACTTCTGTAGTGTCAAGAAATATATGCTTTTTTCCACACTACTTGTTATTGACATTCATCGACCACATCGCTAATTAAGGCTGAAATTCATTATAACTTAGTCATTAAAACAAGTCTTTAAACAAAATAATATCTTAAACTAACTAGTAACTACTTAGATTTTCTCTGAAAATTAGTACATTTGAAAACTAATAATTTTACAAATTATTTCATTACTAGATGGTGCCCGCGACTACGTCTGCGTTGAAAAAGCAATATATCGTCTAACATCGTTATTACTATTACACTTAGCCAGGAGTTAGTTTCCTTAATTTTAGATGATCCCTCGGGATAGTCCTTTTTTCTGCATCAAAGGTACTTTATGTCCTTTCTGGTGTCCCAGACAACGTGTATGCAAAATTTCATTGTGATTGGTTCAGTAATTTTTGCGTGAAAGAGTAACAAACATCCATACATCCAAACAATATTTCGCATTTATAATACTAGTACGGATTAGCAAATAAGAAAAATGTTTTCAATGAATGCTTATTAGAATTTAAGGCTGTTAAACTTCTTTTGGAAGAGAAATAGTACTGTCTAATGATGTAGTGCACACCACCGAAGAAGATACCAAATAACCCCTAGCTGACCGTGCCGACCAATTTTACGGTCTACCGGCGCCGACCGGCCGATTCAATTTCGGTAAAATTTTATTCGTCCGAATTCGACCGTGGAAGTGAAATTCTATCGACGGCCGAATACGCGATTCCCTGACGATTTCGAGTGGCTTTTGCGTTCGCCATAGAATCTGCGAATGAAGGTTAACTAACTATATTGCTCGAATACTAAATTACTTCATGGCTTTTACATATTTTTTTTATAGAAAAAACTAAATTTGTGTTGAAAGTGGAAATTGTGTTGAATGTTGAACTTTCTATTGTCTATCTTGGTCATCGTCATGACTAAGCACCGCAGGACAAAAGTGTCCCCACAGATATTCAAAACAACGCATCCACTGTCTTCCTTCCTGAGATTTTTATTAAGTCGTTGAACTACTATTAGTCGCAGCTTAGTGTCTCCCGGTTCATCTTTAACGATTTTCGGTTCTAAAAGTTCACTGCCTTTCTAAAGATTGCTAATTCTTGTAATGTCTGGTTTTATTACTCATACTTACTCGTACTTCTACGTAATGACGAGCAACTTGGTTGAGTGGTTAAGATGCTTGCTTTAGTGCTTGCTCTGATTCTGGGGTTCCGGGTTTGAGGGCCAACTTTAAACTTTTGTGTGCAGATTATTGTCAGTAGCGAGTTCTATTTTATTTACTTTAGGATCATTATTGAACTTTCATTTTCATTTCATTTCTTTTATATGTACATAATTGCAAACCCTGCTTATGTTTGGAGTCGATTATACTATGTTTGTTTTTATATCTTGTACATTATCATTATAATGCTGGCACTTCACATGGCTATTTGTATTTGTGTATTTGGCATATTTGGCAAACAATTACCATGTGTAGACAGTTTATTTGACAAAGTGTTGCCCTTATTTGCCTATTTGACAAATAAGGCCAATACCAAATACGCGGATCCGTGCGCTTGTCGGGGGGGTCAAATAATTTAGTCTTTATTTCATTTATAGCCAGGTCAGGTACTTTTAAAGATATTGAAGATTTTCTAACCGACCCTTTTTCTTTGCGGTCCAGTGTAGAAGCTGTCAAAACGCATCAACTATTACACAATTTTGAGTTTCATTGAAAACATTTTAATCATTAATTCTTATTTCATTTTAAATGAACATTCATTATAATTTTCGTGTCTTAAATATGACGAATGTATGAAACTTCGCTGCTCGCTATCATTAATTCTAATAAAACCAGTAGCTGTCCTCCCATAATCACTTGTCGTCGCTCAGAATAGATATCATTTTTTAAGAACCATTAATATTTTGAAAACCATTACACGTTAACAAAAGGAACGTTGTTCAAGGGACAACTTTGAAAGAAGACATCGAGTATCGATGCACATTCTAATGAGAATTGAAATGATAGGGGGGACGTACTTATATCATCTAAATAGATATTCTTATATGCAGTGATCCCCCTTTTGTGTGTCATTAATCAAACGCCATAAGCTATTGAAATGGGGTGGCGAAAGATGTACAGCAATAGATCGTCTATGTGAACTAGATTTATAATGGTTGCTTGTACAAAGTTGGGGTAAATCTGGTAAAAAAAAAACACTTTACGATACAATGCAAATACTTACGATACGATATGAAATATAGAGAAAAAAGGCAATGAAATTATAAAACTGCTATGCTATAAAAGTATTATGAATATCAAGAAGCAAATATTTATGCGATTATTGGATACTTTTACTCAGTTGAGACGTTCAAATTGTACGTTTTTTGTAAAATTAAAATTTACATTTTGTCATAATTTTAAACCCTCAGTTATTTTTAACATTTAAAAATGTCTGTGTAATTAAAAAAAAAAGATTCAATCTTTTTTTATTTCTTTTTTAATACAATATTATTTTTCTTACTTATAAAGATTGGGATGTTACTTATAAATTTTGGAACATGATCTCCTGAGTTTTGTAGTCCTTCTAATTTATTTTAAAAAGGAAAATTTTGCAACCTAAACTTGCGTTTGAGATAAAGTCGCCAATGAGGATCCCATAAGTTCAGGTACATGTATAATGTATTTAAAATAAATGCGTATAATTAAGCACTCTTACGTTATGTCCGCATTTCCGTACCCCATGCTGGTCCAAATATATTGTATTACCATGTTTACTCAAAGTTTACTCCCAAGCTCCTTGGTGTTTTGTATACAAAACAACAAAGCAATTAAAATTAATTATAACATGGTCTAACAAGTGAAAACAAAAGTATAGATGACTGTCCAAGAGTTTCTTGTATAGGTATTTTTTAAACATTTCTTTAAAAAGGTTGATTTCTAAAAGATTAGATACAATAAATACGGCATTTAACTTGAACTATTATCAGTATTCCGAATTTGAAATTGCTAAACGATTTAAATTGGTCTCGCAAAGGTCCCGTCCATATTCTAAATAAAGATGATGCAATACAATAGAACGCGTGGCAGTTAACAGCATCCGTTACGGGATTACGGGCAGTATGTCACATAGCATCTGAGGCTATTATGCGAGATTTACTGGATATTTTCGGACTTGTGCTCCAAAATGTTCTAGGTGTAAGAGTTTAGAATATTAATTGTCTTCCAGACAAAGTTGTAAGGTATTAAGCAACCACTGCTTCTGATGTCTGAATGGTAAACTCAACAATCTGAGTCGCTGCTTGAAAATTTCCTGGTATATACTTAGAGAACACGTTATATAAAATTTTTAAAACGTTATCAGATATAGTAACTTCATTGTGGTTATCATCATTGTCAGCCAGTATCTTTACACTGCTGAATGTAGTAGATCTCTCCCAAGGCTCGTCACCACGTACAGTCTTTGAGCGGTCTTTTTCTGTCTTAAAGCGGTTTTCTTTTGTCGGTCTTTAAGCGATGCAATCAAGCGGACCGTCAGCTTAGTCTGCCGAAATTTACATAAAATTTTTTTAATGAAATTAGAAATGAATATTGAAACATAATCTCTAAATTCACCTACTGGTATTTTTTTTAAATACATCGACCTAATATATAATTATTATATAAAATTTAGTAACAGTGATGATCTAGCTGAATGCGTTAATGGCTTTATTGGGATGCATAACGTTTGATATCGTCATAACCAGCGAACTTAGATATATTATTTCGATGGTCATAACATTATGTCGTGTCGAACAAAGTTGTTTAAAAACTAGGATTTGTTTCAATTAATACTCATTAATACGAAGTGTGATTTAACGTTGGATTTAACTAAAGCCTCGGTATTAAATTGCAAATAAACGCGTAATAAGAAAATGTAACATGGTCGGTGCGAAGATAAATCTCTTTGTATTGCCACCTCTAGTGGATCTCGTTCCCACTGAAGCCTCCGCGGTAATTCTCCCGCCCTTGAATACCGAGTGATGGATTTCCCTTCATTTATCGGGAAATATTTTATAAATGAAAGAACCTCCTGCCCTTCCCTTGTTTTATGATATTTCACTCGCGAAACCCGCCGGATAAATTATATTTGAGAATATTTTCGTCGAGTTCATTAACGTTACGACTTGGCACACAATAATTAAATGTTACTTTATTAAATTAACACAAATAAAGTCCATTCTCCCTCCAGTTATTTTCTCGGCTAAAACACAATATGGGAATGCGAAATTTTGATTACATCCGGTTATTGTTCGGAATAGGCTCGGCCTAACTCGGGTATTGTTTTCAAGATTTTCCATGTTTAATATGGGCCCGTAGTGTATATCCGGACCCGCCCTT
Source organism: Synanthedon andrenaeformis (assembly GCA_936446665.2). Taxonomy (NCBI): domain Eukaryota; kingdom Metazoa; phylum Arthropoda; class Insecta; order Lepidoptera; family Sesiidae; genus Synanthedon; species Synanthedon andrenaeformis. Next base: position 13,643,635 of record OW387781.2, on the reverse strand, counting down.
AGGCTACAACAACACCTTAGGCCAGAACACATAATAAAATACCTTATACTCGATTTCACAATAAAGTAAAAAATTTATGTGTATCCATACTAATATTATAAATGTGAAAATAACTCTGTCTGTCTGTTACCATTTCACGTCTTAACTACTTAACACACAATCATCATGACACGTGATCAAGGATACAGGGGACATATACTTAAAATACCTTTCAGGGATACAGGATAATATAAGATACCTTTGGCTGAAACCTTGGTCATTAAATTGTTTCTGAAACGTGGAATCAGATCTGCAGTTTTTTTTTTTTTTATTGTCTGATCCACAGTTACACTGAATTTAAATACTTGACAATGTTTTAAATTTTTCATCAGACTAAAGTTATGTGGTTGAGAAATTTGCTCTATACAAAGTAATATTATAAAGTCTTGTCTAAAGTGACGTATTTTTCTTGTAATGTAAACAACTATGCATGTTAAGTTGAAGTTCTAATAATTATAGTAAAATGCAAAGTAACGTTGATTGCTAATGGAAAAGCGGCCTTACGCGATAACTCCTCGCGCCAGTGGCCCTAGGGCGGCAAGGGTTGGGGTTATTTATAAACCAATTAAAACATCCCCTGCGACCAGTAGATAACGTGTCCGATGATTTGGAAACACCCCCGCGACTTATAACTTTAAAAGGCTCCATGACCTTTCTCGATCTTTCAACTTTTATCTGGAATGTACAATATTTAAATACCACAAGCAGTTTTCAACAAATAATTTGATCAAATTAAAAAAAAAACACAATTCAGTTTCACTGTTAATAACACCTTGCAAAAAATATATTTTCATTGCGATTTAAAATTATGTATAATTTATCCAAACACCTGCTAGAATTCAAAACTATTGAATAAAATTGAAAACAACATATGTATACGCACAAACCGACTTCCATTGGTGAAAACCGTATCATAATTCATTGGTTGATTTAGAATTAGTTAGCGAAGAAACAGACTGAGGTGGACAGCAACTTTATTTTATAACTAGCTGTTGCACGCGACTTCGTCCGCGTAACTTTATAAAATATAGCCTATGTTACTCGCTGATAATATAGCTTTCTATATGTGAAAGAATTTTCGAAATCGGTCCAGTAGTTTTTGAGTTTATTCATTACAAACATACAAAAATAAAAATTTTCTCTCTTTATAATATTAATAGTATAGATATGTAGTTATACCTAAATAAAAATTTCACATGATACAGCAAAATACAAAAATTAAAGTGTATTTTAAATTGAATTAAAAAATAACTAAGCACGTGTATTATAACAGTTTTATCCTGTCTTAATAAAGCGAAACGCCAAAACTCATATCAACGGTTAACTGACGGAACATGGACAAAAAAGACAGCGCTTCATGTAAATAATTATTAACCATTGGTCATTCCGCCATGATTAAGTGGACAATTATGGCGTTTTTGTTAAAACACAGCGGTAAGGGGTGGCTTTTGTTTATTTATATTTAAACGTTATTCACAGATTAGGTAATAAATCGCACGTTACGTGTAGTAAGAAGGAATGCATCCGCCCTTAATGTGGCCTCGAGAGATCCAGTATCCGTAATAAATTTTCATGGGACTGACGCTCTAAAGGTAATATAAGCATGGCTGTAATATCTGAACTAACACTAGTCATTTTTATGTGTTTACTTAAAAAATCGGTTTAGTAGTGGTTTCGCACAATTTTCGAATAATCTTCTTTGAAAATGCCAGGAAAATTGCCAAAATAAAACCTCTATACATCATCAACCAATAATTAAGAAATATATCCATACATCTATCCTATAACAAATTTTTGCATTTATAATATTATAAGGGACCCGTATTTATATATTATATTACCCGGCTTTGTATGGATGCAATTTTCTGCAAATTTTATAGACGAAACCTCCTCATCTATGCTCTTTCCATTTGTAAAAACCGTATCAAATTACCCAACAGTAATTTAGAAGAATTTGGCGGAGAAACGGACAGGGGCAGATAGCGACTTTATTTTGTAATATGTATAGATTAGGATGAATTTTTTCGAATATTTCTTTTATTTATTGCAATCCTTCCATTTTGTATTTTAATTATTTTGTAGCACATGAAACAGAACTTGCCTACAACAGCGCCAGCGTAGCACTCGCTTCAATCTACGAAGCTACGATACTTCATATCAGACAATTCATGTACTCGTATTATCATGCTTTAATAACATTATGTTTTATTTTATTATTGCTCGATATTTTATTATAACTTTATTGTGGTAATATGCGTTTTAAGTTATTTATTGATTTAGGGTCAGCCTTAGTTAGATAATTGGTTGTACGTTTACATAAAGAAAAAAATATTAAAAGGAACTCTATAAACAAATTTTGGCATTATTTTAAATCGTAAAGAAAATATATGTAAATGAAAAATTATTAGAAACAGAATAAAGCAGAATAAAAATTTTTTAAACAGTTTATTAAATAGTTAAAAAAATATCCGCGGATATCCGGGGAGAAGAAAGATCCTTATCCGTTACTTTTTGGCGGATCTTTTACCTTATTAATTTTTAATTCATAGTTGAAATTCTATATATATGTAGGTGATTAGGTAACAATGAAAAACTATTAAATTCCATTCAGATTATTTTTTATTTCTCAAAATCAAACATTTGGCACCTTTATAATGCAAGCTTCATGTGGCGGGCGTCAACTATCGTTTCAAGATCACGCGAACCGACACTGATTGAGTAAGAAAGTTAAGATCCGTATCCGTATCCGCGGATCTACATTTTTTAACGATCCGGCACATCACTAGTCGCTAGCATCGACACTACAGAAGACTTAGGATAAAATTGATATTTCGTAATGCGTTACTGTTTCATTGTTATACTGTGGGAACAAACAGTGTTTAATCCCTCTGTGTACACAGCTCTTACATTAACGGCTTCTTCCCATGATGATTGAGTTAATAATTGAATTGAATGCTTTTATTTATATTTTAAATAACAACAGATTTAATTTAAACAAAACTACTCAAAAATATTAATAAGTACACTTCACAGTCGCAGGTGATATCAGAAATGAGAAATTTACTCATTAAAATCTGCCTAATTTTTTGTTTTGTCAATTTTTTCTAATTTTGGTTTTTTTTGCCATTATTATGAACTCGTACATTTATCTAAGTTTTCCAAAATAAACTAAATATATTTTATAAATAAATAATATACGGTTTTTTTTAACATTCCCATGGTTTAGGATATATGCTTTATTTTTAACTAGCGACCTCCCCCGACTTTACTTTAGACTTTACTTATCCTACAGTTTTATCACAGGAATTGGTATTGGTATTTTTGACAAAATATTAATCAACTGGTTAAGTAATATTATTTTTATCAACGGTCTTACTTAGAATTGTTGTCGTCCGCCAAGTTCTTTTTATCGTATATTTTCATCCTTACTCTTATTGAATGAGAAATCAAATTTTATGTACGTCGTGTGAATAAGAAACTTTGCCCCATACTGCGGAGACCATTTGTATATTTATTTACGGCCAATAAAAAAACTTTTACTGGTCTTAATTTGAAAGGAATAAAACCAATACAGTGCATGCAACGTTTCCCAGGGAATACGAAGGAAAATTTTCCGGAGGAAACCTGAAATAACTGGAAAGTAACCGAGAATTTATTAGTGTTATAAAAGTTGGTCGTAGGAGTTTATGTAAGTAATAATGTACACGTTCGCACTGCTTCTACCTGCTGGTTTGTCCACGGCACTTTGGTTTATATTATTTAACTAATATAAATTCGTGAGTTTGTTTGTTACGCTTTTACGCCATAATTCAAACGGTTATCGTGAAATTTATAACCTTATTAATTATTTTTTCTATTTAAAATGTTCACTGTATGCCGAGTGCTGACATATTGAAATTGTTTTTAATTTTTCTTAAACTTTAACTCCCATCTTTTATTTTTATTTTTTAAGAAGACAAATGTCATGACAGTAATTAAATTTTTCATACAAATTGTGCGAATTTTTTTGCTAGTATTATTTATTCAAACACATTATGTCTGTGTATTATAAAATTCTAGAATTGGAACACCAAAAATAAGATTTTGCATAAAATCTTATTTTTGGCTATTGAACTTTTAAGTTCAATGATAAAATTTGGGGGTATAAAAAATAATTTACAATCTATTAGACCTACCGAATATACTTACACAAAAAAATATATAAAAATCGGTCAAGCCGTTTCGGAGGAGTTTTGTTACAAAAACTAGGTTGTGACACGAAAATTTTATATATAAGATAAACCACGCTTAAAATTTTATATATATAAATAATTATATATATTTTTATTGATAGTTTTATTTATTACGATGTTTTCGTTTACAGTTCAATAATTTAAGAACGCCTCATTGCGAATTTTCAAATTCATGACCAATCCACCATACTAAGCTCATACTTCTAAAACTAAATGGGAACTGAAACATTGAATATTGAAGATATTGAAAGAGGGATAAGTTGCGAAGTCGACAACTCGAGCCAGACGCGCGGGTATCGTGTAATTAACCGCTCAGAAAACGCTTCGGTATCCTTTTGAAATCGTTCAAAAGACTCTTTACATAATATAGTCTATGGCGCCTATTCACTACCTGATTACTACAGTCTCGCCGGTTCGTTATTTTTGTGAAGGCAAGCGTACGAAGTTACTACGAAATTTGCCTGAACTACTAACGCGAGCCAATTTCAACCGTATGCGCTGGTGTTAAGTGTCAGTTTGACAGGATGAGAAGTGTGCGAATTACTGTAGGCGCTCTACGCACGATTTTTGACCGTATTGCCAAGGTGTTAGAAAAAAATCCATTTGGTTTCGCAATGGATGCGCAGTCTTCCGTGCGTGTGTGGAACTCTTTTGAATGCAACATACGGTTTTTGAATGCCAGCGAGAGGGGGTTCTTTGCGTATACGAATGAGCAAAGTACTGTGGACTGATGAATGTTTTAAGTTATTTGTGAGCTTCGAATTTTAGGAAAAGATGTTGCAAGTTTGAAAAAGCTTTTTGTAACTGAGGGGAATGTGAACTACCGAAAGACGAATCAGTTTTTCTCTCATTCGGATTGAGATCTGTGAACTTTGAATACGATTATAAAATATCTTACAATGTAATTATCCTTTTAATTGAAGCTAAATACTAAATATCAAGTTTTTGCACGATAATAGAATAAGTGAAACTTGTACATAAAGCAAATACTTCTTATCAGAGTCTTACTGTACTCTTATTGCATATAGGATGCTATCGAGAAGTTAATATTTTTTTAAATGGCCGACAAATTAGGTCAAGAATTGAGCGAATCGCTATAGCGAGTGAACATCAAAGAAGCGTCCGTTCTGATTGGATTGTGACGTGGTAAGTATCGTTCGCACCACCAATCAAAGATCAGAAACCGCATAGTTCCTCTTCAGGTTATATAGTGTTCGCCGATGAATGCTCACGCGATCGTGCGTGGCGAGCCGACTACCGACAAATAGCCTACCTCACCTAACTATACATAATCAGTTGCTTAACAGAGCTTCTAAATAATAACTATTAATATTATTAAAAGTATTTAAGTATTATATATACATTTTATTCATATACATATACTAGCAGCCGTGCCCTAGCGTTACACGGAGTGAATGTTATGTCATAAAGTAATGTTCCAAATTTCAAATTTCTAGACTTAGCAATTTTGTCTATGTCAAAAGGCAATTTAGTCTTCTGCCGGGTATCCAAGAGGATTTCCCAACGTTAAAAAAAAAAGGACAAACGATTTTATAAGTATGTAGTTAAATTATTTATGCATTTTTTTATGTAAAGCTTAGAAAGAAGGCTGGCTGTCCACTTAATACTCGTCTAGTAACACAAGTAACGCCATATGTACTGCAAGAAATAAATAAATAAATAAATAAATAAATAAGAATGCTGCCGACCATAGTTAGAGTAAAGAACTAGGAGGGAATAGGAAATAGGGAATGTACACTGACATTCCTCACTCACTTGTTACTGAAAGCGCACATGCAGTTATTTCACGTTACCCACTCAGTTAACTACTCAGTTTATAACTCTACCCTGCCACTACTTTATTTTTTTACTCAAATTTTAAGAACTTTTTGATTCATCCTGATATTTAAAATGTGCAATGAAATCCTTTCCAGTTAATTCAAAATTAATATACTATTTAATTATAATGATGAAATTCGATGTTTATGCGCCTTTCAGTCTACCCCCTTTGATAGTTAATTAAACGTCAAGTCGGAAATATACTCGTCATTAGAAAAGTCGATAGAGGGCGCTAAAGTCGTGGCAGGATGTGCCGACGCCGGGTGCCGGTAGTGTTACCATAGTTTCACGATAGTAGTGATTAAATTTCACGTAATTTCTCTATTCATCTATTTTATTATTATAAGAACATACTTACATAATACTAAAATTATAATTTATTTATAACTGTTAAACCAAGATGCGAAATGTTCTTCCACAAATAAGATTTCTAGATTTGAATTCCAAGAAATAAAACTATTTTTATAATATCATTTTGTGTAGTCTATCAATGTAGAAGCAATTTTAACAGCCATTTGATATTAGTATTCTGCTTAATGTTCTTTATAATAAAACTAGTGCCCCTGGCTTCTCAAGGGTGCGTTTTGTTTTCTGCAAATTATATACTTAACACAAACTTTAATTAAATTCACACACACGAAGTTTATAAAAATTCTCGTACGTATACATATAGCTTAAGTCAAATGTGAATTTAGCTACTGGCGTTAAAAAAGCAATAACGTTAAGTCGAGTTACAATAGTAGCAGCGATAAGGCTCTAAGACCGTTGTCGCGTGCGAAACAGTAAATAATTTGAATGTAGAAGCTGGAATTATCGATGCCCCAGCAATTTATCGCCGGCCGCGCTGCCCAATCACATTCCACCATTTCATTCCAATCCTGTCGCCGGGCGAATGAATGACGTGATAGAATGAACGTACAACATTTTGAAAATCGAACTGTCATTGAGCGAACTGAATAATTATAGTCGCGTCTTAAGCACTCCTATAATTGAATTTTACTTTTAAATTTGTTTCGTAATGTACAGATCGAATAGTGTTGTGATATTTAGTTATTTATTTATATGTAAACTTTTTATCATAGATTGTATTTACCTTCAATGAATTTAAGGAAAAAACCTTCAAATGAATTTTAAATTAACAAAGATTTCGTTAAAATAAATACAATTTGTTAATATTCTTATGAACGTACATTAAGTTGTCATTAATATATTGTATATTAATATACAGTTAGTTTATTTTGAGCAATATACTTAATCAATTTTTTATATTGAATTCTGAGCGATACCCTAGAATCCACGATTCTTAGTCACGAAATAAATTTAATTTATAAAAAGGCACTGTCTCACAATCATATGCTTAGGGACTATACGACTATATAAAAATATAAAAAAGGTATTGTTTGTATGCCAGCCGCGACCACTTAGTATTGAGACATCAATACACCCATATCATCTTTGCATCCGTTAGCCTTGGCAACGAACCAGTGGCCTATTCATGTGTTAGGCGCTCTATTTGCACAGAAATTTTATTATTATTATTATTGAACTTATTAAATTTATTGAAAATAACTATAAAAAATATCTAACTTTATTTTTAGCATTTTTAAAGGAAATTTAAAACGAGTAAATTTATGATTGTCCCACATACTACTGATATGATAAATGATGAAATCTCTTGGCACAGTAATAGGAGCCGGGGTTAACCATTAAACTTTATGAGAAAAAATACATTTTGTAAGTGTCTAAACTATTAAGTACTCATATTTTTTATATACTGTTAGCGTCTATATTCATATCGATTGAAGTTGATTGAAAAGTGCTCTGTGACGTTTCAAAAAGAGGTGTTCATTCGTTCATATTCATTCGGTGGTATGATATTAAAAGAGTATCAGTAAGTTGAACGAACGCATTCGCGAAGAGGTTTTGTAGTTCTGATATATCGGTCGGACGATAAAAGTATTTGGACTAAACATAAAGTGGTTTAATTAATGTACCCGAAGAAGAGGGTGATAACAATACTATTACTTTACAGTTTAATTATTTAATCTTTTTTACAATATTGCAATTGGACATAATATGAATTAGCAATAAAAGAGGTATAATAAAGCTGAGTACATTGGTCGTAGCGATTTAAAAAACCTCGAACACATCATAAACTGTCCTGTTGACCTCTTTACGACTCGAACCTCCCTAATATGCGTACGTGCGAGTGTCCAAAATGGGCACGATAAAGAACTTAGTCCTCTGTCCCCCCCTCTCGTCCCACACTCGCCTACAAAGGGACAGCGTGGTCAAAAATATAAAGGGGCCAAAATTAAATTCCACGCGGCCCATAAAGTATAGAATTACGTTATTATGCGAAAAGAGACGCCCGTCGTGAAATTTTTTCGCTTCAACAACGAAAAAATTGCACAGTCCGACATTTATAAATAGGTATCTGTTTGTAAATATATAATTATATATTTTTATAGGTATACTGTTATATACTTCATTAACTGTAATTTTACTGTGGGAGATAAAATAGGCGATCGTTTGTATTTCCTACGTCTGGTAATACCGCCTTTACTTAGTAAGTAAAGCCTAAGGTTTTAAAAGTACTAGGTACTTGCACTATGATAATGCAATAACAATATAATCATCTTTTTCTTAATGAAATTTAAATTAATAGTAAATAATATTTTGAAATAAATTTTATGCAACAATGTCTGAACGTCAATTATCAACAATGATCAATCAATCAATAACCTTTTTCCGCCTTCGTTCATTTATGTTATATAAGTTCCACTTGCACTTTTTTTATTTTTGTTTTCTTAGTAACTTCTTATAAGGTATATCTTTCTTTTAAAGTAGGAATAAAACTACAAGTGACCACTTTAACGGTTTACAAGAAGTCATAAACGCGGTAATGTGACAAAGAGATGAGAATATTAGACAAGGTAGTCGCGTATCATTTAAAAAGAAATTCCAGATTGAAATCTGTCGGGGCGTGTCGAACGCGAGCGTCGTCGCTGAAGCATTTGACGGACGTTCCTCAACAATCTTATAAATAGAACCAACATTTCTCTAAAGAAAACGAATGGAGATGACGTAATAATCAAAACTTGTTAATTTTTACTAACTTTTGCATAGTTTTAAATCATATATTAATATAACTAGCTGACCAGGCAAACGTTGCTTTACCAAAAAAAAAAATTTTTTTGGGATGGACCACTAACGTTTAGGTGTATGAAAAATAGATGGCCGATTCTCAGACCTATCCGATAAGCAAAATTTCATCAAAATCGGTCCAGCCGTTTCAGAGGAGTTTGGCAACAAACACCGCGACAATATATTAGAATAAAATCGTTCCTTGTCTGTGCGCTTGTGCAGGCTAAAGGCTAATCTCAGAAACGGCTTAACCGATTTGAATGCGGTTTTAATTATAGCTTCAGTGTCGCGTAACATCTAGTTCTCCAATCAGTTTACTAACGAAAAAGATAAGTCAATTGAAATAGTCACTATCCTAGAAACGCGAATCGGTAGATTGCTTGTCTGACTGATTGATTGATTGAATGATTGATTGTTGAACTTGCTTACTAGTTTTTAAAACCATGATTGCATGTTATTCCGAGTACTAACTACTTTTAAACCACCCGGATTTGATACAGTTTTCACCAATGGAAAGAGCGATAAACGAGGAAGTTTTGTGTTAAATAAATAGTTGAAAAACATTGCGTCCCCATAGATTAAATATATGAGTTTAAAATTACGAGAAAATAAATTAGGTAAAATTTAACAAATTATTTTCTTCTAAATGATCCAACCGATTTTAACACGGTTTTCACCAATGGAAAGTGCGATAAACGAGGATTTTTTTTGTATATTATTAGCAAAAAAAAAAATCGGGGACGGGTCGCTAGTGTGTACTTTGACTTTCGACTTCCATCAAAGCACGTGTTGGAATTATTTCAAGCACCACTCGTAATACTAAAACGTTTTGAATGAATGTAAACTCTTTTATATTTGACTATGTCACGACTTTCGTCTAGAATGGTCATGAATGGGGTTTTTTATTCTATTCCTTATACGAAAATCGTGATGATACCGTGAATGGAAGTGTTTTGTTCCCTAAATGTTGCGTTTAGCGTTCGACGACCTGTGTGTGTATGTGAGATGGATTACCTAACATGTTTTTATTTTATTTTCAGGTGAGTCGCAACAGAATGGGGAAGATTGCAGTTATAGTTATATAAGTGAGTAGAAATACATTGCCATATCATTTTGTACATACACATCATCGCTTTTTCATCTTCTATAAATTTTATTTATATATTTAGTGTACTATTTATGTTCTTAATTAACCTTGTAACTGTTGGTATTTAGGAATAATACTGGCCAGTTGTAATAAAAAATTCATAGAATGATTCTGTCTCTGTTTGATTAGATTTTCATTCATGTAAATATGTTTATTTGTGTTTTTAATTATACAATAGTTTTCAATTTATCTTTTCTTTTATGCCCACAATCTTTCAGTAACTTGACGTAAATATATACTAGATATTTATATTATTTTATTCTGAAAAAATATAAATTATAGTGCTTGGTTTAGAGAAGACATGGCGCCAATTTATTCAATTTTCTCATTACTTATTTTTTTGTGATATGAGCCCCCTAGGTCTCAGTAGTCTACAGGCGACGTCTTATCTATTTGACGTCAGAAACAAGTATATTTATTATTTGATAAAAAACAATAAATTAAATCGTAGGCTTAGATTGGAAACTTGATAAAAAACGTTAAATGTTATAATAACCAAACAGATCACAAAGTGATTATACATTCTTTTAAAAGAAAAACATTTTCTTTAAAAAGTTTAGCTACAAATACGATAAGACAAGAGTAAGTTGGATACAGAATTGAAATGTTTCCATGTCAGGCGAATCGATAATGACAATTGAATGTTAAATCCAATGCACAATCGACCCGTCTACCGACACCTACCGACTGCTTCTGCTCCATCGTTTTATCTTTAGGCCGATTTCAACGTTGGTCCCAACGCTGTTACTATTCGGTCGGTTAATTGGTGAGGCATACACACGTTGGCTACTATACCTACTAGTTCTGTCCCGTCAGAGACAATTTATGAACTCGTTGTTCGCTTCTGTCTATTTCTCCTCTAACCTTCTAAACTACCCAACGGATTTTTATGCGGTTTTCACTAATGGTACATAAGAGCGATAATCGAAGAAGGTTTGTGTATATAATTTGCATAAAAAATTGCCTCCGTGTGAAGCCGGTATATATATTATATTATATTTAGTTTTAGATTTATATTTAATTTTAGTTGTAATTTTATATTTAATTCACTGTACCTTATTTATTAAATAAAGACTGTCATCTATATATGTATTATATGGTTTGGGCCCCTTCGCATGCTGGCTGCATTACATCATTGTATAGCAAGCAAGGCTAATTTGCTAACCGAAATAATATCCAGCTGATCGCGCTAGTGTTGTTAATTAAGTGTTTAGTCACAATGTTAAACATTTTAATAATTATAAAGTGTAGTAAAAAATGAGTAGAGATTTATTGCCTTGGTTTTTATTTTTTAAAAGAAATAAATAAAGTTAGTGTAGGAACGAACATTCATAACGATAAAGAAGCCACTGCGATCAAACGACGAAAAATAAACCTGTAATTGCACAAAACGAGTAGAAAATAAAATTCATTTTTCTTCATTGCATTCGAGTAGTGTTGCTGTACGGTTCGCAACCACAACACAATACAAAAATCAGTTGGAAAAGTGAGCACTTTTTTTTTTACAAATATGTGCAATCGTTTTACTTTTATTAGAGCTAAAAAGACGTTTATTCGAAATGACCATTACTCTTTTATTTGATAACTAAACGACGTCAAATCACAGATCAAAGGGGAAAAAAATATCAAACATTTTCTCTATTTTAATCTGAAATTGATAGAAACGTATTGAAATTTATTTTTGATATATTAGATATTAGTTTCACCTCAGTTAAGACACTTCAATGTATGTTTAGTTAGCTCAATAAGGTGTTCTTTCGGCATTTTACCGTCTGGCGGCAGTAACCACACCCTTACAGAAGGACACCGTGAAATGTAAACTGTTGTATTTTGAATTTCCCTAACCCTTCTGAGTTGCTTGACTTTTCTCTTACTAAGTAGGTATCTAAGGTTTTGATTGTCTTGATAGTCGATAGCCACCTACAATCAAGTGTTACTGTTAGCCTGCCCGTCACATTTAAATATAAAAAATAGTTTACGTATATCATTGTTATAGTATGTTTATATCTGTCTCCCACAATTTACCATAGATCACTTTCTCATTCATACAAATACCGCTTTACGCGAGTCTCTGTGAATGGCCACTACAATTAAAAATTCCAAAGGATAGCACTCAAAAACAACTTGTAAATGCAACTTGAACTTGCCTTTACAATAACAAGATTTCACGTCGCCTCTCCACCTTTGAGGAATATTCTGGAGAAATTCCTTAGTTTGATTATGCTCCAGCGTAAAAACAATCTCGAATTGGAAAGTTCGTCGACACTTGGTAACTCAATTAATGAAGTTAACCAACTCATTCGGGAACTATTGACTAGAAATTGAAAGAGGAGAGGAAATATTGAAAAAAAATTAATTCTCAACTAAACTGTACCGCGGGAATTGGAGCAGCCTAATTTTTCGGATATTCTTACAGGCACTTATTTAAAATCCTTCATTCTTACAGGACTTCCATAAATCTTTGGTGATTTTCTGTTGAAATCTACTTAGCGATCATATTAAAGGATTAAAGAATATAAAAAAATAGAAGTGAGTTGCACGGGTGCTCTTTATCGCTCTTTCTATTAGTGAAAACCGTATCAAAATCTGTTAGGTAGTTTAGAAGAAGTTAGCGAAAAAACAGAAAATGTCTTACGTAAATGCAAGACTGATAGACCTGATAAAATTATTTGACATAAATTAAGTGAAAAATCCAGTTCAAAGATGGCCACCATAGAAGCTAAGTATGTAAAACTGGCTTCAGCGAGACATACGCCGCAGTTTTCAATCTTAACAAAAGTTTGCTCTGAAATATAGCGCGTCATTCTTTAACACAGAGTCAGCAGTGCTTAACTCCAACGTATGAGCTCGTTACAGTAACAAATAAAACGGTAACGCAAACCGTACCTCCGTCCTGACTAGCTCATTCGCACATTTGCAATTCCATTCGCGTCTGAGACTGTCCGCATTGAGACCATCCCCCTCGCACCACCATATATCCCATCTCGCCGTCTCACTCGCCGTGCATGCGATTGCAGAGCCGATTCCTGGGTGCCGTGAGCTCACATTTGTTTCGTTTCACGTATAGAATAGAACTGATTTCGTATTCGACATCTGGACTAGATTCCTCCATTTCTATTTTAAAGGACTTCATTTTGTGCCCGTTACTACGACATTACTTACTTATTTGTGCCTATAATATTTTAAATTTGAAATTAAAATATTATAGGGTACAGGATAATCGCGAATCCTGAAATCCTGTTTGTATTTTACCTAATATTCCTGTTTGTATTTTTTATATTGAACACTTTAAAAAAAATGTATAAAATATGCAAATGTTTACAATTCCTACTTGCAAGAATGATCGGTGTTGCCAGCGCCAATATCGCAAAATACCTTAGAATACACAATCCGTTCAACCTATAAATATGTATGGATTAATTATAATACGTTTTAATTATTAAAGAAACCGTAAAATTTGAACGTCAATATTTGAATGGTAATCAAGCAAAAGTGAATTGTAAATAAACTATATCCAGCCAGTTCACCGTGTCATTTGCATATTTTAAACGTTGTGCATAAATCATTATTACAACTATATGAACATGACATTTTAAGGCTACATAGTAAGTTCCGTCATAGGCTATCTCCCACACCGAATCTGTCTCGCGTGACCTCAATGAATTCGAAACCTCGACCTCACTGATACGTCCATGACTAGCCGTCACAATGGGCCATACTGGACTACTCAAGCATGACTTCGACTGCTACGCCTCTTGTTCATGTTCAGTTACAAATCGTGTGTTTGTAAAGTCGAATATATACATATATATATAACTAGCTACACGCTCCCGGCTTCGCCCGGGTTCAAAATAACTTTCTCCCAAATTAAGAGCAAAAGCAGATGACATGCATCGTATGCTTGGACATACATAGAATGGATTAAGTTTAGAATAAAAGCAGTGTACACAATTTAACACACACACAACACATTAAAATTTTCGCTCTTAGAAGATAAGGCAACCTAGGAATGAAAAATTCCTTGTTGACAAACGAAAGTCACCGACATGACCCGACTGATTACAAAGGTGAAATGACCTGACGACCTAATAAGGGTCGCGGGTCGACGCCGTATCCATTAAACTTCTGACCGGTCCTACTAAAAAATAATAGGCGAGATCTATGTTCCAGCAGTGGACGTCCTACGGCTGGCATGATGATAAATATCTAATAATCTGTGAAATAACCTGACACTGAATATCTCTAAAACAAAATTTATTACTTTTGCTCCTAAAAACAACCTCCTTCCACCAACATCTTTCGCTATATCAGCCCATTCCCAAACATGTCTTGATCTATCCATCCCCATATGTTCCTGTCCTGTCCTTCAAAGAGTAGTGTCTATTAAATACTTAGGGGTTTATATAATAATATAATAATATATAATCAATATTGATCAAAACCTTATTTTTAAGCAGCATGTCGATACTCTAACGACACGATTACGTAAAATGATTTATATATTCAAGATATTGAGACATATTACCGATCGACACATAATTAAAATGGTTTACCTTGCCTTATGCCAACCGCTGATTAGTTATTGTATTGGTACGTGGGGTGGTGCTGCTAAAACCCATCTGATCGAATTAGAGAGAGCTCAGCGTGCCATTTTAAAAGTCGGAGCCGGCCTGCCTTTTCTCTTTCCCACGGTTGGGTTGTACGAGGATTGGGATGTACTAACAGTTAGACAGTCTTTTATACTTCATACTGTTCTCAAACAACATTCTCAATTATCGTACAGTCCGGTCCTGGAGAGGGATAGACGTAGAAAGCGACTTATTTGCCCCTCCAGACAGTTCAACC
The DNA here is from genome assembly GCA_936446665.2 of Synanthedon andrenaeformis. Taxonomy (NCBI): domain Eukaryota; kingdom Metazoa; phylum Arthropoda; class Insecta; order Lepidoptera; family Sesiidae; genus Synanthedon; species Synanthedon andrenaeformis. Next base: position 13,628,386 of record OW387781.2, on the reverse strand, counting down.
TGAGAATCTCTTATAGGTTTTACTGTTTTCTTGGCGGATACCTTTACAATAAGATAAATTCTATTATATCAATATATCCTCTTCCTCTTGTTAAATGTAAGGCGGCAGTCACAAAATGGCTTAAGAGCTTGGATTATGAAGAAACGGAAAAAATTATTCGTCCACTCTTTAATGTATTTTAGTATTTGATAATTAAGTTTTTGTAATTTTTTTGTTATCTTTTGTAACATTACTTTTGTTATTATTTGTAATCTTTGTATTTAGTCTTAAAAATTGTATTTGTTTGTTTAGTTTATTTTTCTTGAAATTTGTGGGTACTATGCTTTGTGCAATTTCTGCGGAGTGGGACCTGGGTGACCTGTAACACAGGTATTTTTCAATACCTACCACGGGCACCAGGCTCTCATACAGTTACAACCATTGATTGTATAATATGTTACAATTAGACTAACATTGTTTGTATATTTTGTGATTGTGTGGAGCTAATAAATGCATTATTATTATTATTAATAATAATAAATATCTTGACACATTCCACACAGCACCATCTAGTTCCAAAGTAAGCAACTAATGCTTGTATTATGGATACCAGACAGTTGATATACTACATAATTACTTTTTTTTGTAAATAATAAATAATAATAAATACAAAACATCCATGACTCAGGTACAAAGGTAAAATGTTCACATAAACATTTGCCCCTAGCGGGATTCGAACTCGCGACCGTTTGGTTAACAGCTAGGTTTACTAGCCACTAGACCAAACGTGTCGTCAATGATGATGACATTTTATAAGTTATTATTTTTCGTTCCAGTTGACCTCCAGTGTAGGAGATGATCTGACGTTGAAGGTATTAAGTTCTAATTTATCACTTTTCATCACGCTTTTGAGCAATAACACCGAGCACCTATTACGAATGTACTCTATGTATACTGAATGAAAACTGTAATCATTTATATGAATTTGAAAAACTGTCAAATCCAATCTGATTTCTCTCAGACTGAGTTGATGGCACATTTATATTGAATAGATTACAGCAAAAAAGTTATAACAAAATAAATATATATTTCATAAATATAATTATGTACTATATTTTGTATTTAGCATAAAAATATTAGAATGCTTTGAGTTTTTCTAAATTGTATTTGCATATGACTATTTAAAATTGTGTTAAATATAAAACAATGTAATAAATTATTTCTATATATTAATTACTAACGATTTATGAGTAGATTTTAGCCATACCACCGAATCTGTGAAATTTACGTCTAATGATGCTATCTAAACAAAATTAAACTAACTTTCTAGACTAAAAATTTAACCAAGAAATCTAAAAACATACTAACTAAAAATCTAAGTAATAGGAACTAACTATAAACTATAATATAATTTTGCACCCAACATTTTTTTTTTTCACTTGTATATTATTATACTGCATACGTCATAATATGATAATATTCATAGTTAGTAGTCCGTAAAATATGTGAAATATTAGACACAATTTTGTGGCCTGAAACCGACAATATGACGGCGAGTAACCTACAAACGTTTTCGTAAGCGTAAACCGTCAGTAAAAGGGAACTGCCTAATGAAATATAACGGAGAAAGCACCTACGTAATATGAATAATTATTCATATTTTTTTTCTCTCGCCCCTCGAAAGTAAGAATCGTTTCATTCGGCGCACCTTCGCAAAATATGGTCGTTCATAACCCCGACGCAAATTCCACCGTAATTTAATACTTCACCCCCCGAAAATAATATGTAAAAATGCGCAGGAAAGGCCACTTTCGGCCCGTTTCGGACCATTTCGGTCGGCGCGGCCCATTACGGGCCCATCCTTCGTACCGTTATCTACCTCGTACGAATAAATCAGGCTATTATTTTTCCCCGCGAAAATATTATTTCTCCTATCTAATCAGTTGTTCTGAGATATATGTACGGCGCGGTGGCCGGAAATTATCTTTCTTGCGGAGGTATTTTGCCTCACTTCGGTATACCCATATACCGGTATACCTGCCACTTAAACGTGTATTCTGCCATGTCGAATGTCAAACTGTCATTGCTTCCGCATTACACAGATTTCAAGTTTACTATTTCATACTGTTTCGTCGAACATTTATTTTGGTATGGGCAGGTCACACTGTGTTTCGCAGTCCTAAATTGAGCAGCCAGCCTGGCGGTAGTATAGCCACCCCCTAACAGCAGACCACAGTGAAATAACAACATCTGTTGTGTGCTGGTAAGCAAGCAAGAGATGTCAGTGCCTATTTCCCTCTCTCTTCCTTTATCCTATTAAACCTTTATCCTTTATCATATAAAAGTTGATTGCGCACTTGCAGTACCTCTACTATGGCATTGCTTGTATTAATAGGCAAGTGGAACAGCAGTATGTCTGCAGAGCGTCAGAAGCAAGCTGGAGACATTGTTGATCCACGATCCTTATAAGGTCAATTTTTTTTGTTTTGTCTGATTTTAAGGCGATTGGAGCCGCAGGGCACATCTAGTTTGTTCTATTTAATAAAGCGATGGCCATAGTCCGCAATCTCACAAAGACAAAAGTGCAACCCAACCAAAATCGCTAACACCGCATCTCATTTCGCTAAGTTTTTTCTCCAGTGCAAGGTCTCTTTACGGTGGTTCACTAAATCTGCAAACGGTAGTGAAATTATTTGCGGTGTCAGCGAACGGTACGTTTCCACCAGCGCTTTATTTCAAAGGCAACGGTTGAAACTGGAGACTCCAAACCCACATTTCCTCAACCAAGAAATTTTAATCAAGAAATCCTTGTCGCCTGCTTAATCAAAGGAGAACTTGAATAGTTTGTACGTCCAAGTGTAATACTTATTAAGTAACACTTAAGTAATGCCAGGGATTTGATTAAGGCTTTAAATTTCATCCAATTTGGGTTCTCTTAGTAATTACTCGGGATAAGGCGTAATAATTTTGCGAGGAAATTTCGCCTTTATTTATTTTGAGACACGCGCTTTTGTGAGGCGCCTTTCATTAGCTGTGGGACGTTGTTGTACATATTTAGCTTATTATACAGCACCTACCAACGGCGCGTAATTGAATTCACGGAACACACAGACTAATATAATACCAGAATGAATGTTAAACGAAGTAGTCATACGAGTTGAACTGTTAGTTCAGTAGTAGGTATAGTATGTGCCAAAAAACAAGTGACGAAAACACTTCAACAGGGTGCTGTAAACAAACAAAATATTGTTGAATATCATTGTTATCATAATCATAGGGTCTCAAGTGTTTTCGTCACTTATTTTATGGAACAAACTATAATACAGTAAGTTATTACACAAAAAAATTATCCCAAAAATATTCTTAATATGCACCTATAACATTCTTCGAGAATTGGGCTATACTCGTACTGCAAAAGAAATTTTTCAAATCTGTTTGCTTTCCAAAAATAACTGCGTTCACACAAATTCTTTAGCTTTAATATATAGTATAGAGAGAGTTAGATTTTTGGGTCTCAATTTATGTCTAAGAAGATTTACTAAAAATATACACTAATTGAACTAACATTTATTTCAATTTAAGCTCATCTTCATCATACATATATGTATAGGAACAACATAGTAGTATCTGTTCTCTCTTATACGAACTAAAGAAAAGTTACATTTAATCTGTGGCCAGTTGACTTATACTTGTTAGGGGAAGGACAAAGGGAACATTTTTTTATGTAACGATCAGCAGTTGGTGGTAGATGGCTACCGTCGCCTATAAACAAAAGCTACACCGAAAGAGGATTTAATAGACCACGAGCCAACAACAGATTTTCATGATCAACCAGTTCTCAGTCGATAACTCGTCAGATGGTTGACAGAGTTGTATCATGAAGCCCCGTGAACGTCAGCTGCCGCTATGTTGGTAGGTACAGCAGCATGAAACAACTTTTTTAAGCATCTCACGAGTTATCGCTGGAGAGAAAATGACTGACGAAAGTGCCTGGCTCGTGGACCATAAGAGTGGCATTCAATTCTTATCAGATTATTATCATTCAAGTGTTGTTTATACAAATAAAACAAAGTCTCTGTACGCCTCTGTCTTCTCCGCTAACTTCTTCCAACGTATTTTGATAAGGTTTTTACTAATGGAAAGAGCGATAAACGAGAATGATTTGTGTAGAACGAAGCCGGATGCGGGTGTCTAGTTAATAATACTCGTAAGACGCACAAAATTTAATGCCCTACATTTACACACACTGTTGAGACGCAGAATAAATTAATCCCACGGAGTGAGGGTCCGTTTATGAAACATTCAAGAGAAACTATTTGGAGGGACAACGGGCATACAAGTGGATCGGCTGCCACTATATCGATTTGGTATTGAGTTGACGTAAAATGGAGAATATCGAGTTACTCTTGCGGTGGCGGCGGTCGAGCCGCGTCCGCCTGCGGTCAGATGCAATTGTCAACCTCATTTTCAGTACGAAACAAGACGCAAAAGAACAGTGAGCCGTCAGTTACATAAGAACCATTCATAGTTAATTACTCATTACCTGAAATTGCTAGAGATCGTAAAAAATCGGAGTAATTTTTCATATTGAAAAAATTAATACATCAACATTGCTTATACATATTTTACGATTTTAAAGCCCCTGGACAGAAAACCAATTTTAGTTATAGGCTTATAGCTATTTCAAAGTTAGATAGCAAATATTTTAAAAATATTTTCTGAGACACTTAAACTTTGGAATTAATTTATTTAAACATTTCTTTGTGAAGAACACAATATTCACAACATATAAAATACCTATATGTAATAGATATTTTAAGGATTGTTCAATATGTATAATATATATTGAACAATTTTGTAATCAATACTAATAATAAATCTGTAAAGGTCGGTCATGGAGTAAGTTACTTTGTTTTTAGAGATATCGTGTTTATAGGCTTTATACATGATACTGAAACTAAATTGACGATTTTTAGAATTTTTTTCTGTATGTATGTAAATATGTATGTATGTATGTTCCTCCATAACTCTGAAACGAATTAACTGATTTTCATGAAACTTGGTAGATAAACATTTGGACGTACGGGACACAGGATAGGCTACTTAATATTTTTCAACGCGGACGAAGTCGTGGGAACCAGCTAGTTATTTATATATTACTATATTAATTTTTTGAACAATGCAGAACCACTTCTGAGTGGTATTTGTCTCACAAGATCCGCACATATTGAAGCGTCCAAAACCCGTCGCTTCGACGAAAGTTTCCCGATTCGGGCGTCTGTAATTTACTCAGACGTAATGCAAATCTGCCATAAATTGTCAATAAAGGGAGTCGGTAGTTTGTGATAGTTTGCGCTCGTTGGTCCGTAACGATTTATAGTACAAGTTTTAGATCGAAAAAGTTAGTAATCCCGACCTTCTTACCGAGTCCCTTTGGGTTTTGCCTCTTTTTCTAATGTCACGACAATTGAGTTAATGTTCTTTATCTATTAGTTTATTGGCAATATCTTTCAAGTTACGTAATATCACTCTGCTAAGTTATAGTATAGTATCGTCATCAGCCTCCAAGTGTGTTCATTTTTGGGTAGGTATAGGTCAAAAAGGTACAAAAATATAAAGTAGTTTTTGTTTAGGGCCTCACCAGCATGAAAACTTAGAAACTTAGTACCCTGTAGATGAATATAAATTCATCCACAGGGTTTAATTGTAATTTTATTGGTACTGCTGTGAAAACGTAACAAGAGTTTCCATTCGCATTCATAATGAGTAGTGAATTTTATAATTTAAAATATATAGATATTAATGTATTTTATGAAAGTTTGTTAGTGTTTGGACATTTGAATGTTTGTATACGGTTATGTGCAGACTTTAGTTATAATTAATTAATCACTGATAAATTAAATTTTAGTCTTTATTTTACTTATATATTTATGAAATTATTTCAAAATTGGCGACGCCTAATAGCAAACAGCAACTAAGTATAGCAACTTTTAATGAATACAATAATCTTAGTTCACTTAACTTTAACGAGTATATTAGATTACAGCAATATATACATAGGTATATATTAATATAATATATTATTATCTCCTGAATTTACAAAATTGTTTCTCAATCATTATATAAACGTTTGCCTTTCTTAATTGGACATCCAGAGGCCATTTCGTTATCTTACACGAATGAAGTTTTTAGATAAATTTGACAAACAATAATAGAATAATTTGTGAATAGAAATAACGAGCAGTATTTGAAATTTTAATTGTCCGATACGAGTGAACAAATTACATCTAAATTTTCCCAACGAACCTAAATAATTCTAGAGAACAGGACTCCTCAAAATGAAAAACCGATCACCAACCGTCGATCCAAAGTGAACCTTATTCTGAAAGGCAAAGATTGCAATTTTGCATACACAACAATGTCAACCGAGATAATCTTGTTGGGTAGTCATTTTTGACCAATTTCCCTCGGTATTGAAAATATTTTATAAAGGCCGTCGCTACAAAGTCACTTTATACGGCGTAGGCTTTGTATGGGACCTATTTGTGTTTTTTTAATATTTTATCCTTTACAAAACACGTAATAATACTATGCTACATTTTTTTTAAAGAAAAATTTTGTAGTCAACTGTATAAGTCATAATATTTAAAAAGCTGACTGCATTTAATACATTAAAAATAATGTTTCATTATTTGGTATAGCTAAAGGTCGCCAGACACACTGACGATCCGCTTGATGGTAGGTGGCTACCGACGCCAATGGTACTGTAATATGGGCTTTGACTTCTCTTACCTAATACTCACCGAAACACAACAGCACACATTATTTTATGGTGGTCACGATATATACTTAATATACTTGTGAATTTATAACATACGAATGTGAAATATTGAATCATAAATATTATTTTAAGAACAATTTAACACGCCGAAAGAATCCAATCTAAATATGTCACCATAAAAATGGGGGAATTATAATTCATACTCGCGCCATAAGACCATAGGTAATATACGGGGAATTGTTCCCCAGGCGACACTAACTGCTATCTGACACCGTCACATTTACCCTAACATTTTCAAAGCTATAACAACCTATGCAGAGTATATATATATATATATTTCAATTTTATCATATTTGTGTTAAAAATAAGACTTCGAAATATTAGAAATTCTGACTGATCTCTAAACTTACTAATATAAAAAAAAATGCTTAAGTGTGAAGTTGATATATGTAATAGAGATGTTAACATATTTATATTTTATGTAATAAGGATGTTTATATTATTAACTTTTGAGCACAAAACTGGTAGTATACAGTTTTGTACATCATAAAATCACACAATACGTAATAATTTATATTATTATAGAGATATGTTGAAAATGTAGCGGACAAAAGTTATAAAAGTATATAAGTAAAAAAAAGTTTGCGGGAATGAAAATTTATTACTCTTTCGCGAAAAAACTACTGAGCGGATTTTGAACTTTGAATCTAACCTTGAAATATTATCGCACATAGACAAAGGCAATATCGAAATAAAATAGCATCGTGTAATTTAATGCAAGGGTCTAATCTGACCGCAATCCAAAACTGTTCAAAGGTTACGAGTGATTGAGAAACAAACATCCAAAGACACCCACATTTATAACATTCCCTCCAAAACGACGTCTTTCTAATCAATGTTTCAGAGATCAATGAACATGAAGCATATGGTACGAACGTCTATTTTTAAAGTGACGAAATAAAGTCATAAAGATAAGTTAACCGCGCTCAAAGTGTCCCATCTCTTAGACACAAACTCAAATACACATCCCAGTTTATTGTTTAGAATGAGACAAAGGTTTTTTATAACGCTTTTAGGAGCTCACTGCGCTCTTGACGATTTCGTTTTATGGTTGCATTCGGGTGAAAGAGATGTGAGCTTTTGTGACTTCAATTTTATAATTTTGGTCACTTTTATTGTATTAATTAGATACGTATGCAACATTTTTTGTACCCCTAATTCGCTTTTATTTTATACACTCATTCTTTTATTATACAATTTTTTTATACAACGAATAATAAAGTAAATAATAATAAAGTAACAGTGAAGTAAATAAAAACTGCTACACGCCTGCATTTTTGACAAAAGGCTTTTTAATCCGTGTGAGTGAATAAATTCTAAACTAAATAAAGTAAACTTGATAAAGTGATAAAACTCGATATGGCAAACGTAGATTCGAATTTTGATCGGACAAGCTTAAGATTTTCTCTTTTTCAATCTTAAGTATTTCGTTAAACTAAGCGAATAGCCATAAGTCAGATAATTTTTACTATATTTTATAATATATTCTTCATTCTTTTTTTCGATACCCTCCTCCGAATATATTAGATATTGATTTCAAATGTAAACCAATTGATAAATAACGAAAGAGAGATAAAATAAATTCCTTTCAATACAGGCCCAATTCTAAAACTGTGTCAATACAATCCTAGAATAAATTTCCGATGTAAATAGATCGCTCGCTAAAAGTACCACTTCCTCCGCCTACACGTGACACGAACCGGTCCAGTTTGATCCCTACCGAGAGTCGAAGTTCAATATGGAGACGTCTATCGTGATAGATCACGTTATACTTGTCGATGGCGTGATGTATTTTTATTTTTCTTTAGCACTATCACATTTTTATCGCGCCACCAACGCTGCTCGTTCTCCGTTTCTCTGGTGTTATGATATTGACAGTTAAGTGCATCGTCCTCCGGGACGAATTCATGATTTTACGGTGGTCCACATTACTTATCGCTTTTTATGAGGACATACCCACCGACAGACAGACAATTTCACTGTAATTTAATTTTAAACTTCGGAGAGAACTCGGTGAGAACCAAAATATACTAACATAAAGAGAGAGAGAGAGAGATGTTTGTTTATATGTGAAAGGTAATCTCCGGAACCACTGCATTTATTTGAAAAATTGGTTCTTACTAATGATGAAATAATTTGTACTATAATTCGGTATTGTTATGATAAAACTTTGTATACTTACATATAAGAATTACTTAAGCTTATCGTCGTTTGATCAGCGAAAATTATAATAAAAAAAATATTACTTTGTCAATTCTTAATTAATCCTACATAAATTATTTTGATTCGTTCATTCATTTATTCAATCTTTTATTCCTTAAATTTAATATTTTTAGCAGTTCTAAATTTTCAGAGACAATGGGCTAACACGGTGGATTGCCTATTAATTACTTAATGATATATAATTTTGTCTCATATAAATTGTTACACAGTACGGTGGGTTTCTGTGTATTTGGGTCTTATCGGCATAAAATATCTGCAACGTGTTTCAGTTAAACATAAACCCGAATTTTAAGTTCATTAACCAACACAAAATGTCCGCATTTTACGGTGCAACGAACATCTGTGTCACTCCACATGCACTATTTGTACTGTGTTTAATATTGCAACGAACAGAATCGTTCGCCATTCAGCTTACGGTGGATTAAAATGGTATTAAATGTGGATCCATTATCGCCAATCGAATATCAAATATCGATTCATTGCGACTACAGTTCATTTGTTACTAGGGAATGTAATATCAGAATACCAAATATGGAAAATATGGGATCCCGCGTGCAGTCTACGGGACGTAACTCGCTTGTAAACTGAGCGGGATCCCTTGTCAATATTTTGAATTAAGAAAAACCCATTTCCCCATCCCTTTCTATTCCCTTATGCCTTATCGTACTATGGTAGACTGCGCACCTGCATCACATGTGGCGTTGCTTGTATTATAGGCGACAGTATCCACCTAACATCAAGTAGACCAGCAGCCTATCCCGACTTACATTTAAAAAAAATGTTATTATTGATAGTCAACATTTGACATTAAGTATTACGCAGTTATACTTTGAATCGCTGGTAGTTGGTCGCTGGAAGTCATAATATTAATACCCTATAATTTTATAGCTATTCCCTTCATTATATAGGCGTATTAAACGTGTTTTAGTGATTTTATTCGAACACCTATACTAACTAACTTACTTAACTAACAATAAGACACTTTAATGAAACCATTTGTATTGTTACAACTAACTAAATAGTATTGAGATATTCAGCCTCAGCCGGCTGCATCCAGAAAATAAAGCCTAGGTCCAACAGGCTGTAATGATAAATGACGTAGCCCCTCAGCGTAGCCCTAAATATATGTTTAGTGCTACTTAATATAAGAAAAAATTATGAAATAAGCTAAAATCTTCAAATATGTTATTCAATGATTTATTTGCGATTTTTATGATTTTGTATTAATATTCAATATGTCATGATCTAAAGTATTAAATACTGAAATTGAAATTAGCGCGTTCTAACTCGACGGAGTGGCGCCATCTAATATAGTTTATAGTGATGGTATTAGACATAATTATGCACCTAACAACTACTTTAAATTGAAAACTATATTTTCTTTTTTTAAACGACTCTTTTGATGTTAAAATCGTCAGATAGGTTGACGGTATTCTTGATGCTAGTGGATACTGTCGCCTACACAAGCAAAGCAACGCCGTACTGTAAGTGTGCTTGCCGACTATAGTAGAATTAAAGATAAGGAAGGGTTATCCTTATGCTTAATGTTATTAAATTAAATCCTTAGTTAACTGTTAAGTACCTATACTTAGTTAAACTTGTAAATAGTGTTAATCTATCGTATAAACTTCTTGTCAATCGAATGTATACACGACAAGCAATTTATTTGTAAGTTCTAATTAAAGAGTTTAAAGATATATTTAATCCCATCAATTGTCTGAAATATTGTGTACACACACAGTCTGTTGTGAATAGTGAATAGTATTTGTTGATGAATATAAATTGGATGAACAAAACCGGGTCTAGAACGCGTTAACACACGCCCGCCGTATTTTGGGTGGAACACATAAATTCGTAATGCAGTATCGGTCGGCATCCGATGATTAATTGACCCGATCCGACCCAACAATTACTTCAATTATTTACCGCCAGTGTTCGGTTACTGTGCCATTCGATATCTATCCTTTATTTTCAATTATCAATACTTAATTTGTTCAGTTACAATTATTATGTGACCTTTTGTTTAATTGCAACTGATGATGCAGTGACATTGAAGGTTTTCAAAAGAAACATATCGATAAAAAACAGGACAAGTTGTGCCCCTCGCGTCTTCTTCATACTTCATACGGCAGTAACATCATCAAATATATATCACATGAAATTTTTTAATAAAAAAAAAGATTTTATTGATCTTTAAATTTTATTCATTACTAGTTAGTGCCCACGACTTCGTCCGCGTTGAAAAATATTAAGTAGCCTATCCTGTGTCCCGTACGTCCAAATATTTGTCTACCAAGTTTCATGAAAATCATTTAATTCGTTTCAATTATGGAGGAACATATATACATACATACATACAGAAAAAAAATCTAAAAATCGTCAATTTAGTTACAGTATATCATGTATAGAGCCTATAAACACGATATCTGAAAACAAAGTAACTTACTCCAAGACCGACCCTCTTTTAGTAGTAGGTGTTGCCCTTACAGATTTATTATTAGTATTGATTTAAATGTTAAAAAAAACTTTCGTCTCTCTGTAAGTAAACCGGTGTTTTGAAAAACTGGCAACACTCAAAAGTTTGTCATTTACCAGAGCTGCTTTAAATTTCAAACTACTTGTTGTCCTAGGAAAAAAATCTATTACAAACTGTTGGTGTTGTTACATTCTATTAATAATATTTGTTTCAACCAATTTGAAATGGCTGTAAAAGGAGTTAATTTTTTTTAATAAAAAATCACATTACTTTTATTAGTACATAGTAATATTATTATGATGAGTGGCGTACATCTTGAAGTAATCACTTAAGGGACAGCTGTAAGCTATAAAACCTTCTAACGATACGTGTAAATTATTTAACCGTCATTGTTTCATTACAGTTTCCAGTTTAGGAGGTAAGGACGGATGTTTTGGGTCGTAATAGTGCTCGCTTTATGGTTAGTCGGGAATTAGAATCAGTTTGCTGCTCCGTCAAGGCCCAAATAATATTCTTAATGAAAATTTTATGTACTATCTCTCACTATGTTTGTTGTTGTTTTAAATATTGTTTGATTATTTAAATCTACTTTTTGTATTTCTACCAAAATTACATAATTTTTTACACTGGCAACAAAAACGAGCGATCACAGTGCCTTAACACTCGGTAATTTTATTAAAAAAAAAATCAACTTTAATTATATATTACTTTTGCTATGAGAACGTCTTAAAATTAACCTAGATATTGTAATATTAAAGGATATTTATCGAATATAAAATATTACTGTATCTATCTTATCTCAATATTATAAATAAGTATGTTAAAAGTTTCATCTCCGCTACAAAGTGTATCGTTAGTATATGCACCTTAAAAAGGTAAGGTAAAACGTATTGTAAAATTCCTTGTCAATTAATTATTAGGATATTAGGATATGAGCTTGTCGCGCAAAACGTTTAAGCAAATAAATGTACGCAACGTATGAGCTTTTCCACTTGACCTCGATTCGCAGTCAGTTCCACCCCAAATGGTGCCACCGTCATACACCGCCGATCAATACTCAGCGTAAATAAATCACTAAGTTTGACTCAGAGATCTGTCTCAGCGTTTCCGAATTTAGCTGCGTCGGTACACATTCGAAATCCGCTTTCATGTTGGATATAAAGGTTGACAAGCGACGTTTAATTAGCGGTACATAAGCGGATCGCGTTGGTAATCCCATTAATCTACTAATTCCTTGATAGTGTAATGTTGTACAAATACATTACAAATGTTAATTCATCGGAAATAATTATATTCATTAAATCAATATATTTTAGAATAGGTAAATGGGTGTCAATGTTTGAAATCAAAGGTTTCAAGAATTCCTCCACAGTGACATAGTGCATGTCCCGTCGAGTACTGCGGCCAATCCGACTCCCTCGAGTGGCATCCCGTCACTCGCTGTAGCCCGTTTGACGCCATATGTGACCGTTTCAAATCTACAATGACCTTAATCGTCGGTTGAATTGAGCAAATTTATGTCCTATGGTATGAAGGAGAGGGTTACCTTTCGATTGTAGGTGCACAGGAAGGGAGGTAGTGTCGGAATGGGGTGAAGTCCCAGAGGCGACGTACGGCGCGGTGCTCATCATTTCCCCATTGTCTCGTTAGACAAAAATCAAAAACAAACATTCTCTGTCGGGATTTTTGGATCTAAGTTCACATGATTCGCGATGATCGTGGTGGATTGTTTTGTGTTTATTCGGTGTGATGTGGCTATTGCGCCTCTGGGACTTGAACCCAATAAGCTCAAAGCTGTCAGCGAAAAGTATTATTACATACGAACGTATCCAATGATAACTATTCGCTTTTATTAAAGAAATAATGAATGATTGCTTCAAAATATTGAAAGGACCATTATTTCATTCGAACATTTCACGAATTCTTACTTCTAACCGAGAGACTGTTTTTCCTCAAAATTTTTTCACCGGCAAATTTACTTACATTGTTCCCGTTCCGACAAAATTTATTTGACAGCCTCTGACAAGATTTCTGTAGTTTTGAGAATTGCTTAGAATTCAATTCATAAATCGTCGTGACAATTGTCACGTAATCTAATAAATATGTGGTAGCTTCCACAGTTAATTTTTATTAATCTACACGATATAAATAAAAATGAATAACTAAATTGCTTAAATATTCGTTGAAGTCTGAGGAAGGTTCTTATGAAGAGAGACGAAAGATTTGAAATATCCGAAGGCGGTTTGCCAGTTTTTAATATTTTTATGATGTAAATAAATACAATGTTGCTTGAAGTGTTTATTTTCTTTTATAACTATTGAATATTACTCGTGATTTGTGAATAGGACGCTTTTGGTTAAATGTATTTCTTTCGTGGAAGATTGCGCCTCCGCCAAGCCTCGCGTCTCCTTCTACGTGACCACAATACCTAAAGCTCAGTTGTCTCCAGCCTCCTTTTTATCTCTATTATTTATTCTTTCGATACGCGAACGTCAGCGTTTGACAACTACAGTTCATGTCGAATAAATTGTCGGTGAAATTGTACGCCTAAGAATGAGTTACGGCTGTGGACGAGGCTTTTCGACTCCGAACTTCTGCTTACGCTCACCAGATTTATTGTCCTCTTTGTTTTTTACAATATGTATTCTTGCTTTTGGAAATTCTTACGCAGCGCCCTTTTTTTATTTATTTAACAAACCACAAACACGATTTATGTTCATTACAATAGTATATAATGAACATAAATACTTGATAAGTATGAGTTTGAGCATGTAGTTTGCATTCAATATAAATTAAATATAAAATGAAAGATTAAAAATATCACACTCAGTATGAGTGACACACTCACTCATCACATTTTAATGCATGTTAATGTGTGAAAATTACAGAGGTGTTAAGTAATTAATTGTCTTCCCTTTTAATTGTAATTTGTTACATATTATTGTACACAGGCCTTTAAAGTCTACATGATACTCCTCTTAAAAGCAGTCTCTTGAGGTGCTCGCTATCAATATATTATGACTTGAAAGTTTGTTTTTTAACTAATCGGCTAATATCGATATTCCTTGTGGAAGAATTAGTGCCAGGGGCACTACACCCCACAGTGAAGATTATTTCTAATGCTCGAGCTCGAGACGCAATAAACTAGGGCGATGATAATAAAAATGTTCTGCTTATCCCCCGTGTTCTCGCTGTAAATCTAAACTGCGCGAGACAAGCGGTTTTCAACCTTACCGCCTTTTATTAACGTTATGATAGAACATTTTAATTTTAATAAAACGGAACATCGGCACGCCCGACCTATTTGTCAACCTTCTTTACTTTTGCTGGCATAAAATCATACAGTCGCACTCTGCGTAACTACAACTCTGTTTGAGGACAGCACTGGGCTGCAATCGAAAACGATCTCTTTGATTACAACGTAAGATATAGATTCGTCTGATAAAAGCTATCCTGGCGCGTATGAAATATGAAATCCCTGAAGGCGGCCACGCTGGATTTAAGCTTTTCTCTTTAAAGTAATAAAGGTGTGTTTTATTTGCCCTGCGACGGATTATATTTGGGATTTGGACGGCGAAACACGTAGGTGAACCATCGCTCATGTGACAAATTTCTAGGTTTGCCTTAACGCGAGGCACCGTGTTCAGAATATTATATCAGAAATATGGGTTGCGGAAATTCGCATTGATTTACATAAAGAAAGAGGAAGGGTCAACCGTGTTACCAAATTTTGACAATTCAAAGTCAACAATCACTTGTCTTGACAGGAAGTTTTCAGAATTTGATTATCAAACTGATTTCTATGGTTGTCTCTTAGACATCTCTGAAAATTCAATATTTATATAGCTAGTATATCTACTATTGTAACTTAAAAATGAAAAAGTTTGAGAAGTCGTTCAAATATTATTTTCTATACTAAATAATTCCTAGGATCTATTAACAGTTTTGCCATGCCTTTTAGACTTTACACCAAGCGATGCTATGGATAATAAATATCATACTTTTATCCTCGTAATGAGACCTTCACTTGTGGTATATCATTAATCAAATTTAGTAACTATGATACCAAACTGAAATTAATTAAGTATAGTTTTTTTTATAAAAACAGTAAAATTTATCCATAACTTTGTTTTTTACGTCACAGTATTCTAATTCGGTTTACTAAATAAGCCTGGCCTTTTTTTGTGAAAAGTTAAAATAAGCAAAAAGTAAAGTTTAAATAAGCAAAAATAAAAATAAAATACAATCGAGTAAATGTTTGCAAATTCCACAAGGGATGCGAAGTAACGATATGACTATGTGATTTTTTTGTTGTTGTTGTGACGAACAGTGACAGTTGGTCCCCCTGAGGATTTCAGGTTTGCCAGTTCGTTAATGCGACTTTGTGGGATTCAAATCGTAGTTTCTTTCTTTTCATATAGTAACGAATACAATACGTGCGGAAAACGGATTCAGCATTTATTTGGCGTATGTTTTCGCGGATTCTTCGGGGTTACTCCTTACTCATGTAGACGTGATTTCGCAACGTAAGCAGAGTATGCCAATTGTATATTTATGAGTTCACTATTTTGTCGGATTGAATTTTTCCCTAATCTCCTTTTATAGGCTAACATAGTTTTGTTGGAATTTTGTTGAAGTTTTTGTTGTCAGACCACAATAATGCATATATTAATGTGTGATCTAATGTTACATGATCTATCAAAAATAAGAAGTTGTCTGGATATTTAATAAAAAATTTTTCAAAAGAGATAAAGATCTTTTTATTGCGAAAATGAAATGCAATATTTTATTTTAGAAGCGGTGAATTGAGTACACACTTTAGTTAAGGGCATGACTTATTTGTATACTAGCTGGTGCGGGGGCGACTTCGTCGCGTTCAAAAATAAAAAATATATAGGCGATATAACGTTTGACCTCTTTTTATTTTATTTTGGATGATCCCCCGGGAACAGTCCTTTTTTTCTGGATGAAAGGTACCCTATGTCCTTCCGGCATCGGATCAGTTGCGTAGTTAAAAGTAACAAACAGACAGACAGAGGTACTTTCACATTTAATATTAGTATGGATTAAGGGTTCTACATATTCAACTGGGCCTATTTTGGACGCAATCAAGTAGAATGATATGCGAAATCTTTTGCAGTATTTAACAACTAGAAAGGCTTCTCGGGTGACCTAAAAAGTGATTGGAATTAGATAACATACTAAAAATAACCTGTTGGATATATCGGGGCTCAATTTTAGCACAATTAAAATTAAACTATTGATTTATTTTTCTTAACAACTTTTGTATAAATTAACACTATTAAAAATATATTAAAAGAAATTACTGAATATAAAATAATAATAAGATATCAAGGCCACGTATGAGTAATATTCTGAGACATGCTAAGATCCTCTGTATCTTTAATAATAAATGCATAATTCTTTGTAAGTACAACAAGCAGTTCATTGTTAAAAAATGACCGGTCAAATGCTATCATCGCGGACGTCCTGCGGCCCGTCCACTATCTAAACGTTTTATCACACAAAGAGGAAACAGGCAATGTTTTTATTTAAAGTAAACTCCCCAACACCCACATTCGAAATAGAATTCTGGAATATCCGAACGAATTACGTAGTTTTGTCGCGATTTATTTGCGAACGAACGTGATTAGTGTTGGAGTGATCTTTAAGTGATTTTGGGACATCTATTTGTGGTTAAACAAGGATGGATTGCAATTAAGACAGACAGATTATTTACAGGAGAACATCATTGAAGGGCGGTTTAGGTAATGAAGATTTTATTATTATTATGTATAGACAGAACGAAATACATTATTCGTAGCATTTTCTCAAGTTAAATCTAAAGTTGTAAACTCATTCAATAAAATCTGAATTGAATATGGAAAACGTATTTTGCTTCGTCTTTCCCATTGAATAATCTTCATGAATCACTACTTATTGAAGCCATATCTTTCAACTCAAATGCTACAAGTGTTTCTCTGAACACAATAGATATTTATTCATATTAGAGCGTATAACACGAAAATTAGAATTCAGTTAAATTTCAACTTGTGTTCGGTTCATGAGTTATTGAATATTAAAAATTCGCTAAATAGATTTAATTGAAACTTGCTGGCAAAAATAGTCCATGTCCTAAACTAATACTTTATTATTTACTAGCTGTTGCACGGGACTTCGTCCACCTAACTTCTATAAAATATAGCCGTTACTCGCTTTTTAAAGGTGAAAGAATTTTTAAAATCGACCCATTAGTTTTTGAGTTTATTCATTACAAATATACAAAAATAAAAATCTTCTCTCTTTATAATATTAGTATAGATTACTATTAAAACTATAATTACATTATTTGATATTTAGTTCGCCATTATTTAATTGAGTAATGTTATTATGGAAGAGCTCCGGGAAACTCTCGGGAAGTGCAGGCATTTTTTTTAACAATGCGTAGTAATTCACAGATAAAAGCTAGTCACATCATACTGAATAAATAAGCAAAAAATGTATAAAAATAAATCGCTTACCAACATCTATACCTAGATCTTGTGTCTAGCCACAGCTGCCAAACCTCATTACATTTTCTGGCTATTACATTACACCAGCTACTTGCAATTAGCATTCCTTATCTAGACGATTTTCTTCCAACTCGATAGCTAAAGTGGTGTGAGGAGAATGGCAAAAATTCTTCGGTAACGAGCGCATTGTTCTTTTTGTTTGGACCTCCTTTGTAAAGGGGTTCCATTGGCAGCGGGCTTAATTATCACATTGAACAAGTTTCGTGACTATTTGATTAGTTGTTTGAAGTAGTTTTTATCATTTCGCTGAATATTCGATTCGAGCAAATTTATTTTGTTCTCTGGCCACGATCTAGTTTACATAGTTTAGTTCATCTCATAGAACTACTTTGCTAGAAATTCTCTCACATCTGTAGACTCATTACGTAGGCATTATACTCAAAAATATTTGCTATTATAAGTAAGGGACCAGCCTAGTCAGGTTTGGATAGATTCTAGTTAGGTCTCAGATTAGATAATAGTTACTTCGTAAGTTAGGTCCTTGACTCTCCTATCGAGCGTGGCGACTATTAAATTTGAAAGGTGCTAAATGGAGATATAGTTCATATCGTATCATCAAATATAGAGATTATAGTTTCTGCTAGATAATTTATTAACAATACCTTCAATTTTCTAACTGTTATTTCAGGTCTAACGTCGATCGCAGCTGCATAAATTAGTTTGTCTGCCCCTGCGAAAGACAACAGATTATACTAACCGCTTCACAACTTTTCACCGAGTTTGTTGGTTAAATTCGTGGCTGATGAGTTTTAGCCAACATTATTTCACCATTTCCAGCTTCCTTGAAGCGTTTTTAATTTAAAATTCCCTTCAAACGCGGCTGAAAGCCAACGCCGGCCAGCGTGATAAACGACCTAGTTGACACGAAAAAAATATTTTCACATGCAATCTGCATACTCAATTACGAAGTCCGGTAATGAGGTACAGTCGAAACTAATTTGTTTTTCTTCGAGTCCTTTGAGTCGAACCTCTTGGGATGTTTGCCTTAAATTAAAAAGTTTTCGTTTAACATCTCAAGTGTACTCTGGGGCAGCTTTATTCCTTCCTGATACTTTTTCCGTAATGATCTCATACGATTAGGCGGCTGTCATGATATTAAAAGAATTTTATGAACGCCTCGGCGCTTTCAGCTTTTTTTTTTTCATAGAAAAAATATTAATGAGATATTCCTTGATGACGCAGCGTCCAGCTCACTGACATAATTATGGAAAAAATTGCGCTGAAGTGGCAATAAAACTCATCGTATATTTTTACTTGCTTTTATTTAGAGACTAAAAACATTTTACAAAAACCTAAAGCTACACACTGTATTTAAGAGTATACTTTTATATAAAGTAATTTATTGTAGTTTATTTTGCTCGTAAGCAGTTCAGCGCCTTTCACGTTTGCTGAAACTTGCAAGTCGTGGTATCAAATACTAAGTGATATATATAGATGTTTTCAAAAGAACCAAGTCCTAGTTAAGACAAACAGTCTTCCATAAAATATTACCTCAAATAAATAAGTAATATTGCTTCATTCGTTTCCCACGGGTTCCCACAAAAGTCACAGAATTCAAAGGAGTTTGAATGAGCACTTTTCACGAGTAGTACCTTAAGTCGCTCCAAACATTTTTCCTTCTAAGAAGCAACCGGCGGCATTACTTACAGGTTCTTTAACTTCAAAGACGTATACACTGATTAAAGGTAAATCAACGTGTAGAAAATATTCAGTCACATTTGCCGGGAGTTTTTTCCTTATTACTTCATATATATTGCGGTTTATAAATGAGCGAAGTTTTTGAGATAATTTTGCATTGCGTACCTATTCAGAAATATTCTAAATTCTCTCTCATTCAAAGTCAAAGATTTTGACTTTTCTATTTAATTAAATGAAAATAAGGGAGATTTTTAATGTCTACTAACAGGCATTTTGTTATTTATTAATGTGGTTACCATTATGATCGCTTGTTTTATTTATTTTACCTTTTAATGAAAAATTTAATACCTATTCTTATCAGGGGCAGATTTAGGATTTCTTTTCTGCACTATGGGAAAGTATTCATATATATCATATTAAAAACTTACTACAATAACAATAGCAAATTTAATTGTTATTTTAGAATAAGTAAGTACAGGGTTAAGTAAATTATTTACCACATGTAAGACTGATATAATTTTCTTTTAGACTAAGAATGTCAATCATCCTAAATATATTGTTTATTTTTTACTACACAGACGCGCCCGGGTGAAATTATGGAAATAAATGTACCTATCTAATGTATAGGTTATTTTTTATTATTATATTTATATTTAATATAAATTCAAAGAATATTTTATCCGTAATAAGTAGTGTTACTCAACTATATATTTATATGTGTATGCATGTGTATGTATGTATATGTATAATGTACCTTTCAAAATCAAAATCAAAATATTTATTTATCAATTAGGTTTCTACAAGATAATCTTATGATCGTCATTATAAATTTAAATTTACCAGGGTTTCGGAAAAAAAAAGCCAAGATCGCGATCCTGAGAAAAAACCCCGAAAGAAACTCAGGATACTATAAAATATAAAATAACAATAATTACACTTAATTTTTTTTTTTATATCAAAGTATACATACAATACAAAAACATAGTATGAGCTCCGAATCGCCAATATAATAGCCTTTCGAGAAGAGTTTGGTTTTAATGACACTTTTAAATTTATTTATAGCTAAGGCTCTGATTATCTCAGGTAGTTTATTATAAAACCGTATACATTGACCCATAAAAGAATTACGATACTTATTTCTACGTTTTATGTACTTATATATATTCTTATTGGGTACATCACATTTTTTATTAAATTGACTAATATTTTTATGCGCATAAATTAAATTTTTATAAATATAACGACATGTAACAGTTAAAATCTTTATTTCTTTCAACTTTTCTCTGAGAGAAGATTGCCTATCTAGTTGAAAGATGGTTCTAATGGCACTTTTTCAATAGTTTCAAATAGTGAAAGATTTTTTCAAATTGATGCAGTAGTTACGGAGAGTACCTTCATACCCACATATAAACAAATATACAAAATCCTCTCTCTCTTTCTCTGTAAAATTGGTATAGATAGTTGACGAATTTCCGCTTTGTATTACCGACGAAAATATATGTTTCAAAAACCCATTCAAATAACACAATTTATTTCGTTTGCTTGTTGCGACATAAATAAATCTTTCCATTTGACATTATCAGCTTCACGGATTGCGACGTTTTCTTTTTTATTTACATTATAATCTTCAAGAAAAGCGTTTGCCCTGTTTTATGTCCCAGAGCATTATTTCTAATTATTCCTGTTCTTTCTATATTTATTCTTTTATCTCTGTTCTCTTTATCTTTTATCTTTGTTTACTTAGACTCATGTATTCTCTTCGAAGGCTTGTAAATACTTAATGAATCTAAAAAGTAGCCATTTAAAATCGGCTTTTTGTGGATTCGTCTTTGTTCTCCATTTATTTTTTCTAATATTTGGGCAAGTTTTGTTTTATTATACTTTTATTTTTATTTTTTTATTTTTCCTGTGAGTTTTTTAACACTAATACTTTTTTATGTTAATGCTTAGATTATTATTGACTAGCATGACAGGTATATATAATCCATGTGGATAAATATCTATTTTTTATAAGATGTTTCCTAAGTATTTATATTGTATATTAATGTATTATTGTATATTGTATATTATGTTGTATATATATTGTATAATTATATTATATAAGTATAATTATAGTATGTTATACTTCATTTACTTTACTTATTTCATATTTAAAATAAAGATTTAGTGTGAATATTATTTTTTTATTCATATTCTTTCATGTGGTATTTGCTAGTTCTATTGTGTTGTCGTAAGCCATGCACATTTCATAAGCTGATTGTATTATCGTATTTGTAAAAATTCAAATATTATCCAAAATAAAATATTGTAGAAATCCAGAATCATATTCGCGCTCTCATTACAAGTGAATATAATGTGTGATGGGAAATGAATAGTTGTTTTATGTTGGCGGTAGGCCTGGGCCGGCTGCACCCGTACGGCTCGGGCAGTGGCAGCGGATCAAGCAGTGGTGGTAGTGGCCGCCGGCGCACACGCAGCCGCGGCCTCTCCGACTCGCCTAACCCGCCAACGACGCCCACCTCCGCTTCTGATAACGCCTCAGACGCCACTCTCACCGACTCCGAGCTGCCGCTCGCGAGAGACTCGACACTACTTGTGCAAAACGGTAATACTTCAAATTATTTCAGTTATTGCCATTTCATTTTATACAGTACTGGATGTCGCATGCGATTTCATCCACGTAACTTTGTAAAATATAGCCTATGTTGCCCGCTGATAAAGTAGCTTTCTATAGGTAAAAGAATTTTTAAAATCTGTCCAGAAGTTTTTTTGAATTTATTCATTACAAACAAAAATACGAACTATCTCTCTTTATAATAATTATATTCATTATTAAACCGATAAGAAACCCTCTAAACCTCTAAACCTCTTCTGTGAATAGCCCTCTACACCTAGCAATGATATCTGGTTAAAATGTGTGGTCGATACAAGCAAAGAGATTCATAAGTATTAAAAAAATTTAGAGTAAGTATTCCGAATTAATAGAATATTATTAAATGTAACACATTGATAAATACCGTTCTGCATTAACAAATACCTAATACAATAGTTATCACAGTAGTTCGTGGTATTATCATTACATTAATTTTGTTTATTAACGATAAAATTAAAGCCACAGACAACTGTTAGCCCCTACTAATACTCATAGAATTATAAGTGCAAATATCGCAGAATATTTGCGAAAATGTTTGTTTGCACACAGATATACGATGTACTGGATTATCACGGTTTATTTTCAGTTAATCATCATACTGTAATAATTATTTTTATCAACTGTATAAGATGAAGGTTAGCCATAGATTAACCTCTTCAAGGTTCAAAGTCTTTCTTTACCTATTTTGAGAAGGCGCGATATATCACCAGGCTAGTTTACTTCGGATTAGCAAGACCTTACATACATACATATCTTGTCTTATTCCTCAGATTCCTCATTGATGTTTTCTTTACTTTTAAAGATTATGATCATCATTTATACTTTACAGAGATGCTCGTCTCAAGGTAACTTTGTTTGCAGGAAGCCTATTATTTGATTATACAGTATAGAAAACGAATGAGGGAATTCACAAATATCCCTCGATGGTTTAGTGTAAAATCGGAAATGCATTCTTCTGGACGCCAATACGGTTGGAATGACCCATTGAATCTGAATCAATTTATATTGAATCAATTCAATATCGCTTCATTTTAAAACCTCGAATTTGTTATACGCTGAGTTAGTATTCAATCCAGGTCACCATTCATATCGCTTCCAGTTTTTTTCCTTTCTAAGCGGCTTTAAAAAAGGACGGCACTGTGGAGGCCTCGCGACGCTATCGTAATGGATTTTTATCGCTGCCTTCTCCATGAAAATTGGATGGGAAATCCTGGGGAGCGCCCATTTTAATTTGCCTACCGTTGAATTCTATAATCGTTCTAGATTTAGCTGAATGCGATTTAATTGGAACTATCGGTTTGCTCGATTAAAACCAATTGCGTCAGCGGTTTTTGTTCGGTTTACTAGGTTAGCACGACTGACAGTAACTACTTCCACTGGTTAGGTTAAAATGTTAGACATACATTATGTGAACTTGCACATATTATAACTGCATATTTCATTGTTAACACTTTTTATGTTTTAAATACAAATATAGGGTACTTTTAGATTTATTTTTAGTTTACTTTCCGGTTTAAAATTTTGATTTTTCTTAGATTTTATTGCAAGTTTTCTTCCTTCAGTTCAAACAGTTACAAGTTTACGCTCGTCCAAAAATGACTGAAATTATGCAGATTAATCTCTAGGGTGTAATATTTCCGTTTCCCAATTCAACATTGACCTTAACGATTTAATGACTAATGTTTTACGAGTGGCCGCAACGACGCGATAGAATAATTTACAACAATTAGAAACAAACATTTTCGATCCCGCTGCGTGTTTTCAATGTTTTCCAACTAGCCCGAAAACTTTGCCACCGACATTTGGGTACAGTGTTTGTTTACATTCAGTTTTTGGGGTCCCAATTTAAACTATAACAGCTTTTATTTGTCGTTTAGTAGGACATTTGTCGTGTCGCGGTTAGCTGGTCCCGACCTTTGTTTGGATGCTGAATTTATTCTGTCAATGTTTTGTTTGGTCCAGTCTCGTGGATAATTTCGGTGCACGTGAAGGAAGTTGCGTTTAATATTTAATTTGGGCTGTCCAGCGACTCTGTACTGCCTTATTTTGGATCTGGTTTTTATTAAAAATACATACCTCGTTTCGTTCGATTTATTTTCGTGCTTGGTTTTTTTATTTCATTTTCACTTCAACCCCTTTTATCATTTTTATTTTTAAACCAATACCTAGATTGTTTATTAAAATCAATCAAAGTCGTTTTCTTCACTGCTAAAGTTGGTGTCAGCTTTGAAATGCCTTGGTGACATCGACCACTAGTAAATTTGTTTCCACTTTATGCTGACCTCTACTATTGTAAAATTCCCTCATTGTACCTTTATGCTATTAAGCTCATTAGATTTCTTGCTCCAGTATTGGTTGTATTTTGTATTCGACAATATCAAGTAAGTTATCATTTACAATCAAGTTGAGCGCCAGCTTGACTGCCCATCATAAAGAAATAAATAATACATATGCATAAATATACATATACTTACAGAACACTAACTTTTTCTAGTGTGTACAAGTAAATTATTAATAAATAATAGTAAATATGGCATGAAAATTCATTGCAGATTTTAGTAGAATAAAGCGACTCCAATTTTTCATTCCCGATGTAATAATATGAGATGAAAACTACCTAATGCAAACTACTTTCAGTATCAGCTCGCAAATTTCTACTAGATTGGAAACTAATTTCATATGGACTTGAGGTTTTATGACATACTATTTAGATATATTATTATAAACCTTTGGTTTTAATTGTTTAGTCGAATAAGAGATAAGAATGAAGAGTTTATATTCAAAAACGATGTTGATATCACAAATCGCTCAGTCGGCCGTCATAAACGTACGACAGGCCATAAACGGGGGCTTATGTCGAATGTGTTAAATAATTTGATACGCGGCGACAACGACGTTTTTATGTCGCGATATTTTCAGCCGAGTGTTGCCTTTAATTGCTGCTATTAAACGCATGTTTGTGACGGATTGTCGAGCGATAGATGGGTTGTGTTCCTCTTTTTCTCCTGAATACATTAACCATATTTATCGCTGCGCCCCTTTTTGAGCCATATTACTCGATAGAGACACAAATATTTGCTGCTTCAGCCGTGGCCACACTGGGATAATCATAATGAAAGCCGGAAATTCGTTAATGAATATGGCAGCGGTTCGTTAAATTTTAATGTGTGTTTGTTTAATGAATGAATGGCTTTTTTAATTTCCATGTGTTGTCGCTGCTTGTTGGTTTAATCTGAACTAACAATGGTAGAATAAAAAATGATTTTGTCGATGGTAATTCTGTCGATAAAATAACAAGTTATGACGTCATTAATGTCGGACCGTCTCTCGCTTCTACTATTTTACACTGAAATTGCGGAATTAAGGTTTTCTGTATTCATCCATCAAGGGAATTCCGCAAAATTTCGTTCGCAAAAGCACCCCTTAATCCTTAAGACGAATATCTCAAACTTACGGATGGAGCAGAATAATCACGAGGTTGTGACGAAAGAAAAAAATGTATAATTCGTCACTTAATCCTAGTGTCTAGGGGATTAGGGCGTAACAAATATCTGACATTACGAGTGACAGACACCATGCCATGTATAACTTATTATGTCTTAAGCCTTAAACATGGAGGCACCACATATTATTTTCCGCTCTTTGTTATCATAAAAAATATGACAAGCTGCTTGTTCTCTCGAAACACTTCTAGCAATCATGCAAGACATAATTCAGATTTCACGGTAGTCTTCTGAAAGGTGGTAACTGCCGCCAGAGATACTACTGTGTAGTTGATGCCTATGAAAATACATTGCTACTAAAGAGCATATTACTTCGGTGGCTACAAATAACGATGATGTGTTTAATAAAAATTCTTTGTTAGCGTTACACAAAGTAGTTATCAAAAATTCCAATAGGTTGTTAAAAAGAAACAATTTAATACGAAATATAGATTAAGAGAAATTTCAAAGGCCCGTAGTTAAGGGCCGACAATAGTGAAGATTTTAACAGTACATTGAGCATAAAAATTCAATTTGAGGCTGAAACTGAAAGAAAAATATTATTAATGGGTTGTAAAGGCTTAAGCCTTAAGGCTTCGACTTTCTGTATTAATGAAAATCAAAATCAAAATATTTATTTATCAATTAGAAACTCTTATGAATTTATCATTATAAATTTAAATTTACCAGGGTTTCGGGAAAAAGAAGCCAGGATGACGATCCTGAGAAGAAACCTCGAAAGTAACTCGGATACTTTTTGTCATCTTTAAAATATAAAATAACAACAATTACACTTAATTTAAAAAATAAAATAAAGTAATACATACAATACAAAAACATAGTATGAGCTCCGAATCGCTTAAATCCAGGCTTTATTTTCGCTTAAATAATCAGTGATTTTATAATATCCTTTCGAGAGGAGTTTGGTTTTAATGACACTTTTAAATTTATTTATAAATAAGACTCCGATTATCTCAGGTAATCTAAACTAATAAAGTTTAAAAAAATTATTAAAAATACTATGTAGAAATACATATACTATTGTTATATTTTAATCTTTAATTAATATAAGATTTAGTAACATTAATATTAAAATATTCAGTCTAAAATCTAGAATGAAAAAAAAAATTAGTGTCTTTTGTATGGCACCACACTTGTATAATAAAATTCCAAAAAATATAAGAAATATCAGGAATCTGGCAACATTCAAGAATCACTTACGAAATTTTTTGGTGGAAAAGGCATATTATTGACTTAATGAATTCCTAAATAATGACACTATATAGTGCAAGCGATGCAAGCTATGTTTTACATAAATATAGCATAAACAATATATAAAAATACAAATTAACTAAATATCTTGAAGGAATTACTTGTTAATAATTTTTAGATGCTTTCCAAATTTGCACACCGCTTGACGCTTGAATATGTGGACATTATCTATTTAAATTTACAACAACTTATGTATAACAATATTCAGCAAATAAATTATTTTTAATTTTGAAAAAATATGGACATCCAAAACTTGTACTGAAACCGATTAAGTTTGTATATTAGCGGACACAACACTCTTTCGCTTTCAATTTGGACCGATATAGAGCAACAAACCTGACTACAAAGCTCTAGAACCTCCTTAGTTTGCTCGAAAGCACAAAGGCGCTTCGTATAAGAGTGGAGCGAGCCATCGGACCCGAAAAAGTACCAGTCCTTTGAGAGACCAATCCTTTAATACTAATTGAATCATAATTTGGAAGACGGAAACTTTCTTTTTATGTAAATCTTTTTGCCCTCAAAGGGCTTACAGCTGCGCAAAATGAGACCGTAATAATCTCTGAATTTAGAATCTCGTATTAAAATTTATTCATATTTTTTTTGTTGTCGTATGACAAATTTATCTCAAGACCACGATCGCTCGTAATTGATTCGATTTTATTATTATTTACGTATCGAGAAGGGTATACATATGATAAAAGCGTATTTTCCGATTCGTCGGCATCTGAGTGTAATCAAAACTCGATTAGGCTTTCGAATCTTTCACTGGTTGCGGTAATGATAATCAACTTAAATAAAATTTTATTACAAATGTGTAAAAGTACCTTTATTTTCGATGGCCTATTTAATTTTACAGTGTAACACAATCAGTCTGTTTCTGTGTTTTATTATTCCAGTCCAAAAATTGTGTTTATGTACCTTATTTAACTGACATTAACTGTGCTCATAATTCGAAGTAATTTAGAAAATATAATTATTATTTTTCAACTAATAATTGGAAATTATTAATTTGATTTAATTTTAATTTGCCAATAATTCAAATTTCTCTTAAAAATACGGATAAAGCATTGTGTGTTAAAATACTGAGTTTCAGTAGCAGAACGTTTGGTCCATTGTGTTATCGCTGTTTCTGATGCTGTAATTAAGAGTTATAATACATCTTCAGTGCTACTGAATCACTCCATCACAAAGTACGAAGCCAAGATAAAAATCCAAGAAAAGATTAATACAGCCGTCCGTAACGCTGACGA